>MNCI01002833.1:0-14374 GCA_015680685.1 Gnetum montanum
TGCCGCCTCTTATTTATAGATATGGTGGCGGGACGCGATAACGCGGCGGCCGCGATATCGCGGCCTAGTGCAAGTCACGTCTCATCAATCATGTATCAAGGTTGTTTGGCAAATACTAAGGTACTTCATGTTGGACTTAGGTGCCACTCTTTTATTTGGTTTCCACTTCTACTTACTTTATATGTCTCATCCTAGTGGCATAGAAATTTTTTTTTTGTCTCATTATTGACAAAGGAGCTTCGAAGGGAGTTAACATATGGTGCTCATTCTTGAATTTTCTTGGGAGCCCACAAGAATTTGTTGGATGTGATGATTAACCTCGTGAGAAGCTTGGCTTCCCATACAAAATTAATTAATCATTGCTTCTTTTATTTTTTATTTGGGTTTTTTGGCTTCCTACAATTATCTTCAATGTTAGCGATGTTCTCTCAAATGTCTAATCTACAAAGCTTTCCTAGTCTCATGGACAAGTTTTTTTTTTTGCCTCTTTGAAGTTATTTTTATTGCAATTCCTTTGAGTATATTTTTGCTTACATAATACAACTTTATTATCATTATTTTCCTTAAAAATATAATTAATTTTCTCTCTTTGATTTTCCAAAAACATCAATAAGTTTGTACACACGAGTAGAAATTCCTAAACTTGGGAAACCTTTTCTTTTCATGTTTATTTTTGATGTTTTGTTCTCAATGTTGAGCTTGTGATGCATCCTAAATTTTTTTAACTTATTATCAGTATTATTTTTTAAGGTTTGAAAACCCTCCTCATCATAATAAGTAGGTTCTTCAACATACCTTACAATGAATTTGAATATTCTTCTTAAGAATGAAGTTCTTTACCTCAGGAAACCATCTTAGGTTTAAAACACTTTCATTACTTTTTTTCATATCCACCATAATTAAAACATTGATTCTTAGAAGGATTACCTTGTCCTCTTTCTCCTTTATTAGAAGCTTCTCTTTGTTTTCATCCTTTACTAAAGTTATTTCTTGATCTTTGTTATGACGTTCATGTCCTTCATTTAATTCTTGAAGTTATCTTCTTGTACATTTTTAAGAAAAAAATCTATGCTTCATTCTTTGACTCTTTTCATTTTTGATCCTAAAATTGTTAATTTTTCTTCAATCTTCAAAGCCAAGCCATATGTCTTATCAAGAGGGAATGCTAAACCTGAAAATAATATGACTGTAGGTACATTCTAAGACATATAGTCAACATGATATTTTAGAAGAAGCTTAAAATAACATAATGATGACATATATGTCTTATTTCATAAATTTGGAAGAAAAGTGGGTTGTTAGAACTCGAAATGATGATTATATTGTTATATCCTAAGACATACAACTAACATGATATTTTAGAAGAATTATAGGGAATATAATGATATTTCAAGTGTGACTTGAACTTGAAACTTCTTACATAACAAGACAATAAGCTAACCATATGAGCCACCTATTATTGACTCTTATATAATAAATTATTAAGTAAGCTATCTTTAACCTATCAAGAAATGATTTAAAGTAGGAGATGAGTATCAAAATTTGAAACAATTTGATTATAAGTACATTCCAAAACATACAATAAACATGATAGTCTATAAAAAACTATAGGGAAATATAATAATGCCTCAAGTATGAATTGAACTTAGAATCGCATGCCTTAAACTCCTTATTAGATACTACACCACCACTAGATGGGAAAAGGATATCTTAGGATGTACCTATGAGAAGTTTTATGTTACTAATGATAGATGACTCAAGTTAGGCAAGAGGTTGCCACTTTGAAGCACACTTAAGGCATTTTTGTATTTCTTTATAATTTTTTTCTTGTATATCATGTAAGCTATATGTTTTTGAGTATATCTATAGTCAAATTATTATAATTATTTTATTTTATTTATTTTTGGATGATCCCAAGGATTAAGGGCACTAGGGTGGGGGAGGAGGGAATGGGTAGGGGATATAAGGGGGTTGTTGGAACCCAAAATAATTGAAACATAGGTATACCCCAAGATTTACAGAAGTTTATAACTTAGTGCTACCTAGTATAATTGAACCCATGAACTTGAGATACCAAGCCAAGACTCATACCACTAGGCTAACACCTCATTGTTATGTAAAACTCTTTATTTGAAACCATGAGGTGTTAGTTTCAAAGTAAAAGTCTTAACATGAAAACCCTAGGTCAAAGTTCTAACTTCAATGAGAACTACGAAATTATAAAAAAATTGTGTTAAAGGAATTTTATAATTCATTTGGTCCAATAAATTCAAAGTATACAAGAACCAAGACATTGCAAAAGGTTTTTCCAATGCTATTTTCTAAGGGTTTTGCTTATTTCACTGCTAAACTTCATTGAAATTATGGCATCAGTTGCTAAGTCTAAATCTTATGATATTTCCAATCAACTTACTTTAAAAGAAAAAATCTCTTCAAGATAGATAGGAAATTTTATTTGGAATCATGAAATGGTCTCTAAATGGATGCAAGACTGAAAAAAAACTCTGGTGAGGAAAAAGATGCTAATGAAAGAACAGATAGTAGTGATGAGTAGCTAGGTACCCATATGCCCAACCATATGAATATGAGTGTTCATGTGCGATATAGTCAAACTCCAATATTATGTGCTTATGCTTTTCCATAGAATAAGGATGAGTTATGCGATCGTTGTCTTCCCAAGCTTACTTGTAAGGCACAATTGTATGGTTAAGTAAACTCGAGGTATGTGATTTTTATTATTTTATGTTTTATGTTCTTGATGCTTAAAAGAGAGAAATGAAGTAATTTAATAATTAATTATTCTCTAACTAGTCCTAACACCAGCATCCATTCCCACTCTCCAGACACATCTTGAACTAGTGTAGCACTACTAAGATTACCAAATGCTAGTCATTACTAGGTTACCAAGTGTTCCACGTATGCTCGAAGGGGTCATGCTACCAAATGCTAATTCATTGGTAATTAACAATTCAATAGAAATAACATTGATTAACTAATGAGAGTATCAAATAACAATAAATAGCATTAAATGAAACAATTAAGCTATTTTGAATGTTGCAAGGTTTGTCACAAAGTTTATCTTTATTTTCAGACATAAGGTATGCTCAGGTACACAATGATCAAATAAATATTCTTTCACTTTATGACTCCTACTATAGGCACTCATAAATAATTCTAACTTTGGAATAGAAAAACTACAAAAATTTGACTAAGGGACTAAAAACTAATATGAAACAAAGTGCCCCTGTCTCTTATTTATAGGCAACAAGATAGGTTCTGACATCACATGATCGATATCACTTCAACATCTACAATATTGTGTATTGAATATCGAGGGTCTAATATCGAGGCTCATCATACCCCCATAACTGAATGAAAACTTGTCCTTGAGTTCTTTACAAAATATTGAGAAGGTATGGGATTATTAACTAAATGATGATTAACAATGACATGGAATGATAGACTATAAGTGCCCAGTGAACGGATCAACAAAAATATCATAGCATTAGTGTTCATAACCATTGTGGTGAACATTGTACATAGATGACATCCAGACACTTATTTGACAGCTTGAAGATAGAGAGAGAGAAAAGAGAATGAGACATGTTGCTGTCAATGTCAAAAATGTGCACACCATTATTCATCCATGGCCACATGATCAAGCTTATTCCTTGCATAAATGCTCTTGCTCCAGTACATCTTGAGTGCTCCCTCCTATCTTAGTTCATTGTTCATGTGATCACCATCTGCAAACACAACACAACCATGAATTAGCAAGGATAGATAAGATATAATGTAGTTGATACCTTGCCTCGATATGAAGTACATTGGCTAGGTTGTGGGTATGGAAGATACTAGGTTAGAGGTTTGTAAGTGATCACTACCCAAGGTGTAGGGGTGAGATAAGTAATGGAATGGAAAAATTTATGACAAGCTCCCACAACTAAGAGCGAACCTCTAGTAGCAATAGGACAGAAAAGGAAAATGAAAGAAAAAGGAAGATAAGAGGAATAACAATGGTGAAGCTAATAAAAATATATAGAAGGGCAGATAAAAATGGATGTCATAGATGTGGTAAGAAAAGAAATAGTTATCTGCAAGAAATGTTCAAGGGAAAGAACTAAACAATTGCACCAAAAAGGAATGCCAGTGGGTCCTCCCCAAAGCAGGCTCATGCCCTTTATGCCCTGACAAACCCACAAACCAAAGAGTCCATAGGCATTAGGAATGACATATGGAGACAATAGTTAAGAAGTTACCTAGAACAATTTACCAAAGAATAACAATGTATCAACTAAGATATAGACTAATCATAAAATCGATAATGAGGTGGAATATGGAAAGCAATATGGAAAGAGAAGCAAGAATGGAATCAAATCTTGAAATTAAGGTTGTGTAAAGTCCCTTGTGTAGTATGTGGTTAAGGTGAATTAATAAAATTTAGCCCAAATCCAGATTAAAACTATCCACATCCATCAACACACTTAACCAACCCATCCTCTTGAAGCAACAATAATGCTTTCACAGAGCAACCACCATTCCAAAGAAGAAGAATAGAGAAGCAGGAAGTGAGGAAGGGCCTTAGTTAGAGGGAACCTTCAAGCATGGGTAACATGTCTTTCCAGTGCCATAACCAGTGCTTGTAGCCCATGTTCCTTTATTGTGTCTAAGGGGTATGTTTTGAATTCCAACCATATTTTTTTTGAGTGAGAACCATACCATGGAAAGACTTATTTGATTCATTCAAATTCCTAATATTAGTTGATAGTAGAATGGAAAAAAACCTATGAAAAAAATCCAAGTACCTAATAGAATAGCCAACATAAATGCGTTAGATCCCCTTGAGGTCACACCCTTTTCAATCCATTTGAATCTTTCCTTGGTTTGAAGAATATCAAGGTACTAATTTATTAATAGGTTTGCTTAGAAAAAGGGATAGTATAGTTCCAAAACCAAGGGAGACCATAGAGTTGAGTGGATGAATGAATGATGTGGACTCATTGCCTCTTTTATCAAAAGAAACCATATCTTAGCATCAACATTGAAAATTAAAGATAAAAATCAAACATTAGCAAGCAACACTATTATATTACAATCCACCATCATGAGCACTTATTATGTGACGAGTGAGAATAAATTAAAAAAAATGTAATAAAGAAAGAAATAGTAAAAATTTTAAAGATGGTGTAAAACAAAAACAAGTAAACATGAACAATGTGTAAAACAAGAAGGACAAAAGAAATTGAGGGCCTAGAATAACTAGCATTGGTGGCCATCTCCCCCACAACTAAGTTGGAAGGAGGAGATCTGAAATAATGAGCAAGGTTGTCCATCAACAGAGGTAGTGCTAGTACTAGTCGTTTTGGGCTCATGGAAAGGTTTGGTTTGCTGGACGTTGACCAATAATTTCTTATCCAAGCTTCCAGGTTTATAGATCATCATGGCACCTGAAGGAAAAGTTTCATGAATGATGTAAGGTCCTTCCCATAGCATTTGAAATTTATTTTGTTGTGGCACATGTGCAGGATTCCAATAAAGAATGCTATCTCCTAGTTGGTATTTGAGTTTTCTAATTTTCAAGTCATGATGTTGTTTGTTGAAGGCCTTATGCAGTTCGTTGGATGATAGGGTAGCTAATCAATTTTCATCTAACAAGTTAAGATTCATTGACCATTCCTTATATGCTAGACTAAGGTCAAGGTTAAGGTCACATGTTGTAGATAATGTATGGAGATCAGCTTGGATAGAAAGTGATGGAAGTTTACTGTAAACTAACTCGTAGGGAGAGTAGCCTATAGGGAGTTTCCATGTGGAGTAGTAGGCCCAAAGAGCATCATTCAGTTTGGTGCTCCAGTCTCACCTATACTTGCTAATGCTTCATGTCAAAATTTTTGTGATTTCCCTATTAGTGACTTTAGCTTGACCATTTGCTTGAGGATGATATAGTGTAGTCAGTTTATGCTCAACTCCTAAGCATTGGATTAACTTCCAAAAAGTCATAGCTATAAAATGTGTACCATTATCAGAAATGATTGCACGAGGCATGCCAAAACTGTTTACAATTTGTTGTTGAACAAATCTTGCAGTGGTAGATGATGTACAATTGGTAATAGTGGTTGCTTCTGCCCACTTTGTAAAATAGTCAACAAAAAAAAAAATGTATTCTTTTCCATTGGACATCAATGTAATAGGTTCCATAAAATTAATACCTCATATGTCGAAGGGTTTTAAGGATTGAATCCATTGTTGTGGACCCTCCATTCTAGCAGTCATTTCCCCATCACGTTGGCAGCGCTTACAAGATTGGACAAAATGATGGGCATCATGAAATAATGTAGGCTAATAATATCCTACAAGAAATATTTTAATGGTTGTTCATCTCCCAATGTAATGACCCCCAGAAGGGCCCTCATGACCATCTTGGAGAACTCACAATTGATCTACGTTGGGAACACACCATCAGACCAAGCCATCGGAACACACCTTGTAAAGGTGTCCATTGATTTCCATGATTTGTTTGACTTGGTGGAAAAGCTATTGTTTCTTTGTAACATCCATCTCTCATGGTGTTTCTTATAGGAGAAGATAAGTAAGAATGCTACTATACCAATTTATATTTTTAGGTTATTGATTGTTTATTACATCTGCAAAGAGGATTTCATCAAGGAAGCAATCAAAAACTGGGTATTCATCCTCTTTTTTGTCCCATCGCAACTGAGATAAATGATCAGCAACAACATTCTCAGTGCCTTTACTATCTATTATCATGATATCGAACTCTTGCAAGATCACTAGCCATTGTATGGCATGAGGCCTCACCGTTGGTTTATTCATAAGGAACCAAGTCACACTATAATCTGTGTGTACAAATACCTTATGGCCTAACACATAGTGCCTAAATTTTTCTAGTGTAAATACCATAGCCATTAACTCTTTTTCTGTTGTGGTATAGTTAAGTTGTGCACCAACAATACTTCAACTTGAATAGTGAATGTAATAGGGACATTTTTGAGCATCTAACTATGTATGTACAGCTCTTAGAGCAAAATTAGATGCATTAATCATTATATGAAATAGTCTAGACCAGTTAGGAGCTTGTAGAATGGGTGTTTCTATGAGCTTCTACTTCAAGGTTTAGAAAGCTAGATTACATTCCCTGGTCCATTTAAAGGGTACATCCTTCTTCATTAGTTCAACCAACGATTTTGTGATCTTCGAAAAGTTCTCAATGAAATTTCTATAATAGCCATTATGTACAAGGAATGATTGGACTTCTTTTATAGTTATAGGTTGGTGAGTGATTCCTTGGATGACTCTAATATTTTCAGGATCTACCTCCATCCCTGTTTGTGAAATTTTATGCCCTAATACAATGCCCTCTTGGACCATTAAATGGATTTTCTACCAATTGAGCCTTAGGTTAGTTTCAACATAGCATTTTAGTACTTGCTCTAATTGGTCCAATGCTTGTTCAAAGTCTACTCCATAGGTGGAGAAATCATCCACAAAAACCTCCACACCATTTCCTATTTGCTGCTGAAATATACTAAGAACCAAATGTTGAAATGTTGTTGGAGCATTGCACAAGCCAAATGGCATCTGCCTATATGCAAATGTTCCCCAAGGACTCATGAATGTAGTCTTGTCTTAGTCTTCTAGTGCTATTTGACATTGATTGTACCCACTGTAACCATCTAGAAAACTATAATAGCCATGCCTTACAATGGTATCTAAGACTTGGTCAATGAATGGCAATGGGAAATGGTCTTTAAATGTTGCCATGTTTAATAGCCTAAAATGTATACACACCCTCCATTTACCTCCCTTTTTAGGCATAATTACTAATGAACTAATCCATTCACTATCAACAATGGGATAGATAAACCTAGCATTTAGAAGTTGTTCAATTTCTTCTTTAACTACTTGCTTAAGCTTTGGGTTCAGTTGTCTTTGTAATTGTTGTCAAGGCTTCATAGAGGGATCAGTGTAAATTCTATATTAGCATATCCTAGGATCAATTCCGATTAATTTGAGATATGATCAATCAAAGGCTTTTGACCATTTGTTTATCATCTTCAGCAGTTTTTCTTTTTGTTGGGGAGCAAGCTTAGTGTTAAAGATTACTAGTTTTCCATTCTTGAGAAATGTATACTCCATACCGATGGGCAATGATTTTAATTCAAGGGGCTCTTTCTCAAACTTGTCAAGGATTTACAACTTTCTCCATATGATATTTTTGGTGTCAATACTTGGAAGTTTGTAATGGACTTGCTGTAATGCATCTATGCTATCAATATAGGCACAAGTCAAGCTCTCAGTTGGTTCCATGCATATAGTTGAATTGCTCTCTTAGTCAGCTATTAGCTATTGGATGTCTTCCTGTCTTGTGGCTGCTACATATAGGCATCTTTGTATGTCAGTTACTTGTGCACACTGGTTACATGCAAGTAATGTTAAGGTTGTACAAACTAGGACTTCTACACGTAGTTGCACCCTATGTCACTGTATGCGATGCATGGAACTTTCTTCTTCTTGATCTTCCCAAATGCATTTTTTTATTTCTCAAGGGAAAAATCATGTATTCCTAGGCATGCATCAATTTTACTTAGCCATGCTCTTCCCATTATGATTGGGAAGTCCCCCTTATAGTTATTAACATGAATCACTAGGAAATCGGCTAGATACGACCATCCAAAAATAGTAGTGATAATGTTCTCTGCTAGTCCCAATGGAACCATGATGGACTGGTCAACCAACTCTAAACAAATGTTACTCTCCTTTAGTGGAGGCAGGTTCCAAGATTTGTACATTTCTTGAGAGATCAAATTAACACAAAAACCTAAATCCAAAAGAGCTTTGCAAGGCTCATTTCCAGTGATTTGCAAATATATAAGAGGACTTCCACGATCAGAGAATTTCCTCAAAAGATAGCCAACTTTAATCCAATCAGTTATAGCATGGACTAACATGATAGTATGCGTTGGGTGTGGTCTTTGGTTTGAAGAAAGCTTCAAAGATTTGAACAATGGTGAGGTGTTTAGATAATTAGCAACTTGTGGTTGTAAGGACTTAGTTTGACTATTGGTTCTAAAGAAAGGTCCCTTCTTTGATCAGTTGTCCAAACCAATAGTAGGTTGAGGGTTGATAGCCCTTGTAGCATTACATTGCTATGGCTAGGTAGGAAGCTCACCCTACATAGTTGGAGTAGGTGGTAATGGACCTGAGGGTAGAAGAGATGTAGATAGATGAGAGGGATAGTATGTATGTGGAACATCATCTTGAGGAGAAGAAGTTCTATAGTACTCGGGGGTCTGGTAGTGAGCCTAAGGAATGACATGACTAGTAGAGTCACGTGGAGAGATTAGCTGCTGAACATAATACCCGTATGGGTTAGGTTGATGGTAAGGGTGTAGTGGCATTCCCCATGATTATGGGTGTTGCCACTATTGATACTATTCATTTGGTTATGGTGGAGCTCCACTTGGATAATATGTCAAGGGTTGGTGGAACTACCTTGGGTTACCTTGAGCATAAGGTAACCTTCTGGGTGTTTGTTGTCTGTTTAACCATGGGTTTAGTGCATACATGTGAAACTACTGGGAAACATCCTTTAGGATGGTCATATTGGCATATCTCACATCCACCATCATTATCTATGTCTAAATCCACAACCTCTTCAATGACAGCAACTTTGCCCTTACCCTTGTTATGTGCATACTTAGCTTTTTTCTTTTTCCATCTCTCTCAATCACTACTTTGTTCTCTAAAATCCTCTACTATTTTTAGGATAGTTTAAAATTTTTCATCTAGTGAGTTTCACATTTGATCTACCTTTGTCGATACTTCTGATGCAAATTTTTGAATGGACAAGGTCTTTTTATTCACCATCTCTTCAAGTGATGACTCTTCCTCATCTTTGTAAAATCTATTTCCTTCTTTCGAAGGGAAGGATCTCTATTGTACTCTTTCACACTTTTTCTTTTCCTCAACTCACCTTCCTCCTTGACAACTTGCTCCAACAATCTTTGTATTTGGTGGGATCTAAGCTCAGATAGCCTTTCTTAGGCATAAGTCCCAAGGGTTCTTCGCGTTTTGTACCTAATCCCATCTACAAGATGGTGCATTTGTTCCTTCTATGAGTAACCATGGTCAAGGCAATGATGTAATAACGTATAATATTGACCCATGATAGCATCCAAAGGTTTGTGTCCTCCTTGTTTCCATCCTTGGATTTTCTTACATAGGCTGGACACTTAGGAGTATGTTTGATACTTATCGTTGAATATCTCCAACATGGTACTCCATTGAAGAATGAATTCTAGTTCTAAGGACCGATACTAGCTTTTCATTTCCTTGATCAGTGTTTGTGAAAATAACTTTAGCTTTTTCCACTTGTTTTCTATATTTTTCAAGGCACATGCATCATGGAATGCTTGTAGATGATTTTGAGTATCAACATTGTATCCCCCTTCAAATCATGGGATGTTATTCATGTCTAGTTTTTTAATCCTACCATCCTTCTGGTGCCTTGGGATCCTAATGGCCTCTGTTATATCTAACATACTTCAAGTGGCAAGTAGGGGTTCATCATGATCATGTTGTCTATGGCATCTATGATTCCTATGTTGTTCCCTACTCTCCCTTCTTTCATTATGTGTCTCTCTAGATTGCCCTTGTCCCCTTTCTCGATTGTTTTGTCTATGATCTCTATTTCACTTACGCTTGTCCTCATGGTCTTGCCCTTTGTGATTGTGTTTAGATCTTTAAGGAGATGATGAAGGTGAAGAGGAAGGAGGACTGGCACCATGATAGCACCTGTTACTTTCTCTTCAGTGGTCATGGCCTTGATCATAATTATGCTCAGAATGTCCATTGTTGTCATGTGTTCAGATTTATTTTTCAAATCCTTTGTGTTCATTGGTACCAGAACCTAGGTTATGAATAGTCGACTGAAGATTTTGATACAAAACTCTTTGATCAAAGTCAATGAGAGGAACATCATTTTGTGGAAAACCTTCCAAGACAGGTTCATCACCCTCATTTTCACTTAAGACATACGGGACATCTTGAGACCACTTCCCCTTCACAAATTTGTAATGTCTCTTCTGTTGTAAATCCCTCTAACATTGTGCCTCTATGGGTTGGTAATCTATTGAATCTTGTTCATGCACAATGTACTCCAATTGTAAGTGCTGCATACCAATTTGTGTGAGACCATGAAGAAGCATGCTCGAGATTGAGCGATCAGGAGGTAACACTATGTTACATTCTAAATCACGCCATTGTAGTTTTTGATCCCAGTGAAGGATAAAGGTAAAGTTTGGTGTATGCTCATCAAGATGAGTGTATACTATGCAGAACTGTTGGGGCATTGGCAGATTATCATGTGCACTCCACCTTCGATTGTTCATTGTGTCGAACCTAGTAGGTGAAGCACTCTCATAAAAAGAAGGAGACATGATTGATTATTTAGTGTGTAATACTCTTTCTCGATGATTGTAGGATAACTAACCCTAAGGGTTTGTTCCAATGATGGAAAGATTTCCTAAGTTCTAATCAATGCAAAAATAACAAAATCCTCGACAACAGTGCCAATGATGAGTGGCTAGGTATCCCTATGCCCAACTATATGAATACGATCCATCATACACGATCTAATCGAACTCCAAGGATTAAGTGTTTATGCACTTAAACAGAACAAGGGATGAGTTATGTGATCATTGTATTCCCAAGCTTACTTGTAAGGCAAAATTGTATGGTTAAGTAAACTCAAGGTATGTGATTTTTATTGTTTTATGTTTTATGTTCTTGATGTGTAAAAGAGAGAAATGAAGTAATTTAATAACTAATTTGACTTAACAAGTTAACTATTCTCAAAACTAGTCCTAACACCAGCATCCATTCCCACACTCTAGACACATCCTGAACTAGTGTAACACTACTAGGATTACCAAACGCTAGTCATTACTGGGTTACCAAGTGTTCCACAAATGCTTGAAGTTGTCGTGCTGAGTGTGCTAATTCATTGGTAATTAACAATTCAATAGAAATAACATTGATTAACTAATGAGAGTATCAAATAACAGTAAATAACATTAAATGAAATAATTAAGCTATTCTGAATGTTGCAAGGTTTATCACAAAGTTCATCTTTATTTTTGNTAATTCTAACTCTGGAATAGAAAAACTGCAAGAATTTGGCTAAGGGACTAAAAACTAATGTGAAACCAAGTGTCCCTATCTCTTATTTATAGGCAATGAGACACGTTCTGACATCACATCCCCGATATGGCTTCAGCATCTACGATATTGCGTATCCGATATCAAGGGTCCGATATCGAGGCTTATCAAGTAGTAATGGATCATCATCGTTGCAAAGTAAGAGGTAATGTTCTAATAACTAGAAAGTATGATAACACAATAATAAATGATAGTAGAATGGGCTATACAACAAAAAACAATGGATAAAACTTTGAACTCTTAATAAAATCAATAAACTATATGCAACATGATTGTAAGACATGAAACAATTGTTAAAGCAATTCCTAAATGTGTTGAAGCTTTGTGTGATTTAGTGAAAGAACAAGAAGAAAAAGGTGAAGGAGTCAAAAATATCTAATTTGCTAAGGTCTGAGAAAGTCTAGAAAAAAAATATAATTTAAAAAAAGTTGTTCATGATATCATAGAAAAAACAATGCATCTCTTAATCTCGCCTGATAAAATCTTGGATGCATATCACAAATGATGAGTGGCGAGGTATCCCTACACTCAACCATATGAATACAAGCATGTACGCGTGATCCGGTCGAACTCCATAGACTAAATGCCTTAACACCACAAGAAACACTTGGGGTTAATCATTCGTTGTCTTCCCAGGCTTGCTTGTATGTGTCACGGTGTATGGGTAAGCAAGTCTGAGGTATGTGATTTTTTTGGTATTTTTCAGTTTATCTCCTAAGCTATGAGGGAAAGGGTTGAGAAACTAACTAACTCTAACTAATGTCCTAAGTCTAAATTAACTAACGTGAGCATCCGTTCCCACTTACTGGACACACCCTGAACTATGCAACTGTGGCTACCAAACGTAATCGTTACTGGGATCACCACACGTAACGCAAGTGCTCGAAGTCGTCATACTGAGGCACCTATTTAGCCTAAGTGTGATAAGTAGTCGATTCCTTGGCTAGCTGTACACACCCGTGGATGCTCGTAGCCAAGTCATACTTATCACACGTTCTAGCCTAGCGATGAGTAGCTGATTTCTTAACTAGCCATACACATTGGACTACTACTAGGATTACCAAGAACAGATCCTGGAATACGCTACTAGGTTACCAAGCAGTCACAATGCTCGTAGTCAAGTCGTACTCACGCGTTGCGACGAGCAACCGATTCCTTGATTAGCCATACACATTCGTAGATGCTCGTAATCAAGTCGTACTCGTGCGCACTAGGAAAGTAATAAATAACAACAATAATTAAAACCATGTACTGCAAGGTTTATCCAATCAAGTTTGTCTTTATTGCCATACACAACTTGTGTTTAGGTTACAAAGTTGCTTGAATAAAGAGTTGTTCACTCTAGCACACCTACTGCGGGCACATGGGAAAAATTCTAACTCTAGAGGGATCAAACTGCCAGAGCTTCGCTACTTCTAGCTAGGATTGGGAAATGAAGGGAGTGCCGCCTCTTATTTATAGATATGGTGGCGGACCATGATATTGCGTACGCGATATTGCAGGGAAAGACATGATATCACATACGCGATATCGCATGGGATGCGATATCGCGGAACTATGCATGTCGCGTCTTATCATACCCCCATGACTGAATGAAAACTCATCCTCGAGTTCCTTACAATGATATCAGGTAGGTATGGGATTATTGAGGGGAAATGGAACTAATGGAATGACATGTGAACGGTTCCTTATTACAAGACTTGACACAATTGGTGTTCATGACAACAAGGGTAAACACCTTATTACAATGACATCAGGCCACAACTGGCAGTTGAGAGAAAAGAGGAGAGAGAATAGAAGAGAAGAAGAGAGAAGAGTCTTGCTGCTGCCAACGCCTAGATTGCGTCTTCTGTTGTCCATCCGTAAAAGCATTATCCATTCTACTCCTTGCATAGCTTCTTCAGCGTTGTCCATTCCAAGTGTTTGCTCCAGATCCATTCCGTTGTTGTATGATTGCCATCTGCACACACAACACAATCATATATTAGCAAGGGTAATTGAATCATGAAGTAATGAATACCTTGCTTCGGTTTAGGTTCATTGGCTAGGCTGTGGTATGGCTGATATGGATCTGGGAAGATGTGGATGATGAGTACCGAAGGTGTAGGGGTTAGGAAGAGAAACGAAAAAAGTC
>MNCI01002833.1:17796-80106 GCA_015680685.1 Gnetum montanum
CCAAGAGTTCTTCTCGTTTCATTTCTTAGCCCATCCACGATGTGGCGAAGTTGATCCCGCTTAGCGTACCCATGGCCCGACCAACGATGTAGCAGTATATAGTAACGGGCCATGGTAGCATCCAAGGGTTCATGAGTACCTTGTTTCCAGCCTTGGATCTGCCTACGCAAATTGGACACTCTGGAGTACGTCTGATATTTGTTGTTGAATAATTCAAGCATCGTACTCCACCTCCTGATGGTTTCTGATTCTAAATACTAGTACCAGCTCTCTGCTTCTTTGATGAGTGTCCTTGGGAAAAACTTAAGCTTCTGCCACTCACTATCAATATTCTACAAGGCACAGGCATCGTGGAATGCCTGCAAATGATTTTGCGGATCAGCATTGTATCCCCCTTCAAACCGTGGGATATTGTTCATGTCTAATCGCTTGATCCGACTGTCCTTTAAATGCCTTGTGGGAATCCTAACTGCCTCTGTTATGTTAAGCATACTTCGGGTTGAGAGTAGGGGTTCATCATGATTGTCTCTTTCATGATGTCTATGATGTCTTCGTGGTGGTTCCCTACTCTCCCTACGTCCTTGCCCTTGTCCTAACTCCTCTCGACCTTCTTGTCGAGGTATTTCATCTTCCCTTTTACTTTTACTCTCTCCGTTATGCTCACGATGGTTGCGCCCAGATGTGGAAGGAGAGTGTGAATGGTGAGATGAAGGAGAAGAAGAAGGGGATCCATCACCATGGCGATGTTTCTTACCTTCTCTTCGGCTGCTTCGGCCCCGATCGTTGTAACGATCCAAATGTCTGTCATTAGTGTGAGTAGTTGTTCCTGCCGTGAACAGTTGGTGCTCACGGGGATCAGGGCCTGTAGCATGTACAGTTGATCGAAGGCCCTGATGCTTATCCTCTTCACCAGAGTGAGGAGGAGGAACATCATTTTCTAAGAAACCCATTGTGAGGGGTTCTTCATCTCCTATTTCACTAATGACATGGGGAACCTTGCCCTTCAACAGTGAATGTTGGCTCTCCTGCCTTGCGTCCCTCATACATTGCAAAGTAGTGGGATGATAATCCCTCATATGATATCTTCCAGCAACATATTCAGCGAATAAGTCCAATCTGCCAATCTGTGCCAATCCACGGAGAAGCATGTTCGGAACAGATCGATCTGGTGGTAAAACTATATTACCAAACAAATCTCTCCAGCGCAACTGTTCATCCTGATGGAGAGTGAAAGTGTAATCAGGGACATACTCATTAGGATGAGTATAAGTTATCCTATACTGTTTTGGACCTGGTTGATCTGGGTTATGTGTATGAGGCTGACCTTCTCCTATGTTGCCCTTAGGTGAGTTAATTTCGTGAGAAGAAGCAATTTCTAATGGTGTGTTGTTTTTACCGTTAATTATGTTCTTAAATAACTGATTAACCCGAAGGTTCGTTGATGCTCACAACGATGTGAGTGATATCCCTATGTTCAATTGGCATGAAAAAACACTTAGTCCCCGGCAATGGCGCCTATGATGAGTGGCGAGGTACCCCTACACTCAACCATATGAATACGAGCATGTACGCACGATCCGGTCGAACACCGCAGACTAAATGCCTTAACACCACAAGAAACACTTGGGGTTAATTGTTCATTGTCTTCCCATTCTTGCTTGTATGTGTTACGGTGTATGGTTAAGCAAGTCTGAGGTATGTGATTTTTTTGGTATTTTTCAGTTTATCTCCTAAGCTATGAGGGAAAGGGTTGAGAAACTAACTAACTCTAACTAATGTCCTAAGTCTAAATTAACTAGAATCAGCATCTGTTTCCACTTACCGGACACACCCTGAACTATGCAACTATGGCTACCAAACGCTAATCGTTATTGGGATCACCACACGTAACGCAAGTGCTCGAAGTGGTTGTATTGAGGCACCTATTTAGCCTAAGTGTGATAAGTAGTTGATTCCTTGGCTAGCCGTACACAACCGTGGATGCTCGTAGCCAAGTCGTACTTATCACACGTTCTAGCCTAGCGATGAGTATCCAATTCCTTAACTAGTTGTACACATTGGACTACTACTAGGATTAGCAAGCGCAGATCCTGGAATACGCTACTAGGTTACCAAGCAGTCACAATGCTCATAGTCAAGTCGTACTCACGCGTTGCGACAAGCAGCCGATTCCTTGATTAGCCGTACACATCCGTAGATGCTCGTAATCAAGTCGTACTCGTGCGTACTAGGAAAGCAATAAATTACAACAATAATTAAAACCATGTACTGCAAGGTTTATCCAATCAAGTTTGTCTTTATTGCCTTACACAACTTGTGTTCAGGTTACAAAGTTGCTCGAATAAAGAGCCGTTCACTCTAGGACTCCTACTGCGGGCACATGGGAAAAATTCTAACTTTGGAGGGATCAAACTGCCAGAGCTTCGCTACTTCTAGCCAGGATTGGGAAATGAAGGGAGTGCCGCCTCTTATTTATAGATATGACGGTGGACCGCGATATCGCGTACGCGATATAACAGGGAAAGACACGATATCGCGGCAGCCACGATATCGCGTACGCGATATCACGACACTATGCATGTCGCGTCTCATCAACAAAGATTTTGAAGATGATAAATCATATCCTATTATTATAAAATTTAGTGATTTAACTACTTGATGAAAAGTTTTGTATAATTGTAGGAATTTAAAAGGAGAAAAATTTGGATAAATGAAGATCTAACAAAATAATAACTTGTAAAGAAAATAGAAGAATAGAGAAAAGTATAAGCAACAGTAGTAGAGCGTAAAGTAGCTTTTTAAAATGTAGAGTATATTGTAGTAATCAAAGATGGGCATTTCTTAAAAATTTTTAAATACTTTGCACTATGGATTTTTTAATATAGATGGTGACATTATCACTAAAATGATTGCACTATATAATATTGGAATTTTAAAGAAGTTTGATATTTTTGAAGTGGTTGAAACTTGGGAAGAAAACAAGTTTGAGTTGCCTAGTTTTAGTAAAATGGAAAGAAGCACTAGGATGACTATTTTATATTTTCTAAAAAGGAATTCCAAAGATAATTAAGGTAGAAAAGATTGATAAATATAAGAATAGATTTGATTGAAGATTATTCCAAGAAAATGCCATGTATTCCTTATTTTTTGTTTCTTTAATCTACAAGATACAACATATTATGCAAAGCCAATTTTATTTAAAAAAATCATTTTCAATATTTAGGATGAGATATGCCAGAGTTTAAATTAAAAGGTAAAGTTTATGTATGTGGTGACTTCAATGCAAAGATTGGTTCTAAGTGTATTGATATTCTAGAGTGGAAAAATAATCAAGGATGGCTAAGTATGCAAGATTAGGATTAAATTAGAATTGGATGAGAAAGAAAATTAGATGATAATGAAATAAATAAATAAAAAAAAGCACATGTTATAATGGGGATAGGTATTTAATCTTATCATTTTAAATAGGACTTAAAAACTTCCATCAAGCTCAAGATTTACTTTTTAAAAAGATGGAAGATGTACATACATTGATTTACTACTAACCAACCCTCAAAATGTACTAGGAATCATTGACTTTTATGTTGAAGATAAATTAATAGAATTTCCAAATTAGTTTCTATAGTTTTCAATTAAAGAAATGCATTCTAACTCTAGTAATATTAAAAAATAAGAAGACATATTATACTGCACAAATATAGAATCTTTTCAACAAGAGTTATAAAATTTGTGGAAAATAAAAAAGCCTAAAGATTAATTAGAAGACATTGGTAGAGGTAGTAAAAAATGTTGCTATGCAACAAAGTTTAATAAGTAAGAAGAAGTGATTTGAGAAAGAATGTCTATAAGCAAGGTTAGCTATCAAAAATTCTTGTAATAAAAAAAGTTGAATGAGAATTACATGAAACTACTTTAAGAGAAAAAGAAAGTGTCTAAAAGAGCATCAAAACAATATGGTGCAAATGCTAAAGCAAGATCCATGAAATTTTTGGAAACTTTTTAGGAATAAAGTTTTTTCAAGAAATGATATTCAATTTGCATAGATAAAATGGTTCTACAAAAATTTGTCTTATCATGAGATAAATACCATAACTAGTTGCATAGTCCCACATATTTTACAACTTATGCATGATGACGTCACATACAAAATTAAGAAATTGGATTTTGGAAAATTGTAGATGTAAAAGTATTATATGTTGAATTGATAAAATGTGATGGAGAGTTAGTTTGGAGAGAGACTTCAAAAATACTTAATGAAGAATTTCAAAATAGTTTGACTAGATAATAAAAGATTAGTAGAGCTAATATGGTTTTCAAAAAATGTAAGAAATCATATTTAAATAATTACAAATTGATCAGGATTAGTGATGAAGCATCAAAGTGTCATGTTGACGTGGTGTTGCCCCATTGATGAGGCTGCATCGACGTAGCGTTTGCTAGGTTTATGAGGCCTTATCGATGTAGCTCCACAATAAAGTCTATAAATACATGCTCATCTACTATGTTTAGGGGGAGTCTTATCATAGTTGTGAAACACCACCAAATCCAGACTATAGCCTCTCGACTACAAATTTGGCTAAGTGTTAAGACTACGCTCGATCCCAACACAAAGCATAGTCAACCTCTTGAGGAGAGTGTAGTCAACATGAAGGCTAGTTTTGCAAATTTTTCTAAGTGCTAGGAATATGCTCTTCACTACCCTAGAGCATAGTCAGCCTCTTGTAGAGAGCATAATCAACACAAGTGCCAATTTTTCAAATTTTTCGAAGTGCTAGAACTACGCTCTCCACTGCCCTAGAGCGTAGTCAACCTCTCATGGAGAGCGTAGTCAACACGAAGGTCAATTTTGAAAATTTTTCTAAGTTTTGGCACAAAATTACATGTAGTAAACTTTTATAAATGTCAAGGCTACACTCTCCACTACCCTAAACCATAGTCAGCCTCCAATGGAGAGCATAGTCAACAAAAGGATAGGTTTTCACAAGTATCGACAAGTCCTAGGACTATGCTTGCCCCCTAGTTGGGAGCATAATTAACCTCCTATGAGGAGTGTAGCCTATAGGAAAATCATTTTTTTCAAACTTTCCTAGCACTAGGACTACGCTGTCCATTGCCCCAATGCATAGTCAACCTCCTGTGGAGAGCATAGTCAACATGAATGTCAAGTTCTATCAATTTTTTCTAAGTGTGGGAATATGCTCTCCCCTATTCTAGAGCATAGTTAAGCGTAGTTAGCCAGAACAGCCTCTAGCAACCTCCACAATATAGCATCGGCACTTAGCTTAGCTCCAACTCATCTTCAGCAAGCATAGTTAGAGCAAAATGCATCTTTTGTGTATTGCCTTTTTGCCTGCAAAATTGTAACTGTGCTCAACCCCATGCCAAACAATGGAGAGCATAGTCTCCAAGTTGCATTTTTTAGGTGCATTGTAGTCCTCTCAGCAGATGCACATGCAGTTGATAGCATAGTCATAGTCTCATAGTCTTGCAAAGTCTAACAGAGCACAACAAGGCACAACACCACCAACCTAGTGAAGAGTGTAGTTTCGTGATAATGTAGTTTCAATCATCCCCTCTAGCACATGGTAGCCATCCTACATTTTACCCTAAACCTAACCCCATAAATACCCCCTCCCTCTCAACATTTTTAGGATTGGTAAAAATCTAGGTTGGCAAAATTTTAGTGTTGGAAAATTTCAAGGCTAGCTATCCTCTTAGCGTGAGCCAACCCAAAGAGCACTTAGGAGAAGACCAAAGGCATATTGGTGATGTTGCAAACAACTACAACCCATGGTACACCATAGCAACCAACCCAGTAGATGCAAGCACCTGAGTGAAATGCTAGTCTTTATGGCTAGACACCCCCAAGATTGTGACTACACTATCCACTGCACCTGTTGTATGTTGTGTACCTTCTAACTTCTTTTGGTGTTAACTACAGTTGACCTTGCTTGGGATGGTGTTCAACTTCTCTCTCTCTCTCTCTCTCTCTCTCTCTCTCTCTCTCTCTCTCTCTCTCTCTACATTTTTTAGCATTTTATTTACATTTCTTATTATTTCACCACACAGCCATGCCTAAAACTATGCTTGGGAGATGGTCTCTACATGTTGACATCCCCATTTTTACTAAAAAGCTTGACTATGCTTGACCCCAATGACACTATTGACACCACTCAAGCACTTAGCACCATTTTGCATTAGCATCGTGGCTAACCATGCTTCACCCTAGTTACATCTAATAACTCACTGCTTAATTGACAAGACTATTCAAGGCACCTCATCTCTGCCTCTAGCAAGCCCTCACATGGACTTAGGGTAAAGTTGTCTGCCGATGGACCTTAGTGTTCCAACCATCGATGTTTTCAATCATTATAGTTTTTTGGTGCTAGAAGGAGGGCAAGAACCATTTTCTTTTTCAAACTCTGTTGGTGGTTATGTCATGCACTCTTTGCATTACCATTGTTGGCTTCGAGCTAGCATAGACCATAACACCCCTATGGACCTACTATGTATGTAGCAGTACCTAAATCTTAGGCCAGCATAGGTGTTTTCTGCTAACCGATTGGTGTGGATTGGACCCCATCATTGATTCCCCTAGAACCCTGCATAGCAACCCAAAAGCACACATTCTTATAGTTAGCCAAATTCTTGACGCTATCAGTGAGAGCATAGTTAGGTCTTAGCGTAGAGAGCATAGTTGACCCTCAACATAGAAAGCATAGTCAACTCTTAGCATAGACAATGTAGTGACCAAAGTTAGCCATTTTCACAATCAGCAATCTTGTCCTCCCCTCTTACAACTGGATCTACATCTATGAATTCCAAACAACCTTCGATGTCAATCCCAAGCACATTCATCGTCTTTCCCATCCAACAAGCAACTAGGATTGACAACCTTGGGAATCCTATAATAGCAAAGCCAAGGCAATCCCTTAGGCTACATGGTCAAGACCTAGAGTACGTTGTGCTAAGTGATGAACAATACAACTTCATTTGTGTAAAGATTCAAGCAAGTCTATTCATAGACTACTTAGACATGGAAGCAAAACAAGGCTATGAATTAATTCATTGAAATGGATGGAAGTACATCCCCTCCTCACTTGACATCATCCCACTCACAGAGCTATACTATTGGATGTTGGCTCAGCTCATCCGAACAAGTGACTGTGAAATAGGAACAAACTACAAAAAGACCATACAAGAAGAAGAGGATGAGTTCAAAGCTTGCCCCAAGCATGAGGACTCATTCCATACCATCTTCTAGTGAGCAACCCCTGGAGTGGCTCTTCTACAATCTTGTTCACTCATTCTCTTTAAGATGATCATAGCACTGGCATCACCATCCAGGTCAACACTAGTTATAGCAATGTACTAGACACATCTTGATGTGATAACTGCCTTTATCTTGCCCTTCATGGCATCATTTCCACCCATCTAACCATCGCTGCTCAGTGCAACCACATCAACTCAACCACACTTCCATGCAAGGTGCATCTCTAGGCCTCTCACAACTTAGGCACTCTATGTCTTGCTCATCTTGTTAGTGCCCCTGGCATCAGCCCAACCCACATATGCATCACCTACCCTAATCATTGTCCTTGTAGCACATCCCACACATCAAGCCCATTTGGTGATTCTACAACCCAGAACATGGCCATGGATCACACAGTTAGTCCAACAATAAGTGGCACAACCAACACAATCAGCTGGAACATCTCACAACTTAGACCAAGTGTTCTAGATGATTCAAAGCCTGACGGAATAGGTGAAGCAGCTCAAGGTCGCCTCCTCCAAAACCATCAAAGTGTTGGACTTTTACCAAGACAACCCTATAAGTCCTATGGTCCCACCATTAACTCTATTGGCTAGGGTCCCACTACCTCAATTCACAAAATACAATGGTGAGGGGGATCCCAATGCACATCTAGGCACATTTAGGTTAGAGTGTTTACTATTGCAAGCATGACATAGTAAACACAAAATACATGTGTTTACTATGTCACTCACCGACAAAGCATTAGACTGGTATCGTGCATTGCCTAGAAGCTCTATCTCCTCCTTGAAGAACCTTTTGAGCTAGTTTGTGATGCACTTCAAATACAACTTGAAGCCAGAGACCACTCTAGACCAACTAATGCAAATCAAGCAGGGCCACCTAGAGATGGTGCAAAAATTCATTCAATGTTGGAGCACCTCATTAAATGAAATACAAGAGCCAATAGCCAAAACACATCTCTTGGCCATCTTTAAGGGCATAGTTAATGACTTCATAAAGTCAAAACTATATTACTTGGACCTACAATCTCTAAACCAAGCTTTTGCCTAGATCAAGAGCATACATGATGTAGTTGAAGCTAGTAAAGACCTGGCCTATATGGCCTACAAAAACCTACATGCAAGGAAGGACAAGAATAAGGAGAAGCAAAATGCAATGGTGGCAACTATGGCCAAAGAGGCTAAAACAACCAACTAGAGGCCAACAACTAGGCAACCTAGAGCCTCGGCTAACAACAAAGCTACCAACCCTAACACTGCAACAACCAACTAGCCCATGCCACCAATGGCCATAGTGCAAGCTACTCCAAGGCCTAACTTTAAGCACAAGGATCCCTCCAAGTGCACCCTGCTACCATTAAAACCTTCAGAACTATTGGACCAACTATTGAAGGCTAGATGTATCTAGTATAAGTAGATGTCCAAAGATGCTCACCAAAGACATGATAGATATTACGATCTACTAATGAATCCCATGTCAATAGCACCAAATGAGCCCCTAGTCTCAAAACACTTTAGGCTAGATCAATTTTGCCATTACCACTAGTTGCCGAACCACAACACTAATTTTTGCATAGCCTTGCAAGATGATCTCCAAAGAATGATTGACAGAGGTGAATTGGTACTTGACGTTGGTAACCCAATTAAACCTTAGAACCAATCTATGAGGGTGTACAAGAATCCTCTAAATGTGGATGATGTCAACTATGTCATAAACACTATCAGTGTTGATGATAACCCAAAACTAGTGCAATGGCCATTTATGGTCCATGTGCCCTCTAGTAGCACAAGGGTTTCCTCGGCCCCTATAGGTTTAAGGGTCTCTTTTATTGTCAAAGTCCCTTTTAATGTATTGAGTGGTTCCATTCCTCCTCAAATTGCAAATCTGAAGTCCCTGCAAAGCATCCATCTCCAACGCAACAAACTACAGGGGAATATTCCCACCCAGATAGCCCCCTTAAACAGCTCACTTTGCTATCTCTGTCTATCTCAAAATATNGAGATAGACAGAGATAGCAAAGTGAGCTGTTTAAGGGGGCTATCTGGGTGGGAATATTCCCCTGTAGTTTGTTGCGTTGGAGATGGATGCTTTGCAGGGACTTCAGATTTGCAATTTGAGGAGGAATGGAACCACTCANCAAGACCTTGTACTATCAGCAAACAACTTATCTGGCTCAATTCCACCAGAAGTTGCTGGTCTCAAAACCATCATACTTCATTTTGATTTGTCAGTAAATTATTTGACAGGGGAAGTGCCTCCAGAAATAGCAGCATTGCAAATGGCCCAGTTTATAAATCTTTCCAGCAACCAACTTTCTGGAAAGATTGCATCTTACATGGATGGTTGGTTGGATGCCTGCCAAATCAATCTCAGCTTCAATACTTTCAAAGCCAATCTTTCCAAATCAATTGAAAATAAGCTCACTCAACTTGAAAGGATAGATCTGTCTCATAATACTCTTACAGGATCCAGTTTCAATACTTTCAAAGCCAATCTTTCCAAATCAATTGGAAATAAGCTCACTCAACTTGAAAGGATAGATCTGTCTCATAATATTTTTACAGGATCGGTGCCTGCATCCTTGTTCAATCATTCGATTCTCCAGTTTTTGAATATTTCCTGTAACTTTGAAGAAGAAGTCCCCTGTTTCAACAGTTCTTCAAACAAACTAAGATTAACAAGGTGGTCGTTGTTTGGAAATCCAAATTTATGCGGAAGATGCTTTAGCCTGAAAGCTTGTCTCATACCTGAGCAACACAAGTCTTATTTTAATAAAAACAGTATCCTGAAAATTGTGCTGGGCATTTTAGGTGGCCTTTGTCACTGGCTGTTGTAGCGGTTTTATTCTTTTTCAGACGAATCAAAACAGTGGAAAGGGAAATTCCATTAATAAGTGATTTTTTTTAAAGATATCCATGGAAGAACTTCAAAAAGCCGCCGACAATTTTAGCAATTCAAATTTGATAGTTGAAGGCATTCATGGAAAGGTCTACAGAGGTGTCTTAAGGTTTACAGAGGTGTCTTAAGCTCTGGCACGGTGGTTGCTATACAATGCTTCTCTTCTGTAAACCAGACTGGTTCCGATAAAAGCTTCAAAAATGAATGTCATGTGCTAGGGAAAATAAGACATCGCAACATTGTGAAGATTATTAATGTGGTCTGTTCTGATAAATTAAAAGCCCTAGTAATACCTTTCATGAGTAATGGCAATCTTCATTCTCTTCTCCACAGCAAGGAAGATGGTCATTTGATGCCGTTAAAGTTGCCCATCAGACTTAAAATATTAAAAGAGTTAGCTATGGGACTTAGCTATTTACATCATGATTTTGATTTTCAGATTATTCATTGCAACATCAAACCAGAGAATATGACTGTCAAGCTCTGTGATTTTGGAATATCTTGCCTGGTTGAAGATTTTGATGGTCCAACAATATTGTCTTCTCCTGCATTGAAAGGCTCTGTTGGCTACATTGCTCCAGGTATTCCTTTCAGTGTTCACTTTTCTTTAATTTCTTATTCATATTATGATAATGTGCACGTTCTAAATTACAAGAAATGATTTCAGAGTATGGGTTTGGGAAAGGCATGTCTGTGAAAGGTGATGTATACAGCTTTGGAGTGATTGCTTTGGAAGTCATTACAAAAATAAAGCCTACACATGAAATGTTTTTAGAAGATCTCACACTGCCATCGTGGATCTCCATGGCTTTGGAAGGAAGGTCAGGTGAAAAAAGAAGAGAAGCAGTGAAAGATATTATTAAGACAGCAGATGACGGTGGAGGAGGAATTGAGTTTGACAAAGATGAAGAAATGTCAGTGGTTGAAAGCATTTTGAAAGCATTTTGATGTTAGGTCTACTTGCCATAACACTTCCATGAGGCCTCACATGATGGAAGTTGAATCATTTTTACAATCACTTTATCCTCTGGATCCCCAGAAACCAAAGGACACTAGGACGCTACCAAACAACTTAGAAGAAGTTATTAATATTCATGTCCACCATAGCATGGAAGAAGCTGAAAGTTGAACAGTTTCTTCCAATTAATTATTCAAGAGATCTCTTTATCTTTGTTCATTTGTATGATTCACTTGTTACTTGTAACTAAATGCTTTTATGTCTGAAATACTGGTGACTTGTACGAATTGTTCCATCTTGCAATGGAGAAATGCACTCTCATGCAAATATTCTATATGCAAATTGTTGTTTTTCAGAACTCCATTAAATTATTTACCTTTAATGCTAGTAACAAAATCGGAGAAGATATTCCGGGAACTAACATTTCCTTATGGTCCTTTGGATTTCTGCTAACCTGTAGTAGTACAACTGTACTTGGTTACTTGCATAACCAAAGCAGTTTGGTGGTTGCCATGCCTAAATAAATTCCCGTTTCTACTTCTCTTATCTTTGTAGGTCAGTCACTTTTTATCGGCTTTGAAATTAAGTTTCCTCTAACAATGAATTTTGTGCATGCATGTACAATGTTGACAATATTCATGATCAACATTTCCAAGTTTCTAAAATTTAATATGTATTAAATATTAAAAATGCTTTAAATTAATATAAGTTTTTGGATTAAATGTTAGCATTCCTCTGCAATTTCAATTATAAGTTTGAAAAAAGTTGTAGCCAAAATTATTTGGGCGAAAAAAGTTGTTTGTGAGTAACAAAGAATAAGATGTATTTATTCTAAATGTAGAATGGGTAAATAGTACTAGATAATGAAAAATTATTTGTTGTTGGAGAGGAGAATCTATGTATCTTCATTATGATGCAAAGTTATTTCAATAACCTTGAAAAGAACCCATTCTACAAATCTTTCTTAGCAAAATTAGCATAGAAAAATAAGAATACAAAGGAATAGAGAAACTCTTCCTCTATTATTTATTATCAATATGAGAAATACATTATCAATGAGGAATAAAGCTCAACTCAATCCTCCAAAAGATCCTAGAGGCCACACATTCCTTTTCAATCCCTTAATTACTCACTCTTGGAGCACAAAGCTTAAGATAAAACAACACTTATAAGAGATTCCTTCAACCTTTCCCAAGTACTCTCACTCAAGCTTCACACCTCTTGAAGTCTCTTGTTCCTCTTGGACACACTCTTCAAGTCATAGATAGGCTCTTGTAACTATTGGATTGACACTTGGTCTTTTATTTAAAATGCATGATCTTTTTGGAAATTGATTTTTTTCATACTATGAATGGTTGCAATCATACCCAACTTCTACTTCCAAGCCTACAACCTACTTCAACTTGTACTAGTAAACCTTGGAATATTATTCCTTTATTCTTCTATGGACTATGATTTCTTGTGGTTTGCATTCTTTAGACTACAACCGCCTAGGATCTCCCTTTAGCTTGCTTGACTTTAGAAACATGAAAATTCCAAGTTACCACTAATTGCAATTAACTGCAACTCACAGTAACCCACAATCCAAAGGTTACAACTAACTCCAACTTGTACTCCCATTACAATTGTCTACACTAACTAAGAAAAACATGCAAAAGAATTCAAATAGATATCCAAACATGAATACCCACTCCTAAGATTCTTCTAGTACATTGAGGATGATAAAAATATGAAGAAGAGATAGTGATGTCTTCATCACACTATTATTTTGAAGGAAGTTTTCGAAGAGTATTAAACTTGTTAAAATTTTATTTCTTGAAATTAGCTTAAAAAACAATAACACAAAAGAATGGATTAACTCTTCCTCTATTATGTACTATCAATATGAGAAATACATTAACAATGAGGAATAAAGCTCAACTTAATCCTCCCAAGGATCTTAGAGGTTAGATATGTCACTTCATAAATCCTTAATTGCTTACTCTTGGAGTATAAAGCTCAAGATAAGAGAATACTCATAAGAGATTCCTTTAACCTCACTCAAGTCCTCTCGCTCTTGCCTCACACCTCTTGGACTCTCTTGGTCCCTCTTGGACATACACTTTTCAAGTCATAGACATCATTTTATAACCACTAGAGTGACCCTTAGTCTTCCTATTCAATGTTATGTTAAAAATAAAATAGAAAATCAAAATAATTTAAGTAATGTTATAATGCATGATATTAAAATATATTATAGGATTTTTTATTCAAAAAAGTACATTGAAAATATTGATATAGTCCATTGTGCATGCTAAATATATGTATTTGAAACTTGTTTTTTGGTAGGCTAAGGATCCTTACATATGATGTGTTAAAAATGTTTAAACATTAAATATGCAAGTTAATGCATAGCTATGCGATGTTTACCATGCTTACACATCTTTCTATTTCAAGCTGAAGCACACATCAAAATTACCAACTATATATGAAACCTAAATTTTTAAAATGTTTTCTTAAGTTAAAAGTAACAATAAGGACAATGTGCATACAATTATTTTTTGGTTAAATACTTTTATAGGTTGGAAAAGGTAGATTAAAAATAGCAATAAATAGGTTGGAAAAGGTAGATTAAAAATAACAATAAATAGGTTGGAAGAGGTAGATTAAAAATTACAATAAATAGGTTGGAAAAGGTAGATTAAAAATAGCAATAAGGCCAATGTGCATACAATTATGTTTTGGTTAAATACTTTTATACACACTCAAGGATATTGTAGTTAAAAAGTCAAATGCATATGCACATTTATTCTTAAATTATGTGTAGGGATCATGAGTTTGCTAAAGTAGAAGGGCTTTTTTTTTCATGTAATGCTTAGGTACTCAAGATATAGATAGCTATCATATACACTATTACCGATACAAAGTAGAACATGTTTGAAGTTTGATATTGCATTATAAAAAACATTAAAATTTTAAAACTTTAATTTTAAAATTGTTCTTTACTTTTCTTCACCTTTATTATCTTGTAGATTTGACTACAAACTTTTATTAATGGTATTTTATTTCTTGTGTGTTGTACTATCTAAAGGTTTTGATTGCAAAATACCATAAAATATCATTTAATGTTTTGATATTTTTTGACTTTATTTTCTTACCATTATATTAATTTATTCAACTTTGCATGATGTAATTTGAAGAAGTTAAAACATGTTAAAAACCTTTCAAACTATTAACAAAAAATCTTCAAAAAAATTATAAAAATGAAAGAGCTCCAAGACATTGTATTCTTTGACTAGTAGATTTTATCCCAATAGGGTTACAGACATTATGAAAAGTATTGTTAAAGTTTTCCATTTGATTGAAATGAGTTCAATCTTGTTAAGTTACCATATATATATCCAAACATTGTATACATTACAATTGTTGTGGACAAAAAGAAGATCAATGCTATAACAAAGGATAATGAGTCATTCTACAAAAATTAACATTTCTAGAATCTTAGATTGAAGAAAATCACATTGAATTGAAAAAAGTAGCAATGAAGACAATGATGACAACTATAATTATAGATATATTAAAGAAGCAAGATGAGAAAAGAGTAAAAGAAAAAAAAATTTATAATTAGATGGTATTATAGAGTTAAAGAATAAAAACAATGAACAAGTGGTTATATAAGTTGAGCAAATTATTAAGGATACACATAATACTTTTCCAATGATTAATCAATCATTTAGGGCTCTAGGTGATATAGTTGAAAATTCTCGCCGTGTAATATTTAATTTTCATGAGGTAGAAGATAAAGAGTTTGTTTAGAGGCATCATAGTCACCTAAAGCAAAGTGATCATGGGAACAAAATTTAGATAAATGAATATCTCACATGCAAAGAACTTGTAGAAAGAGCTTAATTGAATATTAGCAACGTGGCAATTATTATAGATAAAAAATATTTTTAAAAATGTTCTCAAAAACATATAGGTCATGTACATTGTGGTTTTATTAATATTGACAATGTCATTGCAAAAGAAAAGAAAATTATTCTCTAAATATTGGTTTCTTTAATTGTTTTGATATTTTTGATTTAGTAGAAACATGGGATGGGAAGATGAGGGCTCCTAAGATTTTATTGTTTCAAGTTTTATTAAATTTTCTCTAAATAATATTAAAGAATGTAGAAAAGGAAGGCCCTTTAAAGGAATTGTTTACTTAGTTAGAAATTCATTGAAGTAGTTTGTGCAACAACATAAAATATATGAGCATAAGCAATATATTCGGATAAAAATCTATCACTATCATGGTCGCACTTTTCTTATATTTCATTATTTTCCCCCTACAATAATGCAGATCTATTTAAAGACTATTCTTTTAATATTTAAAAATAGATATTGTAGATTTTAGAATAAAAGGAATTATTTTTATTTATGGAGATTGTAATACTAGAGTCAACAAACTAAACTTATTCAATGGTAGTATGACATTGGTGGCATAGTCATTAATCTAGATCATTCTTGGCTTTGACATTTTCAAGAGTGTATGAAGTTTGCAAAAATTCCTAATAAAAAAGTTTTCATTTTTTTATTAATTTTGCAAAGCCATCTCATTCAATGATTTATGTAAAACTACTGTTGCACTTACATAAAATTTGCCTCCGTTTTGAAACAACCCAAAATTGTATAAGTGATTATTAAAATTATAGACAACAATTCAGAGAAAAAAATTAATTTTAAAGCAACATTAAATCTAAATAAGATTTTCCACTTTCTCTAACTCTCTTTGGTATCCTTATTGCTAAAATGTAACAATTATTTTGTAATGGGTAAGATAGTCCTGCTATCAAAATTGGATCCTAAGTAGGGAATTTCTTTTATATGCAAATGTTGCTATTTTGATCTCCACTACTATAGAACGTATGCAATATATGTTGAAAATTTTAGAAACTTATTATCATTCATTTGGTCTTCAAGTGAATGTAGATAAAACCAAATTGATGATTTAGGATACAAGAAATACCTATTATACCTTTCATGTTAGAGGTACCAATGTGGTAATAGTAGAATTTTAAAAATATTTGGGTCTCATTTATATAAATAATTAGATGTGGGTAAAGTATGTCAAAGAAAAAATACCAAGAGATTTCAAAGCTTTATATACTTTCAAAGACAAGTGCAAGGATTTAGGACTCTGTGTGCTTCAAAAGTCAAAAAACAAATTTTTCATACTATCGTCTATTGTACTGTAATATATGGATGTGTTATCTGGGAACCTGAAGTCAATGCTAAACTTTGAAAAGATATTGAAAGAGTTAAAAAAAGTTATCTTCTCTATGAGTTAAAGGTGAAGATAAAAATACCTTATTCATCGTTACTATGTGAATGTGATTTATTGCCTTTAGAAGTAGAAGTCTTATGTCAATTCATTCCATAGACTCACAGCCTCCATGTCTCAAGGTAAGATTAATTTTCTAAAGCAGTTCTTCAGAATTCATGAGACTATGGTTGGTATTTTCAAAGGATGCAATGGTTAAGAAAATGAAATATCTCTTGGGAGGACATGCAAAAAATTCCTAAGCATATTTCCAAGTATTCAAGCAAAAGGTTTTAACACTGATGGGATGCAATTCGCATGTGCCGCGATATCGCATCGTCCCCTGTGATATCGCGTACGCAATATTGCGATCCACTGCCAACTCTATAAATAAGAGGTAGCACTCCCCTTATTTCTGATCATAGGCTAAAAGTAGGGAAACTCTGGTAGTTTGATCACTCCAAAGATAGAATATTTTCCATGTGTCCGCAGTAGGAGTCCCCAAGTGAACGGATCTTTATTCAAGCAGTTTGTACCTGAATACAAGTTGTGTACAGTAATAAAGACAAGCTTTATGGATAAACCTTGCAATGCATGGAATAGGATTTATTACCTATTATTTCTTACATATTATTTATTACCTGCATTAGCGTGGGATGAGTACGACTTGATTACGAGCATTGACGAATCTGTACGGCTAATCAAGGAATCGGCTACTCATCGCGATTAGTCTCTCTCACCCTCAACACCTAGAACGTGAGATGAGTACGACTTGATTACGAGCATCTATGGATGTGTACGGCTAGTCAAGGAATCGGATGCTCGTCACGTTTAGGCTAGTTAAGTGCCTCAGTACAACCACTTCGAGCACATGCATTACGTGTGGTGATCCCAATAACGATTAGCGTTTGGTAGCCATAGTTGCATAGTTCAGGGTGTGTACGGTAAGTGGGAATGGATGCTGATGCTAGTTAATTTAGACTTAGTCCTTAGTTAGAGTTAGCTAGTTTCTCAACCCTTCACCTTGATAAGCATAGGAGAAAAATAGAAAAGCTATAAAAATCATAAACCTCGGACTTACTTAACCATACACCGTGACAAACACAAGTAAGTTTGGGAAGACAACAAATGATTAACCCTAAGTGTTCCATGGCGCATGTAGGAATTTAGTCTACAGAGTTCGATCGGATTGTGTGTGCTATGCTCATTTCATATGGTTGAGTGTAGGGGTACCTCGCCACTCATCATTGGCACTATTGCCAGGGACTAAGTGTTTGTGTGTTGAATAAAACATAAGAGATATCACTCACATTGTTGTGAGCCTTAATGAACCTTTAGGTTAATCAAGATAAAAAAAATTATTTATATAATAGTGAATTAGCACACCAATAAAAAATATCTTCTTCTCATAAGAGCAACTCACCACCTAAGGACCATACACGAGAGAATCGGAAACATAAAACACATAGCCGAAATTAGCCAGGTCCTAAACAATATAAGATGACATATACTCATCCCGATGAGTTCATTCCAAACTTTACTTTTATCCTCCATCAAGACAAATAGCTATGATGGAGATATTTGCAAGGTAACATCGTGTTACCCCCAGATCGATCAGTCTCTGGCATGCTCTTCCATGCCTTGGCATAAATTGGCATGCAAGAACTATTTGCTGAATATGTTGCTGAAGATTTTGACATGAGGGACTATTATCCCACAGATGCCCAACGTATGAGAGAGATAAGGCAGGAGATTCAACATACTTTTCTGAAGGGCAAAGTCCTGCACATCCTTAGCGAAATAGGAGATGAGGAACCCCTTATCACGGGTTCTTTAAGAAATGATGTTCCCCCTCCTAACGATGGTGAGGAGGTTGGGTATCAAAATCTATGATCAACGATACATAACACTGGTTCTGATGCTCGTGAACACCAACTTTTCACAGAGGGAACAACCACTCATGCTAAGGATGAGCACTTAGATCGTCACCACGATTAGGGCCGTAGCAGCCGAAGAGGAGGTAAGAAAAATCATCATGGTGATAGTTCCCCTTCTTCACATCACTCACCCTCTCCTTCCACATCTGGGCATAGCCACCATGAACATAAAGATGACGATAAAAGTAAGAAGGATGAAAGACCTCGATGGGAAAGTCAAGAAAGAGGACAAGGAAAAGGATGTAGGGAGAGTAGTGAACAACGCAAACATCACAGGTGTCATGAAAGAGATGATCATGATGAGCCCCTACTCACAACCCAAAGTATACTTGACATAACAGAGGTAGTTAGGATTCTCACAAGGCATTTAAAAGATAGTCGGTTCAGGTGTTTAGACATGAACAATATCTCACGATTTGAGGGGGGATACAATGCTGATTCGAAAAATCATTTACACGAATTCCATGATGCCTGTGCCTTGTAGAATATAGAAAATGAGTGGCAAAAACTTAAGTTGTTCCCAAGGACACTCACTAAAGAAGTAGAGAGTTGGTACCGGTCCTTAGAATGAAAAACCATCAAGAGGTGGAGTACGATTCTAGAACTGTTCAAAAAAAAGTATCAAACATACTCCAGAGTGTCCAATTTGCGTAAGCAGATCCAAGGCTAGAAGCAAGGTACATATGAACCCTTGGACACTACCATGGCCCGCTACTATACATTGTTACATCATTGCCCAAACCATGGGTACACTCAACGGGATCAACTTCGCCACATCGTGGATGGGCTAAGGAATGAAACTAGAAGAACCCTGGGAACTTATTCCCAAGGGAGACTCTCACAACTTAGAGGCAAGGAAGTGCATAGCTTGTTGGAGTAAGTAGTGCAAGAAGAGGGTGAACTACATAAAAGGAAAAGTGTAGAAGAATACAACTGTGATCCCTCCCTTTGCAAGAAGGGAGTGAAATTCTATGATGAGGAGGATGAGTCACCACTCGAAGAGTTGGTGAACTGGAAAACTTTGCCGATCCAAAAATTAACAACTGAGGTATTGGCCAAGGTAGACCAAATGTGGGATTCCTTAGACTCGAGAATTGAAACAATCTTGAAAATTGTAGAAGAGTCTAAGGAGAAACGAAGTAGTGACAAAGGTAAGGCAAAGCAAAGAAATTCAAGCCCTACACATAACAAGGGTAAGGGGAAAATTCTTATCTCCGATGAGGCTGTGGACTCTGACATAGACGATGACGGTGGATGTGAGATCTACCACTATGACCATCCTAAGGGATGTTTCCCAATTATCTCACATCTACAGGAGTCTAGGGTGTATGCGCTAAATCCAAGACTCAACCAACGGCAAACACCCCGTAGGTTACCTTATCCACAAGGTAATCCAAGGTATTTCCACCAACCACTAACATATTATCCAAGTGGAACTCCACCATAGCCCATTGGATAGCATCAGTAGTGGCAATATCCATAGTCATGGGGGATGCCACCACCAACACAACAGTACCCTTACCGACACCTCGATCCTTATGGTTATTATGTGTAGCAGCCAGTTTCTCCAGGTGATTCTATGAGTCACATAACCTCCAACCATCACTAACAAGTTCAAGAGTACTTCAGGAGGACTCCTTCTCCTCCAGGAGACATCTCACACTCATTCCATCCTCCAAATCCATCCACACCTCCTCCACTTGTAGTTTCCACAACACCTCCTGCTCCAACAATGCAAGGGGAACTTCCTCCTCAACCATAGCAATGTCATGCTGCCAGAGCTATAAATGTTCAACCTACTACTGGTTCTGAAAACTATAAAAAGAGAAGACCTTACTTCAGAACCAAAAGCCTAGACAAACTCTCACAACAACAAGCGGTTGGGCCCATGTACACTCCTCCACCATCTAACACTTCGGATCACCCTTTAGTCCAATAGAGCATAACACATATGGTTATGTTAATGCATACTGTAACTAACTAGATCAAAGTAGGCCACCTTCTCAGGAAACTAATTGACCCTGGAAGTCCCTTAATATACCTTCAAGTCATCAGAAATGAACCACATAGGGCTCTTCTTGAGTCAGGTTCCTGAGTCAACTTAATTTCACAAGAGATGTATCATGCCTGGAACCTACCCCAACTTAAGAAGAGCAACATTCAACTAGAGCTAACAGACCAGTCCATCACCATTCCCTTGGGATTGGTGGAGGACATCATTACCATTGTGTGTGATTGGTCTTACCTAGTTGATTTCCTGGTGATTGAAGTAAACAACAACGAAGGGAACTTCCCAATTATAATGGGAAGGGCATGGCTAAGTATAGCAGAAGCATGCCTTAGGATCCGCGATCTTTCCTTAGAAATTTCTAATATAAACATTTATGGAAAGATCGAGAAGAGGAAAGTTCCATGCATTACATACAGTGATTCATCAGGTGATGACATGGAGGAAATGCCTTCATGTAATAGGTGTGCCCTTGAAACTTTGAAACAAAGATGCATGTATGTTGCAACCACACCACCAGTAGTAGACACCCCATGGTTGACAACTACTAGAAGGAGCAGAAAAATGTGCATAGAATGAACTGAGGAAACCCATGCCCATAACAAAGGCATAGACACATTGGAATATGAGTGTCGCCAACTTCCATCCCTCAATTTAAGATCATTAATTGGGAGAAGTTGGGCACTTCTTAGAAATTTAAATAGACGCTCATTATTTCAGATCTCTTCCTTACCACTCAGTCATGGGGGAGATGGCCACCTATGCTAATCATATGGGGCCCTCAGTTCTTTTCCAATTTTTGTTTTACACATTTTTGTTTTACAACATTTTTGTCTTACACGTTTTGTTTTTACAAATTTCTTTAACTTTTCTTGTTTTTGTTTTACAACATCGTTATACTTTTCCATGTGTGTGTGTGTGTCTGTGTGTGTGTTCCACCATGTAAGTTTGTCATCCAATAAGTGTTTGGAATGATGGTATGAACTATTTTCATATTGATTACTAATGTTTGGTTTTTACCTTTAGGTCACAATGTTGATACTAAGGTATGTTTCTTCTGATATGATAGGCAATGAGATCACTTCACCCATCCATCCACTAGTTTCTATGGTCTCTCTTAGCTTGGAAATGTAAAGTCTCCTTCTTAATAAGAACTTTAATGAATCAATGACTAGGAATTTCTCAAACTAAGGAAGGACTCAAGGATTAAAATGGGTATGACTTCAAGGGAACTTGATGCTTTCGTGTTGGCCATTCTCTTGGGTGCTTGGATGTTTTTCTTCTTGAGTTTTCTTACCATTCTGATGTTACCCAATTATCAGAAGCTGAGTCAATAAAATAAGAAGTCTTTGCATGATGTGGTTCTCACACATAAAAACACAAAACACAAAAAAGAAAAAAAGAAAAAGAAAAAGTGAAAATTCAAAGCATACCCCTTAGATGAATAAACTTGGGCTACAAGCACTGGTTATGGAAGCAAAAGTGTTCCCTCTAACTAAGGCCCTTCTCGCTTCCCATTCCTTCTATTTCATCAAAATGGTGGTGGCTCTTGGGGGAAACATTCTTGTTATTCAAGTGGATGGTTTGGCTGAATGTATTGATGTGAAGTTATTCGAAGTGGTTTGTTTGAGGCTGGAGTTGGAATGAGATTTGCCAAGTCACATTAATCATAAATTACACAAGGGACTGTACACCACCTTGTTCTTGGGATTCCATTCCATTCTCTTCTCTCCATCCTTCCCTCCATTGTTCACCTCATTTTCGGTTATATCATTAGTGTATATATTTTGGTTGATGCATTGTTTCTTTTTGGTAAATTCTTACGATTAAAACTTTAACTCTTGTTCCAAAGGACATTCCTAGAGCCTACGGACTCTTTGAATGTGGGTTTGTCAGGGCATTAAGGGCATGAACCTGCTTTGCAGAGGACCCACTGACATTCCTATTTGAAGCACCCGTTAACTTCTTTCCCTTAACATTTTTGCGATTAGTGTTCTTTTGTTCATTACCATCTTGACATCCACTTAATTGATGTTTTAGTTGTTCCTTTTTATCTATCTTTCTTACTCCTTTTCCTTCTCCATTCTAACGCTACCAGAGGTTTGCAATTAGTCATGGGGGTATGGGACCTAATTTCATAGATTTTCTCCTAGCCCCGAATTTTTTGATTTTCTTCCTAACCCCTACACCTTTGATAGTCATCAGTAATATATCTCCCGATCCATATCAGCCATACCACAACCTAGCCAATGAATTTTCACCGCAGCAAGGTATTAATTACATAATTATTTATTTACCCTTGCTAATATAAGATTGTGTTGTGTGTGCAGATGGCGATCATACAAACAACAGATTGGATTTGGAGCAAACACTTGGAATTGAGCAGCATTGGAAGCAACTATGCAAGGAGCAAGATTGATGATGTGCTTACAGATGGACAACGAAGACGTAATCTTGGCATTGGCAGCAACAACACTTCTTTCTCTCTCTCTTTTTCTCAACTACCAACAAAGGCTTGATGTCATTGTAATAAGGTGTTCACCCGTGTTTTCATGAACACCAATTTTGTCAAGTCTTGTAATGATGATCCGTTCACATATCATCCCATTAGTTCCATTCCCCTCAATAATTCCATACCTACCCAATATTATTCTATGAAACTTGAGGATGAGTTTTCATTCAGTCATGGGGGTATGATGAGACGTAATTCTAATGTGCCGCGATATCGCGGTCCGCCGCCAAATCTATAAATAAGAGGCGGCACTCCCCTTATTTTTGATCATAGGCTAAAAGTAGGGAAACTCTGGTAGTTTGATCACTCCATAAATAGAATATTTTCCATGTGCCCGCAGTAGGAGTCCCCAAGTGAATGGATGTTTATTCGAGTAGTTTATACCTGAACGCAAGTTGTGTATGGCAATAAAGACGAGCTTTGTGGATAAACCTTGCAGTGCATGGAATAAGATTTATTACCTGTTATTTCTTACATGTTATTTATTACCTGAATTAGCGCGGCATGAGTACGACTTGATTACAAGCATTGACGAATGTGTACAACTAATCAAGAAATTGGCTGCTCATCGTGATTAGTCTCTCTCACCCTCAACTCCTAGAATGCGGGATGAGTACGACTTGATTACGAGCATCTACAAATGTGTACGGCTAGTCAAGGAATCGGCTACTCATCACGTTTAGGCTAGTTAAGTGCCTCTATACAACCACTTCAAGCATGTGCGTTACATGTGGTGATCCCAGTAATGATTAGCTTTTGGTAGCCACAGTTGCATAGTTCAGGGTATGTACGGTAAGTGGGAATGAATGCTGATGCTAGTTAATTTAGACTTAGTCCTTAGTTAGAGTTAGCTAGTTTCTCAAGTGTTCACCTTGATAAGCATAGGAGAAAAATATAAAAGCTATAAAAATCATATACGTCAGACTTACTTAACCATACACCGTGACAAACACAAGTAAGTCTGAGATGACAATGAATGATTAACCCCAAGTGTTCCATGGGGCATGTAGGCATTTAGTCTATGGAGTTCGACCGGATTGCACATGCTATGCTCATTTCGTATGGTTGAGTGTAGGGGTACCTTGCCACTCATCAAATACATATGTGATCTAATGTAGAAGGAAAAAGAAAATTTTATTTTCACAACATTAGATGTAATAAACTAAATGTAGAAACTCACTATCTCTCGACTACTATTCTAATCAAGTATCAAAATGCTGCAAATAAGCTTTGCTTAAGTTCTGATGGGACACGATATCGCATCCCTCGTGATATTGTGTCTTCCCCTGCGATATTGCATATGCGATATCGTGGTGCGTCATCATATCTATAAATAAGAGGTGACTCTCCCTTATTTCCTCATCCTGGGCTAGAAGTAGGGAAACTCTGGTAGATTGATCACTCCAAAGATAGAATATTTTCCATGTGCCCGTAGTAGGAGTCCTAAAGTGAATGGATCTTTATTCGAGCAACACTGTATCTAAACACAAGTTGTGTACGACAATAAAGATGAACTTCCTGGATAAACCTTGCAGTGCATGGAATAGGATTTTATTTATTTCTTTCTCTCTCACCCTTAAACTCCTAGAACGTGGAATGAGTACGACTTGATTATGAGCATCTAGTGTGACTACTTGGTAACCCAGTGGCGTATTCAGGATCTGCACTTGGTAATCCTAGTGGTAGTCATGCACGAAAGATGTGTATAGCTAGTCAAGGAATCAGCTGCTCATCGCACTTAGGCTAGATTAGATTCTTTCAACCCTTTCCTCCTAGTTAAGTGCCTCAGTATGACCACTTCAAGCATGTGCGTTATGCGTGGTGATCCCAGTGACAATTAGCGTTTGGTAGCCGTGGTTGCATCGGTTCAGGGTGTGTATAGTAAGTGGGAATGGATGCTGATGCTAGGTAATTTAGACTTATTCATTAGTTAGAGTAGTAATTAGTTTCTCAACCCTTCACCTTGATAGCATAGGAGAAAAACATAAAAAGCTATAAAAATCATATACCTCAGACTTACTTAACCATACACCATGACAACTACAAGTAAGTCTGGGAAGATAACGAATGGTTAACCTTAAGTGTTCCATGAGGCGTGTAGGCATTTAGTCTGCGAAGTTCGACCAAATCTCACATGCTATGCTCGTATTTGTATAGTTGAGTGTAGGGGTACCTCACCACTCATCATTGGTACCATTTCCAGGGACTAAGTGTTTGTGCACTAAATAGAACATAGGATATCACTCACATCGTTGGGAACCTAAAAGAACCTTCGGGTTAATCAAGGTAAAAAATTATATAATGGTAATTAGCACACCGATAAGACACTATGTCTTCTTCTCATAAGAGCAACTCACCACCTAGGGACAATACAAAAAGCATTCAACAATCAAAAACACATAACCAAAATCTGCCATGTCCTAAACAATACCAGATATTCTATACTCATCTCGATGAGTATATTCCAAACTTTACCTTTATCCTCCATCAAGACGAATAGCTACAATGGAGAGAATTGCAAGGTAAACATCGTGCTACCTCCAGATTGTGTAGTCCCCAACATGCTCCTCCGTGCTTTGGCATAGATCATCATGACTCGGCTCTATGCCGAATACATTATAGGAAACTTTGATACAAGGGATTACCATCCCATACCTTTACAATGTATGAGGGACTCAAGGCAGGAGAGCCAAGATACACTGTTGAAGGGCAAAGAGGTCCTGCACGTCCTAAGTGAAATCGAAGATGTTCCCCCTCCTAAGGATAGTGAGGAGGTGGGGTATTAGAACTTACAATCCACAATACACAACCCTGGTTTTGATCCCTATGAACACCAACTGTTCACTGAGGGAACAACAACATATAACAAGGACATGCACTTGGATCATCATCACGATCAAGAACAAAGCCACAAACCAGAAGGTAGGAAACATCACCACGACGATGGTTCTCCTTCTTCTTCCCCTTCTTCACATCATTCACCTTCTCCTTCCACCTCTGGGCACAGTCATAGAGAGCATAACGATGTGGATAGAGGTAAGAAAACTGAGAGACCTCGATGAGAGAGTCGAGAGAGAGGATAAGGGCATGAACGAAGGGAAAGTAGGGAACAACGAAGACATCATAGGCGTCGTGAAAGAGATGATCATGACGAGCCCCTACTTACAACCCAAAGTGTGCTTGACATAACAGAGGTAGTTAGGATACCAACAAGGGATTTAAAAGATAGGTGGATCAAATGCTTAGACATGAACAATATCCCACCATTTGATGGGGGATATAATCCTGATCTGCAAAATCATTTATAGGAATTCTATAATGCATGTGCCTTGCAAAACATAGAAAATGAGTGGCAAAAACTTAAGTTGTTTCCCAGGACACTTACCAAGGAAGTAGAGAGTTGGTACCGGTCCTTAGAACCGGAAACCATCAGGAGGTGGAGTATGATGTTAGAACTCTTCAATGATAAGTATCAAATGTACTGCAGAGTGTTTAATTTGTGTAAGCAGATCCAAGGCTGGAAACAAGGTAATCACGAACCCTTGCATGCTGCCATGGCCCACTACTACACATTGTTACATCATTGCCCGGGCCATGGGTACGCTCAACGGGATCAACTCCGCCACATCGTAGATGGGCTAAGGCATGAAACTAGAAGAACCCTTGGGACTTATGCCCAAGGAAGACTATCAGAACTTAGAGTCCATGAAGTACATCACTTGTTGGAACAAGTAGTAAAAGAAGAAGGTGAGCTATTAAAAAGAGAGAGTACGGAAGAATACAACTATGATTCCTCCCTTCGAAAGAAGGGAGTGAAATTTTGCGATGAAGAGGATGAGTCACCACTTGAAGAGTTGGTGAACTGAAAAACCTTGCCAATCCAAAAGCTAACAATAGAAGTATCGGCTAAGATGGATCAATTGTGGGATTCCTTAGACTCTATACTTAAAAATTGTAGAGGATTCTAAGGCGGAACAAAGTAATGACAAAGATAAGACAAAGCAAAGAAATTTAGACCCTATACATAACAAGGGTAAGGGAAAAATCGTTATCTCCAATGAAGTTGTTGATTTAGACACAGATGATGACGATGGATGCAAGATCTACCATTATGATCATCCCAAGGGATGTTGTTCAATTATCTCACATCTATAGGAGTCTGGGGTGTATGCGCTTAATCCAAGACTCAACCAACGACAAACACCCCGAAGGTTACCTTATCCACAAAGTAACCCAAGGCAGTTCCACCAACCACTAATGTATTATCCAAGTGGAACTCCATGACAACCCATCAAATAGCATCGGCAGTGGCAATACCCATAGTCATGAGGGATGCCACCGCCGAAACAACAATACCCTTACTGGCAACCCGATCCATATGGTTATTATGTGCAGCAACCATTTTCTCCAAGTGACTCTATGGGTCACACTACTCCCCAACGTCACTACCAAGTTTGGGAGTACTTTAGGAGGACTCCTTCTCCTCTGGGAGGCATCCCACACTCATCCCATCCTCCAACTCCATCCGCACCTCTTCCACCGGTAGTTCCCACAACACCTCCTGCTCCAACAATGTAAGGGGAACTCCCTACTCAACCACAGCAACGTAACGCTGTGAGAGCTATAAATATTCAACCCACTGTTGGTTCTGACAACTGTAAAAAGAAAAGACCTTTCTTTAGAAGCAAAAGCCTAGACAAACTCTTGCAACAACAAGCAGTTGAGTCTAGGTACACTCCTCCACCATCTAACACTTCGGAGCACCCTTTAGTCCAATAGAGCTATATGCATACGGTTATGTTAATTCATACCGTAACCGACTGGATCAAGGTAGACCACCTTCCCAGAAAACTAATTGATCCTGAAAGCCCCTTAATCTATTTACAAATCACTGAGAATGAACCACATAAGGCTCTTATTGACTTAGGTTTCGAAGTCAATTTAATATCATGAGAAATGTATCAAGCCTTGAACTTGCCCCAACTTAAGAAGAGCAACATTCAACTGGAGCTAGAAGACCAATCCATCACCATTCCTTTGGGATTGGTGGAGGACACTATTACCACTATCTCTGGTTGGTCTTACCCAGCTGATTTCCTGGTGATTGGAATCAGCAACAACGAAGGGGACTTCCCAATTATAATGGGAAGGTCATGGCTAAGTACAGTAGATGTGTACCTAGGGATTCATGATCTTTCCTTGGAAATTTCTAAGATAAACATTTATGGAAAGATCGAGAAGAGGAAAGTTCCATGCATCACATATAGTGATTCATCAGGTGATGACATGGAGGAAATGCCTGCATGTAACAGGTGTGCCCTGGAAACTTTGAAACAAAGATGCATGTATGTTGCAACCACACCACCAGTAGTAGACACCCCGTGGTTGATAGCTAGTCAAAAGAGCAACCGACAAACATGCATGGAAAAAACTAAGGAAACTCATGCTAACAATGAAGGCATAGACACATTGGAATATGAGCATCGCCAACTTCCACCCCTTAATCTAAGAACATCAATCTGAAGAAGTTGGGCACTTCTATGAAATTCAAACAAATGCTCATTATTGCGGATCTCTCCCTTACAATTCAATCATGGGGGAGATGGCCACCTATGCTAATCATATGGGGCCCTTAGTTCTTTTTAAATTTTTGTTTTATACATTTTTGTTTTACACATTTTTGTTTTACAATGTTTTTGTTTTACAAGTTTTTGTCTTACACATTTTTGTTTTACATGTTTTTGTCTTACACGTTTTTGTTTTACAATTTCTTTAACTTTTCTTGTTTTTGTTTTATAAATTTCTTCAACTTTTCTTGTTTTTGTTTTACAAATTACCTTAACTCTTCTTGTTTTTGTTTTACAACATCGTTATACTTTTCCATTTTTTTTGTGTGTGTGTTATCCACCCTGTAAGTTTGTCACCCAATAAGTGTTTAGAATGATGGTATGAACTATTTTTCATTGATTGCTAATGTTTGGCTTTCATGTTTAAGTCATGATGTTGATACTAAGGTATGTTCTTTTGATATGGCAGGCAATGAGTTCCCTTCATCCATCCATCCACTAGTTTCTATGGTCTCTCTTAGCTTGGAAATGTACAATCTCCTTTCTAATAAAAACTTTAATGAATTGGTGATTGGGAACTTCTCTAACTAAGGAAGGACTCAAGGTTTGACAAGTGTGTGACATCAAGGGAACTTGATGCTTTTGTGTTGGCCATTCTCTTGGGTGCTTGGATGTTTTCTTCTTAAGTTTTTTTCTCGTTCCGATGTTACCCTATTATCAGAAGCTGAGACAATAAAAATAAGAAGTCTTTGCATGGTGTGGTTTTCACGCATAAAAACACAAAAAAAAAGTGAGAATTCAAAGCACACCCGTTAGACAAAATAAACTTGGGCTACAAGCATTGGTTATGGAACCAAAAACGTTCCCTCTAACTAAGGTCCTTCTCGCTTCCCATTCTCTCCTTTGTTTCATCGGAATGGTGGTGGCTCTTGGGGGAAGCATTCTTGTTACTTCAAGAGGATGGATTAGCCGAATGCATTGATGAGAAGTCACTGTATATGGTTGGTTTGAGGCCGGAGTTGGAATGAGATTTGCCAAGTCACATTAATCACGAAATACACAAGGGGCTGTACACCACCTTGTTCTTGGGATTCCATTCTATTTTCTTCTCTCCATCCTTCTCTCCATTGTTCACCTCATTGCCGGTTATATCATTAGTATATATTTTGGTCGATACATCGTGTTCTTTTTGGTAAATTCTTGTGGTTAAGACTTTAACTCTTGTTCCAAATGACATTCCCAGAGCCTATGGACTCTTTTGAATGTGGGTTTGTCAGGGCATTAAGGGCATGAGCCTACTTTGGGGAGGACCCAATTACATTTCCATTTGGTGCATCCATTAAATTCTTTCCCTTAACATTTTTGCAATCTCTTTTATTTTGTTCATTTCCATCTTGACATCCATTTTATTGATATCATAGTTGTCCCTTTTCATCTATCTTTCTTATTCCTTTTCTTTCTTCATTCTAACACTACCGGAGGTTCGCGATTAGTCATGGGGGTATGGGGCCCAATTTTTTCAATTTTCTCCTAGCCCTGATTTTTTTGGATTTTTTCCTAACCCCTACACCTTCGGTAGTCATCATTAATATATCTCCAGACCCATATCAACCATACCACAACTCAACCAATGGACTTTCACCGAAGCAAGGCATCAATTACATGATGATTCATTCAGCCTTGCTAATATAAGATTGTGTTGTGTGTGCAGATGGCGATCATGAAACAATGGACCAGATCTGGAGGGACCACTTGGAATGGAGCAGTGCTGAAGTAGCTATGCAAGGAGAAAGATTGATGATGCGCTTATGGATGGATAACGAAAGGTGCAATCTTGGTGTTGGTAGCAGCAACACTTCTTTCTTGCTATCTTTCTCTCAAGCTGCCAAATGAGGCCTGATGTCAATGTAATAAGGTGTTCACTCTTGTTGTCCTAAACACCAGGTTTTTTGTCTCTTGTAATGATGATCCATTCACATGTCATCCAATTAGTTTTCATTTGAGTCAATAATCCCATACCTTCCCGATATTAGTGTAATGAACTCGAGGACGAGTTTTCATTTAGTCATGGGGGTATGATGGGATGTGATATCGCGACTGTTTTGATATGCATCCCTCGCGATATTGTGTATGTGATATCACATTTTCCCCTACGATATCACATACGTGATATCGCGGTGCGTAGTCATATCTATAAATAAGAGGCGACTCTCCCTTGTTTCCTCATCTTGGGCTAGAAGTAGGGAAACTCTGGCAGATTGATCACTCTAGAGATAGAATATTTTTCATGTGCTTGCAGTAGGAGTCCTAAAGAGAAAAGATCTTTATTTGAGCAACACTGTACCTGAACACAAGTTGTGTATGGCAATAAAGACGAACTTCCTGGATAAACCTTGCAGTGCATGGAATAGGATTTTATTTATTGCTTTCTCTCTCACCCTTAAACTCCTAGAATGCAGAATGAGTACGACTTGATTATGAGTATCTAGTGTGACTACTTGGTAACCCAATGGCGTATTCAGGATCTGCGCTTGGTAATCCCAATGGTAGTCGTGCACAAAAGATGTGTACAGTTAGTCAAGGAATTGACTGCTCATCGCACTTAGGCTAGATTAGATTCCCTCAACCCTTTTCTCCTAGTTAAGTGCCTCAATACGACCACTTCGAGCATGTGCGTTACGCGTGGTGATCCTAGTGACGATTAGCGTTTGGTAGCCGCAGTTGCATTGGATAAGGGTGTGTACGGTAAGTGGGAACGGATGTTGTTGCTAGGTAATTTAGACTTAGTCATTAGTTAGAGTAGTAATTAGTTTCTCAACCCTTCACCTCAATAGCATAGGAGAAAAACATGAAAAGCTATAAAAATCATATACCTCGGACTTACTTAACCATACACCGTGACAACTACAAGTAAGTCTAGGAAGATAACGAATGGTTAACCTTAAGTCTTCCATGAGGCCTGTAGGCATTTAGTCTACGGATTTTGACCGGATCATGTGTGCTACGCTCGTATTCGTATGGTTGAGTGTAGGGGTACCTCGCCACTCATCAAGTTCTCATCATCTTAGAATTGAAAGTGAAAGATGGATTTAGCTTCCCTAAGAAGAATGTATCTGTAGGCTGTATAGGTTAGAAGCCCCTGAAGATGGGTTACAAATGTTTCTTTCTTAGGTTGTGACTACCCATTTCAGATAACATTATAATGTTACAACAAAAAACTTGTATAATTCATTTTTGATACCCCTATTGGTGCTTGGTCAATTTGTAAAGTCTATCTTTATTTTTCATGAAAATGTACTATCTATTCAATAGATCCTATAAATTTTTGGATGTAATAAAGCTTCTTTTCATTTCAACAAAATGGGATAACAAATTTTCAAATGAACAAAATCTCTAGATCTTCTCATCTGTAATGGTCTTATAAGGCTTCCACATTCTAAAGCATTCACTTTTATAGGACCTCAAGGTAACCATTGTGTTAATTTTTTTATCCTATATTAAAAATATTTAGTATATTAAAAAATTTAAAGTAGGAGATGAGTTGATGGAATTTTTCATCATCATTTAGACTTTCTATTACAAATCAATGTGTTTCATGATGTTGAAAAGAACAAGAAAAAGAAAATATACCAAATGAGAATACCATTAAAGGCTAAAGAAAACTATAACAAGGTGGTGAAAAATTAGTGGATTGTTGAAGGACATGTTGGGTTGGAGTAAATATTAATACTGCTAGCTAAACATGTTACTAATGATAGCCAGACTTATGATAAAAAAAATTGATTTGATAATGATTGTGTGCAAGCTAGTTAGGACATTAAAACAACTAATAGAAATCAAAGACAAGATTTGATTAGGTAGTACAAATGCTTAATCAAGAAAAAGAAGAGAATTTTAATCTAGGAAGAATAGGAACATGTTGCATACATGATTAAAAATGAGCCCAAAAGTTTGTTTCCTAACCTTCAAGCATAAAGGCGTAAATCCTTGCACTTGTTTTTGAAAGCATACAAAGCCTTGAAATCTTTTGCTATTTTATTAATGCACTTCCTTCACATGTAATTGTTTATATAAATGAGATCCAAATATTTTTAAAAATCTAGGTACTTCCAAAACGGAAGTTATAATAGTTAATTTTTTGTACCATAGATCATCAATTTGGTTTTATCTACATTCACTTGAAGATTAAATGAATGATAATAATTTTTTAAAATTTGCAACATATTTTGCATACCTTTTGAAGTAGCAAAAATTAAGGTAGCATTACCTGCATATAAAAGAAGATTTATTGCTTGGGATCCAATTTTGATAACATAGATATCTTGTTCGTTGCACAACCATTTCTACATTTCATCAATAAAAATACTAAAGAGAGTTGGAGAAAGTGGACAATCTTCTTTAACTTCAATTTTCTTCTGGAATTAAAAACTTCTTCATACAATTGTTGAGCTGCTATAATCAAGTTTAAAGGAAGGCCAATTTTATGCATGTGCAACCATAGTTTATACACATCACTGAATCATATGCTTTTGCAAAATCAAAAAACAAAAACAAAAGCTTTTTTATTAAACATTTTTGCAAACTTCATGTAATGTCTGAGTAANCAAAACAAAAACAAAAACTTTTTTATTAAACATTTTTGCAAACTTCATGTAATGTCTGAGTAACTAAGTGATCAATAGTAAAGTGATTTTCTCTAAAACATGCTTAACATCTTGCTCTAACCTAGTTACCTTCACCTCAAGAACTGATTCTCATTTCTAGCAAAGTGTGNGCCTAGTTACCTTCACCTCAAGAACTTACCTTCACCTCAAGAACTGATTCTCATTTCTAGCAAAGTGTGCAGTAACTTGGCAAAAATATTTTATTTCTTATAATGAGAATGCTTTATTATTTACCTTCTTTTATGATTTTTCTTAAAATTTATAATTCAGCAGAAGATTCTCAGCAGCAGATCCTTGAGGATTTGCAATCAAAATTTCCTAATTTAAAAAAGTGATTCTGACTTTAACTGCAATATGTGAACCATCTTATGTTGCAAGGTGAACCATCTGCTTTAACATCTCTCTACCGTTTCCGTTGGATCATCGCAAAATCAGTGATCCCGTGAAAGCAGAGATGCCTTTCCTTATACACCGAAAGTTCTCAAATTGAGAGGCAAAATAAAAAATAATGGTGTTTTCCAATCTTGCCCTAACTCGGTTGATTCATGTTCACATCACCCATTCTGCACCAACGTGTCATTTCCGAATCTTGTACATGGAGAGAGGCACAATAAAAAATCATGTTGTTTTCCAATCTTGCTCTAACTCGGCTGATTCATGTTCCCATTTCTACATCACCAATTCTGCATCACCGTGTCGTTTCCGAATCTTGTACATGGAAAGCGTTTCTCAAATTGAGAGGCAAAATAAAAAATAATATTGTTTTTCAATCTTGCTCTAACTTGGCTGATTCCTGCTCCCGTTTTTATTCGTTGCTGCTGCTACATCACAAATTCTGCATCACCGTGTCGTTTCCCAATCTTGTACATGGAAAGGGTTTAGTTTTCATAGATATCTGAACATTTCTTGTATCGTGGAAAATCTGCAGAATAACTTAATTTCTAGGTAACCCATTTTAATAAGATGGAATCCGAGGCTGCTTTGAATTAATTAATTAATTAATTATGCACGTGCCTTTCTGAGGGATGCCACCAGTGTTCTCACCTTCTTTCCCCACCTTTGAACTTTACCTGGAAATTTTAAGGTAAATAGTAATGCTTTGTCCACTCTGTAAAACGTTATGATATTCAAAGTTTTTCTGTTATCCACCATGGAAAAGGCAAGCCCCCGAAGTGACACTTCAATGATAACATTCTTCCTCTCTGCAACAGAGAAACGCTTAAAGATTTTCTTGGGACGAGAAACCAGGTTTCTCTTGCTGCCTAAATTAAAGCAAAAGTTTCATTTCCTTTAAACCATAAATGCATGAACATGTAAATGCACATAAGTTTTAAAAGAGAAGTCACTATCAGGCGGATAGGCTGAACACACAAATATGTTTAAATTGAGCATAAGAGGGTGCCAGTTGTTAGAGCTTCGAGTTACTACTGCAATGGCTTCTTCTTCTCATTTTGGTATTTGTTTTCTCTTCTTCTTCTTCGTGGTTGCTGTTGTGGATGCTTGCACATATCGTGATGATGCAGAGGGAGCTCGGAATGATGTGAGCTTTGTTTAAATTCAAGAGATGCATCAACAGCGATCCACTATCCATTCTTAATGATTTAGATGATGCTGATGCAATGCAACTGCTCTACCAAACATAATCCAGGCCGAGTTGTGGAGATTTACTTGGAAAATGCAACATTGCATGGGATCCTTGTCTCCCCACAATTCTAACTTATCATTTCTGCAGGTACTGAATATCAATGGTAACTCTTCCACTCATCCTTGGGCACATTGCCTAGGCTGAAAGTGTTGAATCTAGGCATGAATGATTTCCAAGGACTCATCTCTTATGATATCGAAAACATTTCTTCTTTGTAGTTACCTCCTCTTTGTAGAAATTTCTTGAGTGGTGACATCCCTGAGTTTCTTTCAACACTCAAAGACCTAAGAGGGTTTGATGTTTATGAAAATTGGTTGACTCAACAAATCCCCTCATGGTTGGGAGCACTCCACAAACTCGAAGCATTCGTACTTATGTATTTAATCTATCTAGCTTATCTACTTAATTATTTTAATTAGCTTAATTACTAGAAAATGATTGAAAACATTAAATCCATAAATAAAATATTTAATTTATCAAAAATGTTGCAAGGTTTATCAAAAAGCTCATCTTTATTGTCGCACACACTATTGTGCTAAGGTACAACAATGCTCGAATAGAGATTTTTATACTTAATAACTCCTACTGCGGGCACACGAGAGAAATATTCTAACTTTCAAATGTAAAAACTACAAGAGTTCAGCTACTACTATGAATCTCATTGCCATAAATGCAGATGGTGAGCATGTATTTATAGCTAAAAGGCAAACCCCATGTTAATAGGGCTTCATTGACACATCATTACATGCATCAATGGGGCCTTATTGATGCAACCAAACCACAACTTATCATACCACCATGACTAAATGAAAATTCATCCTTGAGTTCTTTTATAAAATTGGGAAGTTACGGGATTATTAACTAACTCTAAACAAAACAAAACAAAATAAACTGACTTGACAAAACTGAGTGCTTGAGTGTACACATCAACACATTACAAAAATTATGGTGTTCATGACACAAAATTGAACACCATGACATGACTCTTCAAACTTGGATAGCATGCTCTCTAATGGCATGAAGTTGGTGAAGAAGGTCAAATAGTCCCAAGAGGTGGTAGCTTTTGAGGTTCTGAGGGACCTTCACTAACTTCAAGCATGTGCAGTGGTCGAGGTGACTGTGGTTGTCCTACTACTACTGCAATTTCTAGTGGGAGGTGAAAAGCATTCAACAATGCTTTCATTTCCTCCTGCTTACTTCTAGGATTGTGCACCATCCATGTAGCTTCACCAACATGGGTTGGAATGAGCACATCCCAGGAACATGGGATTGCTAGAAAGAGCTTCTTTGTGTTGAAAAACTAGGCAATGAATTATTTGCATTCAATGTTGAATGCTCTAACTACATCATCCACTTCCTGGTAATCATTCATTCTTTTGACTAAGTTCTCAATAGTTGATCATTGATCTATGAATCGTGCCTTGAGAACTTTGATTTTAGCATTTGCAGTCTCAAGCTTTTGCTTAGTGTCTTTATGGTACTTAAACTTTGCCTCATATAGCAAGTTCGAGTTGGCCACTTGTTTTTTCAACTCTGATTGTGGCCATTTAGTAGTTAGTGTTGTCCAGTTTGCATAGTGGAGATTAGCCAATTCCATATATTCTATCATCTCTTCAATCTACAACTCCCTTAGGCAGATCTTTGCTCTGTTATAGGCATCAATCCCACCAATGATGGGCTACCATACTTCTCTTCCTTGTCGAATTTCCTAGAGGTCTTCGTTTACTTTTTCCTTTGCCATCTAAATGTGCTTCTCATTTACTTCCTTCTACAAACCAACCTAGTCTCTATAGTGATTTTTAACTCTTTCAAATATTCAAAACTTCATTTTTGTAGGTGGCGATCTCAATGGTAGACTTCTAGCATAAGGTAGGGACTTCCTCCATAGATAGATTTTGATTTTCTATGGTCAATTTCCTTAATTCAATATTTACCCTGGTTAGCTACTCCTATTGTCAATGAATAACTTCTTACATTTGTTCTTTTTGGACATCAAAATTGCATAGGAAATGATTTTCTATAGTCAATGCCTCATTCTTCTTGGCACATCTGTTCCAAGTCCTTCTGAATTGAATAGGTCTTTGCTTCTATCATAGACTGGTTGAAGATGGTTGCCATAGTTTCCTCCTCAATTTGTTTTAGTCTTTGTTGAAGCTATTGAAAAGCTTCATATTTGGTTATTGTCAGGCTGAGGAGTGCGAGATTAGCAAGATGGGCACGTAATTTGGCAACCTTTATGACCAAGCATTGACTCTATGCTTGACTAGTTTCAAGTTGCCCCTTCAAGATGATGCATTTTCCCATTGCTTCTAGTAGCTCTGACTAGGTTGTAATGATGTAATTTAGAAAATCAAAGATATATAGAATCAGTTGCCCTATCCCTACTTGTTAATCCAACAATTTTTTATGCTAGTATGCACTCAATATTCCACTGACCATGCCTATGGATGTTTGCACATCTTGAAGTGCAGATACATGTGGTATAGACACTGCAGGTGCATTAAGCACTTCAACAATGCAATCAATAACTACTTCAACTATAGTCTCTTATCATTGGTGCTTCATCACCAGTATAGTGGCTCCTTTACCTTCCTCCAAACACACTAAAAAGGAGGCACCATTCCTAGAGATTTCTAGGAATAAATGGTATTGCAATAATGATACCATCACCTCTCCAGCATTAGGATCAGACCTCATAGGCAACTATGTTCATTGGGTAGAGAATATTGGCACATCCCTTTCCATCTAGCTGATTATTTGAGCCACCTCATTAAGGTGACTCATCATCAATCGATACAAATATGGGTCTACACTACTTGTCCCTGCATGCTACTCTTGCTCATGCAAGAGCTACTCTCAGATTTCATGCAAGCATTCAATGGCTGTGTAGGCCTCTGGCATTGTTTCTTGAGTAGGTGGTGGAGGTGGTAGCTACTCCTCTCCTTTAGTTATGGTAGGTGTCTTATCTTTTATGATTTTAGGTCATGAAGCTAAAGGATCATGTCTGATTGTGTCATTGGCATAGTGGATGATTTTTGCCCTTTTGTAGAGTTTCTAGATGAGGCACAGAAAGGGCAAGGTGTTCCTTCCACATTTATTTTCCTTGAAGCATTTTTTGATTTCTAAATAGATCAGTTGTGAAAGGTTTATAAGAAATCTCTTGCTTAGAGCTGCACATGCTTGGGTGGAAAAAGGTGGTCATCTTGCTAGGCCTCACCATCAAATTAAGGTGATAGGACACTATCTTGAAGTATATGTGCTCCACTAGTGTGAGCATGCCAAACTCCTTATGGTCGACCCTGTAACACTATTGAGTCCACTTCTTTTTGGCCTAAGGGTCACCTTGTGTTGATAGCTCTACTAGTTGTATCCCAATATTAGGTGACCCTTGTGCTTGTGCAATAGCCTCGACCAAGTAGGATACCTAAATGTCCTTGATTTTTACTATGGACCCTGACCTTCTATTATTCTAAAAGAGATATGTCTCTCCCATGTACCACTCCCCACTGGAAGTGATGATTGACCACATGGAAGAGGTTTTTTATTGTGTTTTGACTTCTACTTGAGCTTCCTCTAGAAATGGCCTAAAGTTTATTTCTTGGAGAAGTAAGCATTGGATCTCTCAGGGTCCGACAATGTCAAGGAAAGCTTGAGTTAAAGTGCATTTAAGCCTTGGCATGGGTCTTGGTGCTTCCCCTTGTTGTGATTGCTCTATTGGCACTTCTTCTTCTAAAATCTGTTAAATAGATTCTACTTTGGGCTCCTCTCAAAGAGGTTCCATTGCATGAGTTGCCTTTGGTTGTTCTTGGGCCTATTCTTGTTGGCCTCTTTTAGCTCTAGGCCATTTCTCCCTTGGTTGAGAGATTTCTCCTTCCTTCAGGCATTTCAGTCTTGGTGCCATTTACAATTACAATAAGACCATGGGTTAGTAATTTGTTGTGTAACATGAAACAATTGGAATACCTTTATCTCCTTAGGATAGTTACACTTGGTTAAGTTGTGATTATGATTGATTTAATTAATTTAGTCATTATTTTATTTATGTTTTACTATTAATAAATCATCCTGGAGGATGTTGGAAGGGTTAACTCTTGAAAAAATTGATGTTTGTATATTGTTAAATTTATTAATCCTTTGGAGGAGTTAGAAAAATTTTCAAAAAACATTTCATTGGAAACCTTCAGGTTTGTGGCCCCCATGATAAAGAGTTTACCTCTAGTAGTTGCAAGATCAAAGAATAGAGTGATTTGGGAAAATAGTTGGGAAGTTATGGGCTCTAGAAGCTTTTGGGCTCTAAAAAATGTAGAAAACTCCCATGGCATTATGAAGCAAATGATAAGAATTTCAAAGTTTGCAGTGGTATATATAGAGTTTTTCTTATGCATTGATGGGGCCTTGTCAATGGGGCCTTGTTGACATGGTTAGCTGCATCAATGGAGCCTTGTCAACACAGTTGTTGACCATCATTGACTTTTGTTGACTTGGTTAAAACTTGAAAATTACAAAGAGATTTTGAACAAAATTAGGGTCAAATGAAAGCCTAAACAACCATCAACATGATGAAAATATGAGAAGAGGGTTTTGAAGTCCTAAAAATTGAGAAAATTAAGAAAATGGAGAAAGATGAAGGAAAATGAGAGTTCAAGGAGCACATAGTGGTTTGCACAATGGAATATGCAAAAGATAGGATTGTAGAAGTGTCTAAAGTAAGGGACTTAACTAACCAAACTAAGAGATATGTAACTGGGTCCCCCCCATAACAGGCTCATGCCCTTGTTACCCATGCATAACCTTAACTAAGGAGTCCATGGGCCCCACAGTTAATTAATGGTCATGAAAAGTTAAGGACTAACCAAAAAGAATATATCCAAAAATTCAAACACATCAAACTAAGACATAGACCATAACATAGAACCTAGTAGTGAGGTGAGGTGTGGCAACATGGATGGATGATGGAGAAGGTGGAATAGAATCTTGAATTAAGGTCATGAGAAGTCCCTTGTGAAGTTTGTGTTTAGAATGACTTGAACCAGTCTAGACCAAAAGAAGTCACTTTTAGTACTTTGCATCATCACTCTAAGACTAATCTATCCCCTCAAGACATGAGAGTGCTTTGACAAAATAACAACCATTCTATAAAGAGAAGAAAAGAAAAGTAGAAAGTGAGAGAGGGCCTTAGTTAGAGGGGACTTTCAAGCATGGGTGCATGTCTTTGTACTCCCATAACTAGTGCTTGTAGCTCATTTATTTGTCTAAGGGATGTGCTTTGAATTCCCATCATATTTGTTTTTTTTTAAAATTTTTTTATGCTTTTTTAAATTTTTTTGGATGGGATCCAGACCATGCAAAGATGTTATTTGACTTCCTAAAGTGGTTGAAATGGAATGGTAAAAAGTTCATGCAAAACACATAGGCACTCAAGCAAGTAGAAGATTATAAAGAGTATTAAGTCCCTTTGAAGTCACACCCTCTACAAACCTTTAAATCCTTCCCAATTTCGGAACTTGCGAGGTCACCAATTAATTAAAAGTTTCTTTAATGGAAGGGATCTCAAATTCCCAAAACAAGGAAGACCATAGAGTTTATTAATGGGTGGATGATGTGGACTTACTGCCTATTCCATGAAAAGTAAACCATGTCATAGTCATTAGACATTAGAATTCAAAACTACAATCTAGACATTGACAATCACAACATTAATCACAAATCATCATTAGTAAACAGCAACAATGGCACTGTGTCCTACAATAATAAAGCACTTTTATTAGCAAAAATGATGAAAATTCACACTCAAAAAAAATAAAACAAGGTAAAATATATAAGAAAGTGTAAAATAATCAAGAAAGGTTTAAATATACTAAGAATGATGCAAAATAAAAAATAGTGAAAAATGGAAGAAAATGAAAATTAAAATTTTGTAAAATAAATAACTTGTAAAATCAAAAATGTAATGCAAAAAGTAGAAAAATTAAGAAGCCATATGGATTGTTAGCACAGATGGCCATCTCCCCCATGACTAAGTTGGAAGAAGAAGATCCAAAAAATTGAATGTGATTGTCCATCTATTGAGGTGGTAGTTGCAGTGACTTGTCTTGGTTCGTAGAAGGTTTCACTTGTTGGATGTTAACCAACTACTTTATTTGGGTTCTTAGGCTTGTAAATTAATGTGGCCCTAGAGGAAAAGGTTTGATCAATTATATAAGGTCCCTTCCACAATGTTTGAAATTTGGTCTTCTAGGATACATGTGTGGGATTCCAATAGAGAACCTTATCTCCTAGTTGAAGTTTTACCTTTCATATTCTCAGGTCATGATATTGCTTTTTAAATGCCTTGTGCACCTCATTCAAAGATAGGGCCACCAATCAGTTTTCATCTAGCACATTGAGGTTGATCAATCTTTCTTTCTATGCTAGAATTAGGCTAAGATTCAAATCACAAGTTGTTGAGAGTGTATAGAGCTCAGATTAAATCAAGAGTGTTGGAAGTTTTTCATACATTAGCTCATAGGTAGAATAGCCAATAGGAAGCTTCCATGTTGAGCAGTAAAACTTGAGGGCATCGTTGAGTTGAACCCAGGAAGTCAATGCCCCATATGTCAAAGGGCTCCAGTAGTTGAATCTACTATTTAGAACCTTCCATCGAGTGGTCATCCCAACATATTGTTGACAACATTTATAGGATCAAACTAACTAGTGGACATCCCTAAATAGTTTAGGCCAATAATATTATGCCATTAGTATTTTTATGGTTATGCGTCTCTTTGCATAGTGGCTTCCATAAGGCCCTTCATAAGCATTCTACAGAACACGTACTTGATTTTCATCAAGGATAGACTAATGAATCAAGCCATTAGTGCACATCTTATAGAGGTGTTTTTTGATTTTCATGAAGTATTTGGCCTAATCAAGAAATTTTTTCTTCTTTATAATGTCAAGATCTTGTGGTATCTTTTGAGTAATAAGGTAAATGAGGATGTTGTCATACCATTTTTTTTCTATAGGCACTTCATCATTTATTGCTCCTGTAAAGAGGAGTTTGTTTGAAAACTGATCAAAGAGTGGGCTCTCCTCTTTGTTTTTCCATCTTAATTGAGAGAGGTTGTCAACGATCACATTATTGATTCCTTTTCGATCTACCATCATGAGATCAAATTCTTGCAAGATCATGAGCCACTATATGATACGAGAGCTCACTATCAGCTTATTCATCAGCAAGCAAATGGCACTATGTTCAGTGTGCACAAATACTTCATAGCCAAGAACATAGTGCCTAAACTTGTTGAGAGCATAAGCCACTGCCATTAGATCTTTTTTAGTTGTGGTATAATTCAACTATGCACCCACAATGCTTTGTCTCATGCAGTGGATGTAATATGGATGTCTTTTATCAACCAACTGCATAAGCATAGCTTCCAAAGCATAATTAGATGTGTCTATCATTATGTGAAATGGTCTAGACCAGTTTGGTGCTCATAGAATTGGAGTTTTTTATGATTTTTTCCTTCAATTATTAGAATGCATGTTCACATTTGCTAGTCTAGATAAATGAAGCATCTTTCTTTGTTAGCTTGGCCAATGACTTTGTGATCTTAGAGAAATTCTCTATCAGTAGCTGGTAGTAGCTAGTATGTCCAAGGAATGATTTGATATCTTTGATTATCTCTAGTTGGTGTGTAATTCCATGGATGATCCTTATTTTGCAAGGTATACCTCAATCCCTTCTTGTGAAATTTGGTGCCCCAACACAATGCCCTATTGGACCATGAGTTGACTTTTTTTCTAGTAGAACTATAGATTTGTTTCCACACATCTTTTTAGTACTTGCTCAAGGTAGTCCAAGGCTTGCTTAAATGTAGCTCTCTAGGTGGAGCAGTCATCGATAAAGACTTCCACACCGCTACCAATTTGCTATTGGAAAATACTAAGCATTAGGTGTTGAAATGTTGCAGGGGCATTGTATAGACCAAATGGCATCTTATAATATCCAAAAGTCCCTTAGGGACTTATGAATGTTTTCTTGGCTTGATCTTCTAGTGAATTCTTTGTTTGGTTATAGCCACTAAAACCATTCAAGAAGTTATAATAGGAATTCCAAAATATGGTGCCCAACACTTGATTCACAAATTGCAATAGAAAATGATCTTTAAATGTTTCCATATTCAATAGCTTAAAGTTGATGTAGACCCACCACTTTCCACCTTTCTTTGGCACAATTACAAGTGGGCTAACCCACTCACTATCTGCAATGGGATAAATGAACCCTACCTTGAGGAGTTGCTCTATCTCCTCCTTGATGATTTGGTTCAATCTAGGGTTTAGTTACCTTTATGACTGCCTTCTTCGCTTCATGGCTAGATTGGTGTAAATGCAATGTTGGCATATCCTTGGATCAATTCCTATCAACTAGGGATATGACCAAGTAAATTCTATTAGCCATTTTTTGAACACATTTAACAACTTTTCTTTTTGTTTAGGAGTAAGTTTTGCATTGATTATGACTAGTTTACCATTTTTAAAAAATACATATTCCATGTCAACCAGTAGAGTTTTCAATTCTAGGGGCTCTTACTTGAAGTTATTAGGGATTTTCAACTCTCCCCAATAGGTATCATCATCTTCATCATCATAGAGTTGGTGATGAACTTGCTTAAGTTCATCCATGCTTTCATCATAAGCACATGTTAGGCTTTTAGTTGGTTCCATGCATAATGTGTTGCTATCTGAGTCAGCTATTAGCCACTAGATTCCCTCCTATTTTGTGCTACTACGTACAAACATCTTTGAATATCTATTTCTTGTGAACACTGATTGCATGCTTTGATGTATGTACTTTTGATGGATCAAATATTTTGCATGAAAATGCACTCATTATCACTATATGTGATGCATGAAATATGCTTCTTCTCTAACTTTTCCAATTCATTTTCCTTGGAGATTTCCAAGGAGAGGTTCCTTATGCCAATACATGCATCGACCATGCTTAACCAAGTCCTTCTCATAATGATGGAGAAGTTACCTTTGCAGTTCTTAACCCTGATCATCAAAAAATTAGTAGGATATGATCACTTATAAACTATGGTTGCAATGTCCTCAACTAATCTCAAAGGAATAGTGATTGATTGATCTACTAATTCTAGATGGATGTTGCTCTTCTTAAGAGGTGGTAGGTTCCAAGTCTTGTATTTGTCATGGGAGATGAGATTGACATCGGAACCAAAATTAAGATGTGCTTTGCATGACTCATGTCTAGTGATATGTAGGTAAATGAGTGGAGTTCCTGGGTCATATCTTTTCGTAGGAAGGTTGCCAACCTTGATTGAATCAAAACAACATGAGTGAGCATCATAGTGCGAACTTGAGATCATGTGTGGTTTGAAGGGCACTCAAAGGTATTTAATGTAGAGGATGAGGGTACTAGAGATGTAGGGTGATCAATGTACTATGTTGTGACGGTTGGAGAGGACTGTTGGATCAGTAGAAGGGTCTTTTTCTAGATCAATTGTCCAAATCACTTGGCTGAAAAGATGATTGTGAATGTATAGCCCTCATAGCATTTCATTGTTGCAATTGTGTAAGACTCTCACCCTACATGGATAGAGCAGGAGGTAATTGGGTTGAGGGTTGAGGGGTGTGTGTAAATGGATGCAGAGGATGGTATGGATATGGATTTTCTCCTCAAGTAGATGGTGAATGTGTTTGGTGGTACTCTAGAGGGTAATAATGATGCTAAAATGAGGCATGAGTTACAGAACTTCTTAAAGAAACAGGTTGCTGAATGTAGTACTCGTATGGATCTAGTTACCTATAAGGGTACTACTACTTTGGTGATGGCATTCCCCACAATTGTGGTTGATGTCACTGTTTGTATTGCTCATATGGTTGTGGTGGAGCTCCACTTGGGTAGCAAGCTTATTGTTGCTAGTGGAATTGCCTTGGATTACCATGAAGATAAGGCAATCACCTAGGTGCTTGGCTACATGCTAGTCAAGGATTCAATGTGTACATCCCAGACTCTTGTAAGTGTGACACTAGAAGGCAACATCCCTTTGGATGTTCATATTGATAGATGTCATAACTAGTTTCATCATCAGAGTTGATTTCCACAACTTCCTCTATGTTAGTATCTTTGCCCTTACCTCTTTGGTAGGCACATTCGGCTTCTTTTTGCCTCCCACGGTTGTGATCATTATTTTTCTCTTTGGATTATTTAGCAATCTTCATAGCAATTTGGAATTTTTCATCCAAATATTCCCATAATTTATTAGCCTTTTCCAAATTATCAGAAATAGATTTTTGGATGGGTAAGGTTTTCTTGTTCATCACTTCATTGAGTGGTGACTCCTCCTAGTCACAAAATCGAACCTCACATTTCTTAATGAAAGGGTCCCTATTATACTATTCTACACTTTCCCTTTTTTGCAACTCATCTTCTTCTTTTGCTACTTGATCTATCAACCTTTGGATCTGATGAGCTCTTAGTTCAAATAATCTCCCTTGGGCATACACCCCAAGAGTTCTTCTAGTTTCTGCTTTGATTCTATCTATGATGTGGCAAAGTTTTTACCTCTAAGAATAATCATTGCTAATGCATTGGTGTAAGAGTGAATAGTATCTACCCATGGTGGCATCCAAGGGTTCATGTGTTTCTTGTTTCTAGCCTTGGATTTGCCTTCTCAGATTAGACACTCTAGAGTATGTTTGGTATTTGTCATTAAACAACTCTAACATAGTACTTCATTGGTGCATGGATTTTGGTTCTAAGGATTGGTACCAGCTCTTAGCTTCCTTAATGAGTGTCATGGGAAAAAGCTTGAGTTTCTACAAGTCATTTTGAATGTTTTCTAAGACATAGGCATTGTGGAAAACTTGTAGATTATTCTATGGATCAGAATTATATCCCCCCTCAAATTGTGGGATATTATTAATGTCTATGAGCTTAATTCAACAATCTTTCATATGCCTAGTTGGGATTCTTTCTACCTCTACAATGTTGAGCATGCTTTGAGTCACCAATAGAGGTTCATCATCATGATTGTGTCGATGATGTTGATGATTGTTTCTATCACCTCTACATTCTTAATGACTTTGACGATCATTGTTATCTTGTTGATCACCTTCATCATGATTACTTCGATAGTGGCTTTTATGAGAACTAGAAGATGAAAAGAAATATTTGGAATTAGATGAAGAGGATGAAGAGGAAGGTGGACCACCACCATCACTATGGTATCCATCACTACCTCTTCTTTTTTTATGATCACCATTCTTAGATCCTTTACAATTGTGATGTTTACTTGAGTCCCTACCTTGACTGTCACGTTTTCCCAATTTTTTTTATAAATAGTGGATCATAGGTTAAGGGTCACACCCTCATTACCAACAACAAGGGATGGAGAATCATCAAAGGAAGGATCCCCATTGTCATATTTATTTAGAAGGAACAAGGGATTAGTCCAATTTTTTTCCTTCATAAACTCATGGTGCTTCACCTGGTGTTGATCTCACTTACATTGTGTTTTAGTGGAATGGTAGTCAAGAGTGTCATGATCGTTCACAACGTATTCCTCATGAAGATCTGAGATGCCAAACATTTTAAGGGTTTGAAAAAACATCCCAAACATAGATCAATTAGGGGACAATATGATGTTTCCCTCCATGTCATGGCATTGTAGTTGTTCATCTTGATGTAGGACGAAGGTGAAGTCTTGTACACACTCATTTGGATGAGTATATATCACTTTGCACTCATATGGGACTAGTAGTTTGACATCTTTGCGCCTATGAGAAGAAGAAAACATTTTACAAAACAAATAAAATTGTTAATGTGCTTAGTAGTTATATGTCATATGAAAGTGATGTTGACCTTGAATTCATCCAAAAATGTAAATAATATTCACTAATCCTAGATAGCACACGTTCAACAAACAAAGTCCCTAGAAATAGCACCAATTATGAGTGACAAGGTACCCCTATGTGCAACCATATGAATCACAAAGCATTCATGCACGATCTAGTCTAATTTCGTGGACTCTATAGTTTCTGGTACACTAGTCTTCTAGGAAATGAACCTTGCCCTAAGGTCATTCATTGTCTTCCCGATTATACTTGTGAATCATAATGGTATGGTTAAGAGTAATTAAGGCATATCATTTTTATCTATTTTATGCTTTCTGGGTGCTTGAAGAGAAAGAGAGATAAAGTAATTTAATGACTAATCTAAATTAAAACTAACTAGTCTCTAACTAATCCTAACATAAGCATCCATTTCCACTTTCCATACATGTCTTAAACCCATGTATCCACTACTGGGTTACCAAGCACTACACTACTACACACACTAAGCATTAATGTTGCTGAGATTACCAAGTGAATACATGTTACACTTGAAGTGGTTGTACTTATGTATTTAATCTATCTAGCTTATCTTGATTAATTATCTTAATTAGCTTAATTATTAGAAAATATTGATTAACTGATTGAAAACATTAAATGAATAAATGAAATATTTAATCTATCCAAAATATTGCAAGCTTTATCAGAAAGCTCATGTTTATTATAGCACACACTATCGTGCTCAAGTACAACAATATTTAAATAAAGATTCGTAAACTCAATCACTCCTACTATGGAAACTCAAGAGAAATATTCTAACTTTCAAATGTAAAAAATGAAACAATTTAGCTACTACTATGAATCTCATTGCCATAAATGTAGCTGGTGAGTGCATATTTATAGCTATGTTGATGGGGCCTCATCAATGCATCATTGCATGCGTCGATGGGGGCTCGTTGATGAGGCCCAATAAACGAGGTCACGTCGACAAGGCCTCATCAATGCAACCAAACTGCAACTCATCACAAAGGTTCTAATCCATCCATTGTATCATGTCATATAATATTTTTAATTTTTATGATATTAAAATTTGTTCAAACATGGCCATGTGCAGTAGTCATGGGAGATGTTGGTACCAATACTTAGCCCCCAAACTAGAAATTGCATGCAAGTGCAAGAACAAGAAAACCATAAAAATTTTAAAAGGGGATGCAAAAGATAGAGGATTAAAAAGATCACAAAACACTAATAAATTAAAATTTGGAAGCAAACTATACCTATCTATGCATGATTAAAATGACCATATAATGAAGAGAGCACTAAACATGTGCCATCCAACACACCACCTTGTTTAATCAATATCTAAAAATATACTCTTTATAAATTATATATATATATATAGTTAAAATATATAATTAAGATCTCATTTCTAATGATCCTAAAGGTAAGATTCATTAGTATAGAGGACAACATTAAGCACAAGACTTATACTAAACTTTATGAGGACATGCTTCTTTTAGATCATAGCTAGCCACAACTTTAAGATTTTTCCTTGGTTTTTTTTTTGACATTTAGAAAGAAAATGGATGAAAAGAAGTAAGGGAAAATTAGGAAATGGGAAGGGAATATTTGCTTTTCTATTTTGTTGAATTTTGCGGAAATAGGTTTAAAAGGTGATGAACCACAATATCGGGGCCGTGATATCACATTCACGATATTAGGTCCGTAATATTGGAGCTCACCAAGTGATATTGGGCATCCAATGTCGGGACCCATTCCATTGCCTATAAATAAGAGGTGGGCACACTTAGTTTGCATAGTTAGTCTTAGTCCCTTACCCAAACTCTTGTAGTTTTCCTTTCTCAAAGTTAGAATTATTTCTAAGTGCCTGTAGTTGGAGTCATAAAGTTAATGGATCTTTATTCGAGCATTGTGTACCTAAGCACACCTTGTGGTTAGAAATAAAGACGAACTTTGTGATAAACCTTGCAACATTCAAAATAGCTTATTTAATGTTGTTTATAGTTACTTAATGATTTTCTTAGTTAATTAATGTTCTTTCTCTCACCTTGTTAACTCTTTCAAGTAAGCACACTCAGTACAACCACTTCGAGCATGCGTTGAACACTTGGTAACCCAGCAACAATTAATGTTTGGTAATCCCAGTAGTGTTGCACTAGTTCAGGATGTGTACAGCAAGTGGAAATGAATACTAGTGTTAGGACTAATTAGAGCATAGTCGATTAGCTAAATTAAATTAGTCACTTAATTAGTTCACTTCTCCCTTTGTAGCACCAGGACATAAAACATCAAAAAATATAAAAAAATCATATACCTCAAGTTTACTTAACCATACAATCATGCTATACAAGTAAGCTTTGGAAGAAAATGATTGACTAACTTGTCTGGGTTCTATGAAGGTGCATAAGCACTTAGTCCTTGGAATTTGACCAGATCTTACGTGTGCACTTGTCTTTGTTTGGTTGAGCATAGGGATACCTTGCCGCTCATCATTGGTTCCATTGCTAGGGACTTTGTTGTTTGTGCGCTAGCTAGAACTTAGGAAATCTTCCCATCATTGGAATAAACCCTTAGGGTTGGTTATCTTACAATTATTGAAATGAAAAATATTGCACACTGAATAGAAAATTATGTCTTCTTCTTCTTACGAGAGTGTTTCATTACCTAGGTCCAATATAGGGAACAATCAGAGGCGTAGTACACATGATAATTTGCTAGTCCCCTAATAGTTTTATGTGGTATATGATCATCCTGATGAGTATATACCTAACTTTATCTTTATCCTCCACCAGGATGAATAACTATGTTGGTGTGATTTAGAAGGTAACATAGTGTTACCTCCCAATCACTAAGTCCTAGGCATGCTTCTTCATGCTCTCACACAAATTGGTATGTAGCACTTACATGTAGAGTACATTGTGCATGATCACGACTTGAGAGAGTATCAATCCATGGAGGTACAACATCAAAGGGATTTACAATAGGAGAGACGTTATGAATCCATGAAGAGGAAGTTATCTCAGAGTGTCCCATATGTCATAGATGAAAATGAGGGTGGTGAACCTACCTCAGGAAGTCTCCCACACAATGATGTTCCTCCCATTGACTTCCGTCAAGGGGTTGCATATCAGAATCTTCCCTCAACTATCCATAACCCAGATTTTGGTACCGATAGACACAAAGGTTCTAAAAAAGAAACACAAACACATGACAAAGGTGGACATTCTGATCATAACTTTGATCAAGGTTACAACCACAGAAGAGAAGGAAGCAGGCACCATCATGGTGATGGTCCTCATTCTTCTTTATCCTCATCATCTCCTTCACTCTCTCCTTCAGGATCTAGATGTAATCGCAAGGGAAAAGACCCTAAGGATAATGGTAAGTGATATAGAAATCATAGACAAAGCAACTCAAAAAGGGGATGAGGGAATTCTAGAGAAACTCATTATGAAAGGAGGGAGAGTATCGAATAACATAGGCATCATAGATGCCATAGACAATATGATCACGATGAACCCCTAATCATGACCCGAAGTATGCTAGATATAACTGAGGCTATTAGAATCCTAACAAGGCACCAAAAAGATAGTAGGATTAAAAGATTAGACATGAGAAATATTCCACATTTTGAAGGGGGATACAACACTGATCCTCAAAATCATTTGCAAGCATTTCATGATGCATGTGCCTTGCAAAACATAGAAAATGAGTGGAAAAAACTCAAGTTGTTTCCACAGACACTGATCAAGGAAGTGGAAAGTTGGTACTAGTCCTTAGAACAAGAATCCATTCGCTGATGCAGTACCATGTTAGAACTGTTCAATGATAATTATCAAACATACTCACGAGTGTCCAACCTACAAAAGCAAATCCAAGGATCAAAACAAGGAGGACATGAACCCTTGGATGCTACCATGGGCTAATATTATGCACTATTGCATCATTGACTAAGCCATGGTTACTCACAAGGGGAACAACTATGCCATCTCATAGATGGGCTTAGGCATGAAATATGAAAAATCCTTAGGACTTATGCCCAGTGAAGGCTACTTGAGCTTAGGGCCCATCAAGTACAAAGATTGTTGGAGAAAATTGCTAAAGAGGAAGGTGAGTTAAGGAAAATAGAGAATGAGGAAGAATATAATAGAGATCCTTCCCTCCAAAAGGAGTTAGATTTTGTGAGGATGAAAAAGAGTCATGACTTGAAGAGATGGTGAATAGGAAAACCTTTCCCATTCAAAAACTTGCATCAGAAGTATCAGCAAAGGGGGATCAAATGTGGGACTCCCTAGATAATATATTCAAATAGTTCTCAAAATAGTAGAGGAGTCTAGAGAGGAAGGTAGTGATTGAGAAAGAAGAAAAAAGAGAAAATCTGAATATGCATGTAACAAAGGTAAGGGAAAAGTAGCCATCATCGAAGAGGTTGTGGATTTGGATACAGGAAATGATGGTGGATGTGAGATATGCCAATATGACCATCCTAAGGGATGTTGTCCTATAATATCACATTTTCAAGAGCCCACAATTAAACAAAAGGTAAACACCCCGAATGTTATCTTATCCTCCGAGGTAACCTAATGAAATTCCACCAACTGTTGATGTATTATCCAAGTGGAACTCCACCACAACCAAATGAGCAGTATCAACAATGGCAGCACCCACAATTAAGGGGAATGCCACCACCATGTCAAAAGTACCCTTACCATCAACTTGACCCATATGGATACTACATGCAGTAGCCAATCTCTCCATGTGACTCCATTAGTCATGTCACTCCCCAATCTCACTACCAATACCATGAGTATTATAGAACTCCTTCTCCTAGGGGTGATGTTCCAAAAACATAACATCCTTCTCATCTAGCTACATCTCTTCCACCCTTAACTCTATTACCACCTGCTCTAGCCATGCATGGTGAGCTCCCTGCCCAGCCGTAGCAATGTAACACTACAAGGGCTATTAATCCTCACCCTACTATTGGTTTGAACAACTATGTTAAAAGAGACCTTTCTTTAGGATTGATAGTCCAACCAAGTCCTTGCAGTCACATGTGACTAACTCTCCAAAGGTCTCACCATCATTTGAAACTTCAGAACTTGAAACCAAAGGCTACATGCAACACACATGGTCATGTTGACACATGCCATTACTGATTGGATTAAGGCTAGCCATCTTCCTAGGAAATTCTCTAATCTTGGGAGTCCTCTTATGTATTTACAAATCATTGGGAATGAACCATGCAAAGCTCTTTTGAATTCAAATTCTGGTGTCAACTTAATCTCTCAAGAAATGTATAAAGCCTGAAACCTACCTCCACTAAAAAGACTAACATACATTTACAGCTAGCCAACCAGTCCATCACTGTCCCATTAGGACTGGTGGAGGACATCATCATGACTATTTGTGGGTGGTCGTATCTAGTTGACTTCTTAGTGATTCAAGTCAACAAATGTAAGGGGGACTTCCCAATCATAATGGAAAGATCATGGCTAAGCACAATTGACGCACGCCTAGGAATGCATGATCTTTCCCTAGAGATATCAAAGAAAATATGTTTGGAAAGATTAATAAGAAGAAAGTTTCATGCATTACATACAGTGACATAGGGTGTAATTGGGTGCAAAAGACCTGGTTTGTAAAACATGTAACATTGCCTACATGCAACTAGTGTGCATAGGTAACTAACATACAAAGGTGCCTATATGCGATAGCGATAAGAGAAGAAGACACCAGGTGGCTGATAGCTGACCAATAGAGAAACTCAACTATATGCATGGAACCAATTGAGGGTTTTACTTGCACTTACATAGATAGCATAGACAAATTAGAGCAAGTTCATTGCTAACTTCCAAGTCTTAACATTGAAAATATCAATTGGGAAAAGTTGGAAATCCATGAAAACTTTAAGCAAGAGCCCCTTGAGTTAAAATTGTTGCCCACTGGTATGGAGTATACATTTCTCAAAAATGGAAAATCAGTAATTATCAATGCTAGGCTTACTCCTTAACAAAAAGAGAGAATGCTAAAAATGGTGAAAAAATGGTCAAAAGCCTTCTCTTAGTCATATCCTAAATTAATTGGAATAGACCATACAATATGCCAACATAAGATTTACACTAACCCCTCCATGAAGCATCGATGATAACTGTAGAGGTAATTGAACCCAAAGATGAAGCAAGTGGTTAAAGAAGAAATTGAACAACTTCTAAAAGCTAGATTCATCTACCCCATTGCTGATAGTGAATGGGTTAGTCCATTAGTTATTGTGCCCGAAAAGGTAAATGTAGGGTGTGTATAGACTTTATGCTACTGAACATGGTAATATTCATCGACCACATCTTAGACACCATTGCAGGGCATCGCTACTATAGTTTTTTGGATGGTTACTGTGGATACAACCAAATCCAAATAGCACTAGAAGATCAATCCAAGACCACGTTCACAAGTCCTTGGGGGACATTTGCATACAAATAGATGTCGTTTGGCTTGTGCAATGTTCTTGCAATGTTTGAACATTTGGTTCTAAGTATATTTTAGCAGGAAATAGGGAATGGTGTAGAAGTCTTCATGGATGATTTCTCCACCTACGGAGCTAACTTTGATCAAGCATTGGACTAATTAGGGCAAGTACTAAAATTTTGTGTTGAAACTAATTTAAGGCTCAGTTGGCAAAATATCCATTTAATGGTCCAAGAAGGCACAGTATTAGGGCATCAGATTTCACAAATAGGGATAGAGGTAGACCTCGAAAAGATTAATGTCATCCAAGGAATCATGCACCAACTTGAAACTATAAAAGAAATCCAATCATTCTTTGGACACACTAGCTATTATAGAAGATTCATAGAGAACTTCTTAAAGGTTGCAAAAGCATTGGTTGAACTAACGAAAAAGGACGTACCTTTTGAATAGACCAAGGAGTATGAACTATGTTTCCAAACCTTAAAGTAGAAGCTTGTAGAAACACCCATTCTACAAGCTCCTGACTAGTCCAAACCATTCCACATAATGACCGACGTGTCCAACGTTTCCTTAGAAGTTGTACTCATGTAGTTAAATGACCAGAAATGACCCTATTACATCCACTGTGCGAGTCGAAGTATTGCTAGTGCATAGCTTAACTACACCACAACAGAAAGGGAGTTAATGGTTGTGGTGTTTGCACTAGATAACTTTAGGCACTATGTATTGAGCTATAAGGTATTTGTACACACAAACCATAGTGCAATTTGATTCTTGCTGAATAAACCAACGGTGAGCCCTCGCATCATACGATGGTTCATAATCTTACAAGAGTTCGATCTTATAATGATAGATCATAAAGGCATTGAGAACGTTGTTGTTGATCATTTATCTTGGTTAAGATGGTACAAAAAATAGGATGAATATCCACTTTTTGATTGATTTCCTAATGAATTCCTCTTTGCAGGTGTAGTAAATAATCAATTAACTATGAAAATAAATTGGTATAGTAGCATTCTTACCTATCTCCTTACACAAGAAACACCATAAGAGTTAGATGTTAAAAAGAAATAGTAGTTTCTACACTGAGTCAAATATTTCATAGAAATCAATGGGCACCTTTATAAGGTATGTCCTGATGGCTTGGTTTGATGGTGTGTTCTCGATGTAGATCAATTACGAGTTCTACAAGATGCTCATGAGGGCCTTTGTGGGGGTCATTATGCAGGGAGACAAACAACCATTAAAATTCTACTTGTAGGATATTATTGGCCTACATTTTTTTGGGACGCTCATCATTTCATCCAATCTTGTTAGTGTTTCCAACATGATGGGGGAATGAATACTAGAATGGAGGGTCCACAATAATGGATTCAACCTTTAGAACCATTCGATATATGGGGAATTGATTTTATGGGGCCTATTACACCAATGTCCAGTGGAAAAGCCTACATTGTTGTTGTTGTTGACTATTTCACAAAATGGGCCGAAGTAACTGTTGTTATGGACTGCACATCATTTACTACTGCATGATTTGTTCAACAAAAAATCATAAATAGGTTTGATGTGCCTCATCCACTTATTTTGGATAATGGTACACATTTTATAGGTGTAACTTTTTAGAAGTTGATGCAATGCTTAGCAGTGGAACACAAGCTAACTACACCATAACACCATCAAGTGAATGGTCAAGCCGAGGTCACCAATAGGGAGATTATGAAAATATTAATATGAACAGTTAGCAAGCATAGGCAAGATTCGAGCATCAAATTGAATGATGCTCTTTGGGCATACCACTCCACGTGAAAACTCCCTATATGCTACTCTCCCTATGAGTTAGTGTATGGTAAACTTCCAATGCTTCCTATTCAAGTAAAGCTTTGTACACTATCCATGCCATGTGACCTCAACCTTGACCTGAATCTAGCATAAAAAGAATAGTTAATGAACCTTAACCTGCTAGATGAGAACTGATTAGTCACCCTATCATCTAGTGAATTACATAAGGCCTTTAATAAATAATGTCATGACCTAAAAATTAGAAAAGTTAAATACCAACTAGGAGATAAGGTTCTTTATTGGAACCCCACACATGTGCTACAATGCACTAAATTTCAAATGTTGTGGGAAGGACCCTATATTATTCATGCAAATTTTCCTTCAGGGGCCATGATGCTTTATAAACCTGAGAGCCTGGATAAGAAATTTTTGGTCAACATCCAACAAACCAAACCTTTTCATGATTATAGAATAGCCAATACCAATACTACCTCTATTGGTGGACAACCCTGCTCATTATTTTGAATCACCTCTTTCCAAATCAGTCATGGGGGAGATGGCCACTTATGCTAATCATTCTAAGCCCTCACCTCTTTTTGCATTTTTTTATACATATTTTCAATTTTACTTATTTTTTTTACACCATCGTTCACATTTTTTACTATTTCTTTGTTTGATTTACTTCCATTTTTCATACAATAAGTGCTCATGGTGGTGGATTGTACTATAATGGTATGGATTGTTAATGTTGGATTTTTACCTTTGATTTTCAATGTTGATACTAAGATATGGTTCTTTTAATAAAATAGGCAATGATTCCACCTCATCCATTCATCCATTCAACTCTATGATCTCCCTTGTCTTGGAAATGTACTATCCCTTTTTCTAAATAAACTTATTAATAAAGTGGTGACTTGGTATTCTTCAAACCAAGGAAGGACTCAATAGTTAAAAATGGTGTAACTTAAAGGGGATTTGACACACTTGTACTAGCTATTCTCTTGGGTAATTGGATGCTTTTCATGGGTTTTCTACCATTTCGTCGATGATCAAACATTAGGAAGCCAAATGAATCAAATAAGTCTTTTCATGGTGTGGTTCTCAGAATTAAAAAAAATGGGTGAGAATTCAAAGCACACCCCTTATACATAATAATGAAATATGGGCTACAAACACTAGTTATGGCACTAGAAAGACATGTTACCCATGCCTGAAGGTTCCCTCTAACTAAGGCCCTTTTTCGCTTCCTGCTTCTCTATCTTTCTCTCCTTGGAATGGTGGTGAATCTATGAATGCATTCTTGTTGCTTTAAGAGGATGGGTTGGTCAAATGTGTTGATGTGAGGTCACTAAATATGATTTACTTGAATCCAAATTTGGAATGAATTCTATTTAGTCACTGTAACCATATAATACACAAAAGACTTTGCACAATCGTGCTCTTGGGATTTCATTCCATTTTCTCCTCTCCTTCAATATTTCTTCCCATATTCCACCTCATTGCCATTTTTATGATCAATCTATATCTTGGTTGAGGCATTGTTCATCTTTGGTAACTTCTTGTGGGTAAGTTCTTAACCATTATTCCATACATCATTCTTAGAGCCTATGAACTCTTCAATTTGTGGGTCCGTTAGGGCATAAAAGGCATGAGCCTACTTTGGGGAGGATCCACTAACATTCCTTTATGGTACAATTGTTAAGTTCTTTTCCTTAAACATTTTTTGCAATCAACCATTTCTCATTTCATCCCCATCCATGACATCCATTTCATTGGCTTCACCATTGTTATTTCTCTTATCTTTCTTGTTGCTTCAGTATTTCCACCCTATTGCTACTAGAGGTTCGCTCTTAGTCATGGGGGCCCTATCACAAATGTTTCCATTCTATTACCTATCTTACCCCTACACCTCTAACCGAGTACCTACCATACCCACAACCTAGCCAAGGTACTTCATATTGAGGCAAGGTGTCAACTACATTGTATCTTATCTATCCTTGCTAATTCATGATTGTGTTGTGTATGCAGATGGTGACCATATGAACAATGGACTAGGATAGGAGGGAGCACTCAAGATGGACTGGAGTGGGTGTAGCTATGCAAGGAACATGCTTCATCATGTGGCTATGGATAAACAATGTAGTGCACATTTCTAACATTAGCAGCAACACACCTCATTCTCTTTTCTCTCTCTTTCTCTTCAAGCTGTCAGATAAGGGCCTAGATGTCATCTATGTATAGTGTTCACCATAATGGTTATGAACACCAATGCTACAATATGTTTGTCGATCCATTCATTGAGAACTTTGACTTTGTCACCCATGTCACCGTCAATTGTCATTAGTCAATAATCTCATACTTTCCCAATATTTTGTAAGGAACTTAAGGATGAATTTTCATTCAGTGATGGGGATATGATGAACCATGATATCACGGCCACGATATTTCATCTATGATATCAGGTCCACGATATCAAAACTCACCAAGCGATATTGAGCATTTGATGTTGGGACCCACCCCATCGCCTATAAATAAGAGGTAGGCATGCTTGGTTTTCATAGTTAGTCTTAGTCCCTTATCTAAACTCTTGCAATTTTACTTCCTTAGACTTAGAATTATTTTTGAGTGCTCGCAGTAGGAGTCATAAAGTGAATGGATCTTTATTCAAGCATTGTGTACCTAAGCACACCTTGTGGCCAAAAATAAAGATGAACTTTGTGATAAACCTTACAGCATTTAGAATAGCTTATTTAATGTTATATATACTTACTTAATGCTTTTCTTAGTTAATTAATGTTCTCTTTCTCGCCTTGTTAACTCTCCCAAGTAAGCATACTCAGTACAACAACTTTGAGCACACGTGGAACACTTGGTAACCTAGCAATGATTAGTGTTTGGTAATCCCAGTAGTGTTGCACTAGTTCAGGATGTGTATGGCAAGTGGGAATGGATACTAGTGTTAGGACTAGTTAGAGCATAGTCGATTAGTTAAATTAAATTAGTTACTTAATTAGTTCACTTCTTCCTTTGTAGCACTAGGACATAAAATATCAGAAAATATTAAAAAATCATATACCTCAAGTTTACTTAACCATACAATCATGCTATACAAGTAAGCTTGGGAAGATAATGATTAACTAACCTGTCTAGGTTCTATGAAGGAGCATAAGCACTTAGTCCTTGGAATTCGAACAGATCGTGTGTGTACACTCATATTTGTATGGTTGAGTGTAGGGATACCTCATAGCTCATCAAAAGGGGAATGAAGGCTAGGGTGAGGATTACTACCAAACCCCATCATGCTTAAGAACGTAGTACATTACCAATGAACATTGTCCTCATTTATGTTTTTTAGGAAACTTTGCTCATGGTGCAGTTCATTCTTATGGTAGGAATTCCAACAAGAGTATGGCCAATTACCTACACTACCAAAGAATAGGATCCTTTCAAGAACATTGCCCATGGTGTAGTTCAAACCTTGTGCATGTTGCTTTTTAATTATAATCTAGATGGCATCATAGCATGTCTCTTAGGTGGCTAAGAGTTCTCAAGTGAAGAGGAACACACTTCACCCTATTGCTCACAAGATAGCCATGGATTATCACACTTGATGGCTAGGGCTTATGAGAGAAAAAATATTTGTTTGCTAAGGTCACCTAGTGATTGTGGCTAACCAATCCCCAACCTTACATGTCCTACATTCACATGATCATGATAATAACATGATAAGTTAGCATAAATCCCATCCTTCATGATCCAGCATAACTAATAAAACTAAAAACCTTGAAAAATATGGGGAAGAATCAATAAAATATTAAAGTATATCATATAATGAGATTTGATATAATAGTAATATGATATGACATATAAAGCATTATACTTGCATTATTTTCAAATGGTGTTACGATGACCCAATGCCTTGTAACCCAAATGATCATAATGATTATTAAAATTATATTGAAAAGCAGAAATAGATCAAACCAAATCCAATATGCTAAAAAAAGAGATGATGGTACACTTAACATGCATGAAAAAATGATGGAAATACAAAGAAAATATGCAAATGCAACTAGATACAAATGATATGCGTGGAGGAAGAGAAGAAATCATGAAACTAGGGATCTATTAGGTGTCTACATGGGGCACCTGAGTAGAAGCTTTTTAAATAAAATGCATTAAAATTTCTATTTAATTTGTATCCTTGCAAATCAAAAATTTTATAAACATTGGTACCAATAACATTTGTGACTTGGTATGACCCTAACCACATAGGAGAAAACTTTGAAGACCTATTTGACCAATTGCTCTGTCTCTTTTTAGGACTAGATCTCCTATTTTAAATAATTTGCCTACATATTTCTTATCAAACGATGTTTTAAAATTTTTTTGATGATTAAGGTTATGAAAATCAATACATAATTGTTTTCTAACATGCACTAAATTTGATATCCAACTTGAATGTTTTCCAAGATAAAAATTTTAGATTCTAAAAGTTTATCAATTTCTTCTTTCATAAAAGTTTCAATCTTGGGATTAATAGGTCTAAGTTTTTATCTAAAAGCTTCTCTAGTTGTCATTTTAGGAGAGATTTTATTTGAAAAATATGACATTGATATAAATTTTTCATTAATTTAAGAAACTTTAAAACATTGATCACTAAATTCACCCTTGGAAAATAAAAATTCATGAATATGATCATCATCATCAAAATGTGGAAAGGAAAGATATTACCTAGAATAGTAATTTTAGAATCCCAAGCATTGTGTTTAAAAGGGACATCTAAAGTAGTGGCCAATTGAGATAATACATCAGGAACATAATTTTCTTTTCTAAGAACATGTTCAATGGGTATATCATCAAAATTTGGCTCATCTTCTAATGTTTTAATGGTTAGAACCACATTTATATCTTTGTCCTCTCCTACATGCAGTGGATCACCAAAAGGAAATGTTTTTTTATCATGTTGATGATAAGGCAAGGTATCTTCATAAATTTCCTCACATTCACTAGATGCAAAAGGATTAATTTCTAAGATTTCACTCTCATGATCATTTATAACATGTTTGCCAAGCCCAACTTCAATAACTCTAATACAAAGATTAGTATTTTGATTTTCCAAAGATTGATTTTGTTGATCAAAAGTTGTCACCACTTGTTTATAGAAAGGCTCTTTTGGTATGATCATATATTTGGATTTTTCTTTAATAGGAATTAATAATTTTAAGAAATTTGACCTAAAGAAGCCACCAAACTTGGCTTCAAAAGTCCTAGATAAAAGCACACCATAAGTGAATGAAATGTAAACCACTAAAATATTAGTACAACATGTGAAAGTAGGGTATTTTTTAAGTTGCACTTTCACTTCTTTCAATGATCTAACCACAAGTATGTTGGATCCATCAAGTTGTATCACACTTCTTGCTTGTGTTAGTGTTTGTGCTTCTAACATTTTATACACTTCTAATGGCATGACACTAATAGTTGTGCCAGAATCTATTAAGAAATTATGAACATTATTTCCTAAAATAATCAAAGTTGTTAAGAAAGGAGGTTGATCTTTCTTGTTCAACATGAAATTGCTTGAGTTTTGTATTGATAAAGCATTAGGACTCTCTATGAAATGAACTTGTCTTTCAATTGTTGTATTGATTTCAAGTGTATGAACTATCTTTGAATCACATCTTTCATTTCATTAAAATGAAAAAGATCATACATTGAGATGTTGGATTTGACTCTTTTCAAATACTCAACTAGATCATAAGTCTTATGTTCATCTTTGGCTTCTTGTTGAGGTGGAGTTCTTCTAAGTATAGAAGGGGAGTTTGTTCATTGTGGAATGTTCACTTGAGAAGGTTCAACTTGATTATTTGTGTTATTTTGGTTAGGTATTCTTCTGTTGGGAGGATTATAAGAGTTATTCCTATTTTACCATTGAGTAGTGTTTATAACATCTACAAGTCTATGATAACGAGTGTTATGTGCATTGGGATCACTTACCATGACTTATTCAAATGAGAAAACTTTCTCATTTTTTGTTTCATGAGGTATGTTGAAGATCATATAACTCTACAAATTAAGAACAAGTTTTCTCATAATGTTGTCTAGTGTTATGAAGATAACAATAATATCATTGATTGATGTGCTTGATTTTTCAGATTGTATAGAAGCTTTATTGTTATTTTTCTTCAATTCAAATACTACATTGGAAATATTTTGAAGTGAAGTTAACATTTGTATCATTTGGTTTTCTGCTTAACAAGTAGATGCATTAGGATTAGATATTCCATTTGGATTTATGATGAATTGGATCAAAGTTTTTGATTAATTGTTACTTAAATCAACATTTGGTGGTAAAAATGAAAAGGATATGGAACCTTGAAAACAATTACCTATAGGTTGAGTCATTTGAAGGGTGGAAGGATTTTGAAACATAGTGTTAGTCATTGGGGAGGTTTATGAAGGCAAAGGACTAAATTGTATAGGATTGCCAACATTCATCATATCAAATTAAGTTTGAATGTTATTCATCAAGGTAATCTGTTTTAACTCAATAGCTTTAGCCATTGCTCCTTGTATTTTCATTATGTTGGGATTACATTTAATGGCATAGGAAAAAAATGGATCAATGATAGAGAGGTAGAAATTAAGGATACCATTAGGTTGCAGATGCATCTCATTTGGCACATAAGCAAGTTGATGGATGAATCTTAGATTGTAATTATAGATGTTTTTCCTAGGTAGTTTTCTTAGGCTTGTGAAATTGCTTGATGCTAAGGTAGGGCTAGTGAACTTATCGAATTAGAGTAGGAAATCATTTTTAAACTCTTTCCATGACCTTATAGAGGCATTAGGAAGCATAAAAAACCATTGAATGGATTTGCTCTTGAAAGTTATCACAAAGATCCTACACAATATATCATTTTGGATAATGTTATAGATGCCTAGTAAGGTTTCCAACAATATATATGTTGATGAGCATCACTAGCAGCGGCTATGGGATCAAAGAGCTAAGTTATATTTTGAATTAGTTTTGGAATATCATGATAGTTTGTGAAGTTAAAGGGGTTGCTCACTAAAGGAGTTGGGGGTTGATTGGTTGTCATCCTAGTACAAATTCTTCTAGGGACAGAATTTGGAAATCATAAGGCTCATTATTTTCTTAAAGTAAAGAAATGGGTAGCTAGTCGATTAAGGGTAAGAGAATGAGCTCTTTGTTGAGATGATTCGTGGGAGATTTCACTCATAAAAAAAAGACTTTGATATATAAATGCTAGAAAATTGTAAAATTAAATAAGACAAAAAAATATTTAAATACTATTTTTTAAAAAGAAAACTAAAATTGTAATATATAAAAAATTTAAAAGAAAAATAGTGAAATGCAAATTTTTATAAAAGTAAATTTTAATAGAATAAAGTAATGAATGAAAATACTACCTTACCAAAGTTAGAACTAAGGTAAGG
>MNCI01002833.1:81839-120068 GCA_015680685.1 Gnetum montanum
GTACATATCTTGAACTAGTGCAACACTGCTGGGATTACCAAATTCTAATCGTTACTAGGTTACCAAGTGTTACATGCATGCTTGAAGTGGTCATGCTTGCGTAATTTAACAATTTGCTTAATTGATCAAAATGAATTACTACACTAATAACATAAATGTAAAGTGCATAAAATAAAATAAATTCATAAGGAAATAAAATAAAATAAAATAAATGTATAACAAAAAAAATCTCGAGTGCTACAAGGATGAATCGAAGAGCTCATCTTTATTGTTGTACACAAGGTATGCTCAGGTACACAATGCTCAAATAAATATCCATTCACACTTAGACCTCCTACTATGGGCACTTGCAAAATATTCTAACTTTCAAGTAGACTACAAGGGTTTTGCTACTTGACTACTAAAAGATGTTTCTTCCAATTGTGCGCCTGGGCACTATATTTATAGGCTTGGGAGCAACCACTCTAATAATTAGAATAAACTGCTAGAGTAACTACTCTAATAATTAGAATCAACTGCTAGAGAAATCATTCACATCATACCCTCATGACTGAATGAAAACTTGTCCTTGAGTTCCTTACAAAATATTGTAAAGGTATGGGATTATTGACTAATTGAAAACTGATGGTGGAATGGGATGATAGACTTAATATGCCCAATGATGGATCAATAATCATATTACAACATTTTCATACATACTCATACATAAATGAGCCTTTATTTTGAAGCTTGTAGAGAAAGAAAGAGAAAGAAAATGAAGCGTGTTGCTGCCAATGCTAATATTGCATCTTCTGTTGTTTATCCATAGCCATGCCACCAGACTTGCTCCTCTCATAAATGCTCCAGTTTCAGTCCATCCTGAGTGCTTACTCCAAGCCTATTCCATTGTTTGTATGATCACGATATACACACACAACATAGTTACAAATGAGCAAGGATAGATAAACCAAAATGCAATTGATACCTTGCCTCGATATGAAGAACATTGGCTGAGTTGTGGTTATGGAAAAAACTGGTTTGAAGATTTATCATAGTTGACTACCAAGGTGTAGGGGTTAGGCAAATAGTAAAATGGAGAAAATTGAAAAATTTGTACTAGGGCACCCACAACTAAGAGCAAACCTCCGGTAGCTATAAGATGGAAAAATATGAGGAACAAAAAAGATGGAAAAAATAACAATAGCAATGCTAATAAAATGGATGTCATGGATGGGGATGAAATAAGAGATGATTGATTGTAGAAAATGTTTAAGGAAAAGAACTTAACAATTGCACCAAAAAGGAATGCCATTGGGTCCTCCCCAAGGCAAGCTCATGCCCTTTATGCCCTGACAAACCCACAAACCAAAGAGTCCATAGGCTCTAGGAATGTCATTTGGAAGCAAGAGTTAAAAACTTACCTACAAGAATTCACCAAAGAAAAAAAAATGCATCAACCCACAATGGAATAATGATAAAACTAGTAATGAGGTGGAAAATGGGAAGAAAGATGGAGAGGAGAGAATGGAATGGAATCCCAAGAACAAGGTTGTGTAAAGATCCTTGTGTATTTCATGGTTAAGATAACTGAGTAGAAGTCATCCCAAATCCAAATTCAAACCAACCACATTCAATGACCTTGCATCAATACACTTGGCCAATCCATCCTTTTAAAGCAACAAGAATGCTTTCACAAAGAGTCACCACCATTCCAAGGAGAGCGAGATGGAGAAGTAGGAAGCAAGAAAGGGCCTTAGTTAGAAGGAACCTTCAGGCATGGGTAACATGTCTTTCCAATGCCATAATCAGCACTCGTAGCCCATATTGCTTTATTATGTCTAAGGGCTGTTCTTTGAAATCTCACACCTTTTTTTTATTTTTATTTTTTTACATGAGAACCACACCATGCAAAGACTTATTTTTATTCACTTAGCTTCCCAATTTTTGCACAATGTTACAATAGCGGAAAACCCAAAAAAATGCATCCAAGCACCCAAGAGAATGGCCAGCACAAATGCATCAAATTCCCTTGAAGTCACACCCTTTTCATCCTTTGAGTCTTTCCTTGGTTTGAAAAGTACCTAGCGATCAATTCATTAAAAGTTTACTTGGAAAAAGAGGGACTATACAGTTTGAAGCCAAAGGAGACCATAGAGTTGTATGAATGAGTGGACGACATGGACTCATTACCTGTTTTACGAAAATAACCATACCTTAATATCAGAATCACAATTAAAAGGTAAAAACCAAACATTAGCAATCAATATGATATAATTTTATCCACCATCATGAGTACTTATTATATGACAAATAAAAGTAAATCAAGCAAACAAAGAAACAGTAAAAACATGAACGATGGTGTAAAAAAAATAAGAAAAGTTGGAAAAATATGTAAAACAAAAATATGAAACAAAAATTCAAAAAGAACTGAGCGCCTAGAATGGTTAGCATGGGTAGCCATGTCTCCCATGACTGAGTTGGAAGGAGGAAATCTGAAATAGTGAGCAAGGTTATCCATCAAGAGAGGTAGCATGTGTACTAGCTATCCTAAGCTCCTAGAAAGGTTTGGTTTGTTGCATGTTGACCAAAATTTTCTTATACAATCTCTCAAGTTTGTATATTATCATGGCCCCAGAAGAAAAAGTTGCATAAATAATATAAGGTCCTTCCTATGGTGTTTGAAATTTAATACATTATGGCACATTTCTGGGATTCCAATAGAGAACCTTATCTCCTAGTTAATATTTAACTTTCCTAATTCTTAGGTCATGACATTGTTTATTGAAGGCCTTGTGTAATTCATTAGATTACAGGGTAGCTAATTATTTTTCATCTATCAAGTTAAGAATTACTAACTATTGTTTATGTTCTAGATCAAGATCAAGGTTGAGGTCACATGCCATGGATAGTGTACAGAGCTTGGTTTGAATGGGAAGCGTTGGTAATTTACCATACACTAACTCATAGGAAGAGTAGCTTGTAGGGAGTTTCCATGTGGAGTGCTATGTCCAAAGAGCATCATTCAATTTAGTGCTCTAGTCTCACCTAAACTTGTTAATGGTTCTTGTCAATGTCTTCGTAATCTCCCTATTGATGACTTCTACTGATTGTTCACTTAGGGGTGATATGGTGTAGTCAATTTATGCTCAACCCCTAAGTGTTGCATTAATTTCTATAAAGTTACACCTGTGAAGTGTGTATCATTGTCTAAAATAAGTGCACGCAACATATCAAACCTATTTATGATTTGTTGTTGAACAAATCATGTAGCTGTAGATGATGTACAATCTTTAATAGCAGCTACTTTGGCCCATTTTTTTAGGTAATCAAAGAAAATAATAATATAAGCTTTTCCATTGCACATTGGTATAATCGGCCCCATAAAATCAATTCCCCAAATGTTGAAGGGTTCTAACTGTTAAATCCATTATTGCGGACACTCCATTTTAGTAGTCATTCCCCCATCACGTTGAAAACACTCACAAGATTGGACAAAACATTGGTCATCATGAAATAATATAGGCCAATAATATCCTGCAAGTAGGATCTTGATGGCAATTCATCTCCCAACATAATAACCCCAATAAGGACCCTCATGAGAATCTTGGAGAACTCATAGTTGATCTATATCAGGAACACACCATCAAACCAAGCCATCAGGACACACTTTGTAAAGTTAATCATTAATCTCCATAAAGTACTTAGCTTGGTGAAGAAACTGTTATTTCTTCTTAAGGTTTAACTCTTGTGGTGTTTGTTCGGTGAGGAGATAGGTAAGAATGTTACTGTACCAGTTTGTCTCCATGGGTGATTAATTATTCACTACACCAGCAAAGAGGAATTCATCAAGGNCTCTATGGTAGTGTAGTTAAGTTGTGCATCAGTGATACTTCTACTTGCAGAGTGGATGTAATAAGGATGCTTCTAGTCACCTAACTATGTAAGTATGGCTCCTAAAGCATAGTTGGATGCGTTATTCATGATATGGAATGGTTTGGACCAATCAGGAGCTTGTAGAATGGGTGTTTCTACTGCTTCTATTTCAGATTTTGGAAAGCTAATTCACATTCCCTAGTCCACTTGACAGGTACATCCTTTTTCGTTAATTCCACCAATGGTTTTGCAACCTTTGAAAAGTTCTCAATAAATCTCTTATAGTAGCCAGTATTTCCAAGGAATGACCGAATATCTTTGATAGTTTTCAGTTGATGGGTAATTTCTTGGATAATTTTGATTTTCTCGGGGTCTACCTCTATCCCTGTATGTGAGATTTTGTGCCTTAGGACTATACCTTCTTGGACCATCAAATGAATTTTTTGCTAGTTAAGCCTCAAATTAATTTCTACACATCTTTTTAACACTTACTACAACTGGTCCAAGGATTAATCAAAGTTTGCTCCATAAGTGGGAAGGCTATCCATAAAGACCTCCATGACATTCCCTATCTGCTATTGGAATATGCTTAGAACTAGTTGTTGGAATGTTGCAAGGGCATTGCACAAGCCAAACAACATCTATTTGTATACAAATTTTCCTTAAGGACTAGTGAAAATAGTCTTCACTTGGTATTTTGGGGCTATTTGTATTTGGTTATATCCGCTATATCCATCCAGAAAACTATAATAGCGATGCCCTGCGATGGTGTCTAACACTTGGTCGACAAATGGAAATGGAAAGTGAACTTTAAATGTTGCCATATTTAGTAGCCTAAAATCTATGCACACCCTCCATTTGCCTCCCTTTTTAGGCACAATAACTAAGGGGCTAACCCATTCACTATTAGCAATGGGGTATATGAACCTAGCCTTGAGAAGCTATTTGATTTCTTCCTTATCTACTTGCTTCAGCTTAGGGTTCAATCACCTCTATGGTTGTCTTCGAGGCTTCATGGATGAGTTAGTGTAAATTCTATGTTGTCATATCCAAGGATGTATGCGATGCATGAAAATTTCTTCTTCTTAATCTTTTCGAATGTATTTTCCTTTAATATTTCTAAGGAAAGATCATAGATTCCTAGGCATGCATCGATGGTGTTTAGCCATGCTCTTCCCATTATGATTAGGAAGTCCCCCTTACCGTTGTTTACTTGAATCACTAGGAAGTAAGCTAGGTACAACCACCCACAAACAGTAGTAACAATGTCTTCCACCAGTCCCAATGGGATAGTGTTGGACTGGTCGACCAACTCTAGACAAATGTTTCTCTTTTTCAATAAAGGCAAGTTCTAGGCCTTGTATATTTCTTGAGAAATCAAGTTGACACTGGAACCTGAATCCAAAAGATCCTTGCATGATGCATTTCTAGTAATTTGTAAGTATATCAGAGGACTTATAGGATCAAATAATTTCCTGGGAAGGTGGCCAACTTTGATCCAATCAATGACAGCATGTGTTAGCATGATCGTATGCATTGAATGTGGTGATTGGGTTGAAGGAGGCTCCAAAATTTTAATTGATACTAAGGCATCTAAGGAATCAACTACTTGTGATTCCAAGGGCTTGGTTGGTCTATTAGTTCTAAAGAAAGTTCTTTTCTTCATGTGGTTGTTGGAATCGACAATAGGTTGAGAGTTAATAGCCCTTGTCACATTACGTTGTTACGATTGGGTAGGAATTTCACCCTACATAGCTGGAGCAAGTGGTAGTGGAGCTATTGGTGGAAGAGATGTGGCCGGATGAGAAGGATGATATGTTTGCAGAATATCACCTCTAGAAGAGGGATTCCCATAATACTTGTGGGCTTGGTAGTGAGGTTGACGAGTGATGTGACCAATAGAGTCACGTGGGGAGATTGGTTGCTGCACATAATACCCATACAGGTCAGGTTGCCGGTAAGAAGAATGTTGCCTTGGTGGTGGCATTCCCCATGATTGTGGATGTTGCCACTATTGATATTGCTCAATCAGTTGTGGTGGAGTTCCACTTGGATAATACATTAAGGGTTGGTGGAATTTTCTTGGGTTACCTTGGGGGTAAGGTAACCTTTGAGGTGCTTACTATTTGTTGAATCGTGGGTTGAGTGCATACACCCCAAACTCTTGTAGATGTGAGATTACATGGAAACATCCCTTACGATGGTCATATTGACATATCTCACATCCACTATCATTATCTATTTCCAAATCCACAACCTATTCAATGATGACAACTTTGTCTGTACCCTTGCTATGTGCATGTTTAGCCTCCTTCTTTTTTCTTTTCTCACTACCTTACTCTTTAGACTCCTCTACTATTTTAAGAATAGTTTGAAATCTATTATCTATGGAATCCCACATTTTGTCTACCTTTGCCAATACTTTTGATGTCAAATTTTGGATAGGCAAATTTTTCCTATTCACCATTTCTTTGAGTGGTGACTCTTCTTTATCCTCACAAAATCTTACTTCCCTCTTCCGGAGGGAAGGATCTTGGTTATAATCTTCTACAGTTTCTCTCTTCCATAGCTCACCTTCTTCCTTAGCAACTTGCTCCAATAGTCTTTGAATTTGATGGGACCTAATCTTGGATAGTCTCCCTTGGGCATAAGTCCCAAGGATTCTTCTCATTTCATGCCTAAGCCCATCCACGAGATGGCGTAGTTGATCCCTTTGCGAAGAACCATGGCTAGGAAAATGATGTAAAAATGCATAGTATCAGCCCATGGCAGCATCCAAGGGTTTATGTCCTCCTTGTTTCTAGCCTTGGATTTTCTTTCACAAGTTAGAAACTCGGGAGTATGTTTGGTAGTTTTCATTAAATAGTTCTAACATAGTACTCCACCTACGAATGGATTCTAGCTCTAATGATCGGTACCAGTTTTCCACTTCTTTAACTAATGTTTGTGGGAATAAGTTAAGTTTTTTCCATTCATTCTCTATGTTTTGTAAGGCACACGCATCATGGAATTCCTGTAAATGATTATGAAGATCAGCATTGTATCGCCCTTCAAATCGTGGGACATTGTTCATATCTAATGTCTTGGTCCTACTATCTTTCTGATGCCTTGTTGGAATTCTAACAACTTTAGTTATGTCTAACATACTTTGAGTAGTGAGTACGGGTTTATTGTAATTTTTTCATCCATGGTGTCTATGATGCCTACGTTGTTCCCTACTCTCCCTTCTTCTATGTCTTGACTCTCTAGAGTTCCCTAGTACCCTTTCCTAGCTATTTCATCTATGACTTCCACTTTGCCTACCTTTATCCCCATGGTCTTTTTCTTTATGACCACGTTTGAATATTGAAGGAGATGGTGAAGGAGATGATGAAGGTGAAGAAGAAGGAGAACCATCACCATGATGGTGTCTACTACCTTCTCTTTGGCGGTCACAGTATCAATCGTGATTGCGATCAGAATGTCCATCTTTATCATGAGTTTGTGTTCCTTTTTTGAATCCTTTTTGCCCATGGGTATTAGAACCTAGGTTATGAATCATGGAATGAAGGTTTTGATACACAACCCCTTGGCCAAAGTCAAGGGGAGGAACATCGTTATCTGGGCGAATACCTAAGGTAGGTTCACCACCCTCATTTTAACTTAAGACGTATGGGACATCTTGGGACAACTTACCCTTCAAAGACTTATGATGTCTCTCCTGTTGTAAGTCCCTTTGACATTATGCCTCCATGGGACAGTATTCTCTCGATTCATGGTCTTGCACAACGTATTTTGCATATAAGTGCAGCATGCCAATTCGTGTGAGAACACGAAGAAGCATGGTTGGGACTGAATGATTAGGAGGTAACACTATGTAACCTTCTAAGTCTCACCAATGCAATTGTTCGTCTTGATGGAGGATAAAGGTGAATTCTGGTATCTACTCATTGGGATGAATATATACCACTCAAACTTGTTGAGGGACTGGTGGATCAACATCATGTGTATTACGCCGATGACTATTTCCTATTTTAGACCTAGGCAGTGAGGCTATTTCATATGAAGAAGGAGACATACTTGTTTATTCAGTGTGCAATGTATTCTTGTTTTTTATTTTCTCAACCAAACCTAAGGGTTCATTCCAACAATGTAAATTATTTCCTATGTTCTAATTAACGCACAAACAACTAAGTCCCTAGCAACGGTGGAAATGATGAGCGGCAAGGTATCCCTACACTCAACCATATGAATATAAGCATTTCAGCCATGATCTAGTTGAATTTCAAGGACTAAGTGCCTATGCACCTTTGTGGAACAAGGATGGGTTGGTTGATCATTTTCTTCCCAATCTTACTTATATGTCACAGTTGTATGGTTAAGTAAGCTTGAGGCATATGATTATAGCTTTTATGTTTTTATGTCTTGTGCTAATAATGGAGAAGAGAGATAACTAAGTGACTAATTTATCTTAACTACTCATTAACTAAGTTCTGACTAATCCTAATACCATCATACGTTCCCAGTTGCGGTACACATCCTGAACCAGTGCAACACTGCTAGGATTACCAAATGCTAATCATTACTAGGTTACCAAGCATTACATGCATGCTCAAAGTGGTCATTCTTGTGTAATTTAATGATTTTCTTAATTGATCAAAATGAATTTCTATGCTAATAACATATATGTAAAATGCATAAAATAAAATAAATGCATAAGAAAATAAAATAAAATAAAATAAATGTGTAAGAAAAAAAATCTCAAGTGCTGCAAGGATGAATCGAAGAGCTTGTCTTTATTGTTGTACACAAGGTGTGCTCAGGTACACAATGCTTGAATAAAGATCCATCCACACTTAGACCTCTTACTGCAGGCACTTGAAAAATATTCTAACTTTCAACTAGACTACAAGAGTTTCGCTACTTGACTACTAAAAGACGTCTCTTATAATTATGCACTTTGGCACTATATTTATAGGCTTGGGAGAAAGTACTCTAATAATTAGAATAAAATGCTAGAGTAACTACTCTAATAATTAGAATAAACTGCTAGAGTAACTACTCTCATCACCTAGCAATAAGAAAGAAGAACATTGAGATTGGATAAAATAGTCATCCTAGAAATTTAGGTGAATTTCAAAATATTTCCTTACCATTATTTTGAATCTTGATGTACATGCAATAGTGGAATGAAGATATGTGTTCCTATTCAAAATTATAAGTTTTCAACTTCATGGCATGAATTTATTTAGCATAACAATTGACATTTTCTATAAATTCTTGTAGTACTTTCCAACATGCTTTTACTTGTCATGCAAAGGTCTTGATCCATCCATGGTATCATGTCCTATAAGATTTTTAATTTTCATGATATTAAAATTTTTTCAAACATGGCCCCATGTGGTAGTCATGAGATATGTTGGTAGAAATAGGTTCTTCAAAATTTTGATTGTAGAAATACTATCACAACGAATAATCGTGGGTTTATCTTATTTCTAATTTAGCTTTCCCAACATCCTTTTTAACCATACCACCTGGCATGCACATGAAGTTGTAGCAATGAGCTTCACCTCTATTGTAGATATACTTATGACTAGTTGTTTTTTTTATGATCAAGATATTGCTCTTGTACTCAATAAAAATACATAACTTGATGTGCTCTTTCTATATTCTAAATATCTAGCATAATCACTATCAATGTAAGCAACAAGTTCATCATCTAACCCATACTATTGAGCATATCCCTTCACTACAAGCCTAGCCTTGTATTTGTCCAGTTCTCCATTCTCATTAAGTTTTGTCTTATAAAACACTTCACTCCAACTTTCTTTCCTCCCTTAGGAAAATATATTAATTCCCATGTGTCATTCATTGTATTGCTATGATTTCTACATCCATGGCTTTCCTCCACTTCTCACTTTTCATGGCATCTTCAAAGTGAATTGGATTGACATCTACAATCATGGCCCAATAAGCTTCTTCTATAGAAAGTCCTTCTCCTGTTACATAGTCTCTCATCCAAATTGGTGGTGCCTTATTCCTTCCTTAATTCAAGCAAGGAGATCTGGTCAAAGAATAAAAGGAAATATTATCCTTTTCTTCTTCTATATCAGCATCAACATGATCAGACTTACTTTCCTCTTCATTCTCATCAAACTCAGTTACTTCCTCCTCATGATCACCCCATTCAAAATCACACATAATGGCTTCTTTATATTTTTTATCCCAATCCCAACTTTTTTCTTCCTTGAATACAACATCCTTGCTTATTATGATCATTTGTGATGCCATATCATAAATTCTATAAGCCTTCCATTCCTCACTAACTCCAAGTAAAATACAACTCAAGCTCTTATCATCTAGCTTAGATCTTTTATTATTAGGTACATGAACCTGAGGGACACATCCAAAAACTCTAAAATACTCAGCTGAAGGCTTCACTCCACTTCAAGCTTCTTTTGGGGCAATCTTTTTCACTACTAATGTTGCACTTCAATTCAAAACATGCATCATCTAGTTGACTACTTTAAGCCAAAAATCTTTGGGAATCTTCTGTTCTAAAAGCATACTACAAGTGATATTCATAATTGATCAGTTGTTGGTGGCTATGTTGACTAGGGCCTATTGATTGGGCCTCATTGACTAGGTCCCATTGACACATCATTTCATGCGTTGACTAGGCCCTGTTGACATAGGGTCTATTTTTGCCTATAAATACATGCTCACCAGCTACATTTATGGCATCAGTCAATCATAGTGTAGTGAAGCTCTTGTAGTTTTTCCATTTGAAAGTTAGAATATTTTCATGAGTAACCATAATAGGAGTCATTGAGTGTATAGATCTTTATCTAAGCATTGTTGTACCTAAGCATGATAGTGTGTACAATAATAAAGATGAGCTTCTTGATAAACCTTGCAGCATTCTGGATATTTTAGATATTTATTCATGCATTCAATGCTTTTAGTTATTTATTTAATGTTTTTTAGTAATTGAGCTAATTAAGCAAGATAAGCTAGCTAAATTACATACATAAGTACAACTACTTCAAGGATAACACATATTCTCTTGGTAATCCCAATAGTGTTATTGCTTGGTGTGCCTAGTAGCATAGCGCTTGGTAACCCAATAGTGGATACATGGGTTTAGAACATGTATGGAAAGTGGGACCGGATACTTATGTTAGGACCAGTTAGAGAATAGTTAGTTATTTAATTTAAATTAGTCATTAAATTACTTTATCTCTCTCTCTCCCAAATAACCAAAGAACATAAGATATAAAATGATAAAATCCATATGCCTCAATTACACTTAACCACATCTTTGTATTTCACAAGTCTAATTGGGAAGACAATGAATGACCTTAGGGTAAGATTCACTTCCTAGAAGATTAGTTCACTGGAAACCATAAAGTCCATGGAATTTGATCAGATCACACATGAACGTTTTGTGATTCATATACGGGGTACCTCATCACTCACTATTAGCATCATTGTCGAGAACATTTTTTGTTGAAACATGCACTATCTAGGATTAGTGAGCATTATTAATATTGTTGGATGAACCCAAGGTCAACATCACTCCCACATGATGACCTATAATTACAAAAGCAAACTAATTATTTTATTTGTTAAAAATTTTCTTCTTCCCACAAGCATGAAGATGTCAAATTACTAATCCCACAAGAGTGCAAAGTGGTATATACTCATCTACATGAGTATGTACTAGACTTCACCTTCATCCTACATTAGGACAAACAACTACTCTTGTGTGATATGACGGGAAAGATCGTAATGCCTCTCGATCAATCTATTCTAAGGATGCTCTTTCAAATTCTTAAGAAGTTGGGCATCCTAGATCTTCACAAGGAATATGTTGTGAATGGTTATAAAACTCAAGACTACCATCCTACTAAACACAACATAGGAGAGATTGACACCAGGAGAAGCATCACACGTTTACAAATGGAAAATACTTCACTAGCCCCTTGTTCTTGCTAAACGAAGATGATAATGTGGATTCTTCCCCTAAGGGTTCTCAACATGAAAATTATCCACCCTCTATTATTGGTGATGAGGGTGTGGCCTTAAACCTATGATCCTCTATTCATAAACTAAGTTCAAGAAAAAGTAATAGTCAAGGTAGGGACTTAGGCAAACATCCTAATGGTAAGAAATCTAAGAATGATGGTTGTGATGATCAAAGAAGTGGTGGAGGACACTGCGGTGGTGGTGGTGGTCCATCTTCCTCTTCATCCTCTTCATTTGATTTTGAAAATTCCTCTTCATCTTCTCATTTAGATAGAAGTTGTTGAAGAAATAATCGTGATGAAGGTGATTAGTGGGATGATAATGATAATAGAGCCCACCAATAATGAAGGGATAACAGAAACCATCATAGGCATCATCAACACAATCATGATGATGAACCGCTATTAGCAACTTGAAGCATGCTTAACATTGTAGAGGTAGTTAAGATTCCAACTAAGCATGTGAAGGATAGTCAGATTAAGTGCTTAGACATGAACAATGTCCCAAGATTTGAGGGGGGATATAACTCTAATCCACAGAACCATCTACAAGCTTTCCATGATGCTTGTGCCCTACAAACCATTGAAAATGACCAGCAGAAACTCAAGCTATTCTCCAAGACACTCATTAAGGAAGATGAAAGTTGGTACTAGTTCTTGGAAGTAGAATCCATTTGCAAATAGAGTACCATGTTGGAACTATTTATGAAAAATACTAGACATACTCTATAGTGTCTAATCTAAGAAAGCAAATCCAAGGCTAGAAACAATAAACAAATGAGCCATTGGAAGTTGCCATGGATAGATATTATTCACTCTTACACTAATTCCTTGGCCATGGTTATCCTTAGAGGGAACAACTGCACAACATCATAGATGGGCTCAGAGTAAAAACTGAAGAAATCTTGGTGTGTATGCCCAAGAGAGATTATCTAAACTAAGAGCTCATCAGATTCAAAGGATAATAGATTAGGTAGCAAAAGAAGAAGGTGAGTTGCAAAAAAGGAAAAGTGCAAAAGAATGTAATAGGGATCCTTCCATAAGGAAAATGGAGGTTTGATTTCATGATGAGTCCCCACTCAATGAAGTGGTGAACAAAAAAACCTTGCCTATCCAAAAATTTCTCTTTGATATTTCGACAAAGTTTGATAAATTATGGGACTCTTTGGATGAAAAATTCCAAACTGCTATGAAGATTTATGAATAATCCAAAGAGCAAAATAATTATCATAATCAGAGGAGGTAGAAAGAAGCTAGACGTGCCTACCAGAGAGGTAAGGGTAAAGTTGCTGAAGTAGAAGAAGTTGTGAAGATAAACTCTATAGGTGATATTGGTTGTGACATTTTTCAATATGGACATCCAAATGGATGCTACCTTATGGTGTCACATTTACAAGAGTCTAGGGTATACACATTGAATCCATAACTAGCAAGGAGGTAAGCACCTAGATGATTACCCTATCCTCAAGGAAATTCAAGGTAGTTCCACCAGTACCAACAAGCTTATTATTTAAGTGGAGCTCCATCACAACCCTATGAGAAATACCAATAATGGAACCAATCACAACTATGAGGAATGCCATTGCCAACACAATAGTACCCTTATAAGTAACTAGATCCATATGGGTACTATGTACAACAACACATCTCTCCAAGAATTTTTGCAAACCATGCTTATTTCAACCTCACTATTACCCTCTAGAGTACCACTGAACACATTCACCATTTGCTCAAGGGAAGAACCCATATCCATATCACCATCTACATCCATCTTCACACATCCCTCCATCCTCTACCCAATTACCTCCTAGTCCATCCATGCAGGGTAAATTTCCTCTACAACCATGGCAATGAAATGCTACGACAATTGTACATTCACAACTAGCCTTTTAGCTGAGTGATTTGAATAATCATTCTAGGAAATAAACCTTTTTTTGACCCAAAAATCCTTCCAATCCCTCACAAGCTAATACATCTAATTTCCCTATATCTCCAACACCCTCATCCTCTACATCAAATACATTTGAGTACCCTTCAAACCAAGTGTCATCTCAAATCCACACTGTGATGTTAAATCATGCTATCTCTGATTAGATTAAGGCTAGTAATCTTTCCATGAAAAGATCTAACTCAAGAAGTCCTTTCATTTACTTGCAAATTACTGGACATGAGCCATGTAAGGCACTTCTTGATTCTAGTTCTGGTGTTAATATTATCTCTCATGATATGTACAAAGCCTAGAACTTATCTCCTCTGAAGAAGAGAAAAATCTGTTTAAAGTTGGCAGACCAATCAATCACTATTCCTTTAGCATTAGTGGAGGACATTATAACCATGATTTGCAGATGGTCCTACCTTGCCAATTTTCTAGTGATTAAGATTTAAAACTATAAAGGTGACTTCCCCATCATTATGGAAAAGGCTTGGTTAAGCATAGTAGATGCACGTATGGGTATAAGGGACCTCTCCTTGGAAATCTCCAAGGAAAATGAATTTGGATGTTTCAAGAAGAATGTGTGGCATGCATCACAAATAGTGATAACTTGTATAACTGTGTGCAAAAGATTTGATCCATCAAATTTACATTCATTAAAGCATGTAATCAGTGTGCACATGAACAAGATATTCAAAGGTGCCTATATGCAGCAACCACAAAACAGGAGGACACCCAGTAGCTGATAGTTGACTCTAACAGCAACACATTATGCATGTAACTTACTGGGAACCTAATATGTGCTTATGTTAAATGCACAGATAAACTTGAGCAAGTTGATCACTAACTCTCTGATGAAGAAAATGATGTTACATGTTAGGGAGAGTTGAAAATCCCTGAAAATTTTAAACTGGAGCCCCTAGAGTTAAAAATTCTACTAGCTGACATGGAATACACATTTTTGAACAATGATAAGCTAGTCATAATCAATGAAAATCTTTCTCTTGAATGAAAATATAAGCTATTTCAGGTCATCAAAAAGTGGCCAATAACCTTTGCTTGATCATATCTCAAACTTACAAGAATTGACTGACAAATATGTCAACATTGCATTTACACTAACCTAGCCATGAAGCCAAGAAGGTAGCCATAAATATAGTTGAACCCTAAATTGAAATAGATTGACAAACAAGAAATATTACAATTCCTCAAGGTGGGGTTCATCTATTCCATCATGGATAGTGAGTAGGTTAGCCCACTTGTAATTGTGCCAAAGAAAGGTGGCAAGTGGTAGATCTACATAAAATTCATGCAATTGAATATGGAAATACTTAAAAATCATTTTCCATTGCCATTTGTGGATTAGGTGTTGGACACCATATCCAGGCATTGCTATTATAGCTTCTTGGATGGTTATAGTAGCTATAACCAAATCCAAATTATGCTAGAATATCAGGCCAAAACAACATTCACAAGTCCTTGGGGGACTTTTGCATATTGTAAGATGTTATTTGGTCTGTGCAAAGCCCTTCCAACATTTCAACCCCTAGTCCTTAGTAATTTTCAACAATAGATTGGTAGTGAGGTACAAGTATTTATGGATGATTTTTCTACCTATAGAACTACATTTGAGCAAGTCATGGATCACCTTAAGTAGATATTAAAAAGATGTGTGGAAACAAGCCTCAAGATCAATTGGCAGAAAAGTCATCTAATGGTCCAAGAAGGCATTGTATTTGGGCACTAAATTTCACAAAAATGGATTGAGTTAGACTTGGAGAAGATAAGGGTCATCCAAGGAATAATATGCCAACCAAAGATAGTTAAAGATGTCTAATCATTTCTTGGACATAGTAGTTACTATTGATGATTCATAGAGAATTTCTCTAAGATCACAAAGCTGTTGGTTGAGCTTACAAAGAAAGATGTACCATTTTTTTGGACCAAGGAGTATGAACATGAATTCTAATAGTTAAAGGATAAATTCATAGAAACTCTAATTCTACAGGCACTAGAGTAGTCCAAACCATTTCACATAATGATAGATGCATCTAATTATTCCTTGGAAGCTATGCTTACATATTTGGATGATAAGAAACATCCATATTACATCCACTATGCAAGCTGAAGAATTATGGATGCATAATTGAATTACACAAAAACTAAGAAATAACTGATGGTAGTGGTGTATGCTCTCAACAAGTTCAGGCACTATGTGCTTGGTTATAAAGTATTTGTGCACATAGATCATAGTGCCATCTACTTTTTGATGAATAAGCCAATGGTGAGCCCCCATATGATACAGTGGCTTGTGATCCTACAAGAATTCGATCTCACAATGATAATTAAAAAATGGATTGAGAATGTGGTCATTAACATCCTTCTCGATTAAGATGGAATAACAAGGAGGAGGAGAGTTAACTCTCTAATCAATTTCCAAATGAACTCCTCTTTACAGAAGAAATAAATGATCAAGTGCCCATAGAAACAAAATGGTATGATGCCACAAGGTTTGGACTTTAGAAAGAAATAACAGTTTCTTCATCAAGCAAAGTACTTCATGAAAATCAATGGACACCTTTACAAGGTGTGCACCAATGACCTAGTTCATTAGTATGTCCCTAATGCAAACCAACCATGCATTCTTCAGGATCCTCACAAAGGCCCTTGCAGAGGCCACTATGTAGGAATGTGTCCATACGGCTTCTCAGTTTTTCTACTTTTTCTTTTCCATTTTTTTAATTTTATAAGTTATTTATTTCATAAATTTTTTATTTTCAATTTTTTCCTTTCCACTTTACACCACTTTTTTTTTTTTTGTTTTTGCACCATTATTAGTACATTTGAATCTTTCTTGGATAATTTACACTTTCTTATATATTTTACTTTTTTTTTGTTTGAGTATGACTTTTCATTATTTTTTCTAGTAAAAGTGCTTTATTACTATAGGCCTCAGTGCCATTGTTGTTGTGTACTAATGATGTTTTGTGCTTAATGTTGTGATTGTCAATCTCTGGTTTCTATTTTTAAATTCTCACGTCTGATGACTATGACATGGTTTATTTTTCATGGAATAGGTAGTGAGTTCACGTCATCCACCTATCCAAAAAATTCTATGGTTTTCCTCATTTTGGAAGTTTGAGATGCCTTTCTTTAAAGAAACTTTTAATTACTTCATGAACTTGGTAGTTTCTGGAATTGGAAAGGATTTAAAGATTTTTATAGGGTGTGACTTCAAGGGGACTCAATACTCTTTGTAGTCATCTACTTGCTTGAGTGCTTGAGTGTCTTTTTCATGGACTTCTTATCGTTCCATTCTAATCACTAATAGGAAGTCAAATAAAGTCTTTGTATGGTGTGGTTTCCATTCAAAAGAAAGATAAAAAAAAACATGATGGGAATTCAAAGCACACCCCTTAGACAAATGAACAAGTTACAACACTAGTTATGGGACTAGAAAGACATGTTACCCATGCCTAAAGATCCCCTCTAACTAAGGCCCTCTCTCACTTCCTACTACTCTTTTCTTCTCTTTATGGAATGGTGGTTGTTTTGTGGAAGAACTCTTGTGTCTTGAGGGGGTGGATCAGTCTTGGAGTGACAATGTGAAGTCACTGAAAGAGGCTAGTTTTGGTCTAGACTAAGGATGGATCTTATCAAGTCATTTTAAACAGAAACTCTACAAGGAAATTCTTATTACTTCAATCCGAGACTCCATTCCACCCTCTCCATCATCCATCTATATTGCCACAACTCACCTAACTATCAGTTTCTATGTTATGCTCAATGTCTTAGTTTGATGTGTTGGAATTCTTGGATAGATTCTTCTGGGTTGGTCCTTAACTTTTTATGACCATTAAATCAACTATGGGCCCACAAACTCCCTAGTTAAGGTTATGCAGGGATAGAAAGGACATGTGCCTACTATGGGAAAGACCCACTTGCATATCTCTTAGTTTGGATAGTTAAATCCCTTACCTTAGACATTGCTACAATCCTGTCTTTCGGATATTCCATTATGTATTCTGCTTTGTGCTCCTTAAAACTTTCATTAAATTCATTATTCATTAAATTTTCTCAATTTTCTAAGATTCAAAACCATCTTCTACTATTCTCATTATGTTCATGGATTTTTGGGCTTTCATTTGACCCCAATTTCACTCAAAAATTCCTTGTATTTTGTAAGTTTGACCAAGTCAACAAAAGTCAATGATGGTCAACAATCATGCTGACTAGGCCTAGTTGATGCAAGCAACCTTGTTGATTGGGCCCAATCAACACAAGCCAAAAACTCTATAAATACCACCAAGACTTTGTAATTTTTCTACATTTGCTTCATAACACAAGGAGAGCTTTTACCATTTCTCATAGCCCAAAACCTTCCAAAGCCCATAACTTAAAAATCGTTTGTCCAAATCACTCCATTCTTTGATCCTGAAGCTATCAAAGATAAGCTTTTCATCATGGAGAATGTAAACCTGAAGGATATGAAATTTCTCAAAACATTTTCTAACTTCCCCAAAGGGAATAATGAAAACAACAATACGAAACCATCAATTCTTGACATTTAGCCCTTCCAACAACTTCTAGAATGACTTATTAACATTAAAATATAAATAAAATAATTATTAAAATTGATTACATTAGCCATAATCGCAACTTAGCCAAGTGTAACTATCCCAAGGAGAGAAGGAATTCCAAATTGTTTCATGTTACACAACAATTGCTAACTAGTGGTCATGTTATGATTATAGATGACACAAAGATCAAAATCATCACAGAAGGGCAACAATTTTACCTAAGGGAGAAATGATCCAAGGCTAGAAGGGGCCAACAAGAAAATCCCTAGGAACAACCAAAAGCAACCCATGCAATCAGACCTCTTCAAGAAGAGTTCAAAGTGGAATCTATTTCACAAATTCTTGAGGAAGAAGTTGAAACAAAACAATCACAATATGGGGAAGGACTAGTACCCATACTGAGGTTGAAAGTCACACTAACACAAGCCTACCTCGACACCATTAGGCCCCATGAAATCCAACACTCAATTCTCTAGGAACTAAACTTCAGCCCATTTCTAGAACATGCTCTAGTAGAAGTGAGAATACAATTGCAAACCTTTCCCATGTTGTCAATCATCACTTCTTGTTGGAAGTGGTACATGGAAGAGATGTACTACTTTGAGAACAATAGAAGGATAAGCTCCATAGCGAAGATTAAGAACATTTAGATGTCCTACTTGGCTGATGTTATTGCACAAGTTCTTGGGTTGCTTGAGCAATTAGTAGAGTTATCGACACAAGCTAGCCCTAAGGCTAAAAACAAGTGGACCTAGCGGTGTTATGGGGTTGACCATAAGGAATTTGGTGCACTTAGACTGATGAAATGCATATACTTTAAGATAGCAACCTATCACCTTAATCCGATGGTGAGGCTTGGCAAGGTGACCAAGTTTTTCACCTAAGAATGCACCACTCTAAGTGGGAGATTTTTGGTAAACCTTCCATAATTAATCTATTTATAGATCAAGAAGCACTTCAAAGAAAATGAACGTGGAAGGAAAACCCTTCCTTTTTAATGCCTTATCTAAAAAATTTGAAAAAAGGGTAGGGATCATTTGCTATGCAAATGACATGATTAGGCATACTCCCATTACCTTATAGTCTAAAATGTTGAAGGATAAGACACCTATTGTGTCTAAAGAAAGGGAGTCGTAACCACCACCTCCATTGCCTACTCAAGAAATAATATTGGAGGCCCATGTAGCCATTGAACGTTTGCATAAAATCTAAGTGTAGATCTTGCATGAGTAGGAGCAACATCTAAGAATGAGTTGTGCAGATCCATCTATATATTAACCTGCAATGAGTCACCTTAATGAGGTGGCTTGGACAACTAGCTAGACGGAAAGTGGTGGACAAATATTCTCTACCCAATGAACATAGTTGCTCATTAAATCGAATCCTAGTGCCTGATAGGTTATGATGTCTCTATCCTAATACCATTTATTCCCAAAAATCTTTGGGAATGCTACCTCCTTTTTGGTTTACTTGGAGGAGGGTGAGGGGGCAACTATATTGGTGATGCAACACTAAGAACAAGAGACCGCTACTGAAGTTGTTGCTAACCAAATCATAGTAGCACTGAATGCACCTAAGACATTTATACTAGACATATTTGTACTTTAAGATGTGTAGATGTTTGCAAGCACGATTAATGGAAGATTAAGTGTAGCTCAGCATGAAGAGTTGCTAGATAGACTAGTGGGGACTGGATAACCAATTTCGAATCTCTTTGATTTTTCGAACAACATTACTGTGACCCAATCAAAGCTGCTAGAAGCAAAGGGCAAATGCATCATCTTGGAAGAGCAACTTGAAATGGCCCAAGCACAAAACCAATGCGTGATCATAGAAGTTAAATTTCATGTCCATTTTGTTGATCTCATGCTCCTTAGCCCCACAGTAACCATAGATGAAGCTTTTTAGTAGCTTCAAGAATGATTAAAATAGGTTGAGGAGGAAATGGTGATAGCCATCTTCAACCAGTCCATAGTTGAAGAAAAAACCTACTTGGTTCAAAAGTACTTGGTCAAGATGTACCAAGAAAATGAATCATTGACCACTAAAAAATCATCGCATGTGCAATGTTGATGCACAAAAATAACAAATGCAAGAATTCATTCATCAATAGCAAAAGCTGCTTACCAAGGTAAACACATAGTTAAGGAAATTGGCTATAGAGAGTCAAAATCTATCTATGGAGTAAGTTTAAACCTTATGCCAAAAATTTCACATTGAGATTGCCACCTAGAAAAATGAGGCTCTCAAATTTGAAGTGTCAAAAATCACTATAGAGACCAGGTTGGCTTGCAAAAGGAAGTAAATGAAAAGCACAATCAAATGGCTAAGCCAAAAGTAAATGAGGCCCTCTAGCAACTCCAACAAGGAAGAGAGGTATGGCAACTCATCATGGATGGAATAGATGCCTATAACAAAGCAGAGATCCACCTAAAGGATTTGCAAATTGAAGAAATAATAGAGTATATGGAATTTTCCAATCTTCGTTATGCAAACCTAGCAATGCTAACTGCCAGAAAACCATGGTCAAAACTTGAGAAGAAAGTGGCTAGCTTGTACTTACTGTATGAGGCCAAGTTCAAGCACTATAAGGACACCAAGAAAAATCTTGAAATAGTAAATGTTGAACTCAAGGTTCTCAAGGCATAATTCGCTAATCAACAATTAATTGCCAAGAACCTAGTCAATAGACTGAATGATTACCAGGAGCTGTAGAACATAGTTAGGGTGTTTAATATCAAATGCAAGCAATTAGCTACCTAGTTCATTAATTTCAAGGAGTTATTTCCAACAATTTATTATTCTTGGAATGTGCCTATTCCTACCCACATTGGCGAAGCTACATGGATGGTGCATAATTTTAGAAGTAAGGAGGAAAAAATGAAAGCATTATTGGATGCCTTTCACCTTCCACCAGAAGTCAGAGCAACAACAAGACAACCACAACCACCACAGCCATCACACATGTCTAAAGCCGATGAAGGTCCCTCAGAATCTCATAAGCCACCACCACCTAGGACTATTTGACCTTCTCCATTAACTTCATGCCATCAAAGGAAGAGCCCTCCAATTTTGAAAAGTCATGTCATGGTGTTCAATTTTGTGTCATGAACATTGCAATTTTTGTAATGTGTGGGTCTATACACTTAGGTACTCAATTTTGTCAGGTTAATTTGTTAAGTCTAGTAGCATTCAATAATCTAACACCTTCCCAATTTTGTAAAGAACTTGAGGATGAATTTTCATTTAGTCATGGGGGTATGATGACTCACAAGTGGCTACGTTGACTAGGCCTCATCAATAGGGCTCCATCAGCTAGGCCCTATTAATGCATCATTTCATGCATTGACTAGGCCTCATTGACATAGGATTTGTTCTTGCCTATAAATACGCACTCACCAATTGCATTTATGGCATTAGTGAATCCTAGTATAGTGAAGCTCTTGCAATTTTTCCATTTGAAAGTTAGAATAGTTTCTTGAGTGCTCGTAGCAAAAGTCATTGAGTGTACAGATCTTTATTCAAGCATTGTTATACCTAAGTAGGATAGTGTGTATGGAAATAAAGACAAGCTTCTTGATAAACCTTGCAGCATTCTGGATAGTTTAGATATTTATTCACGCATTCAATGCTTTTAGTTATTTATTTAATGTTTTCTAGTAATTGAGCTAATTAAGAAAGATAAGCTAGATAAATTAAGTACATAAGTATGATCACTTCAAGCGTAACACATATTTCCTTGGTAATCCCAGTAGCATTATTTCTTGGTGTGCCCAGTAGCATAGCACTCAGTAACCCAATAGTGGATATGTGGGTTTAGGACCTGTAGGGAAAATGGAACTGAATGCTTACATTAGGACCAGTTAGAGACTAGTTAGTTAGTTAATTTAGATCAGTCATTAAAGTACTTTATCTCTATCTCTCCCCAAGAACCGAAGAACATAAGATATAAAATGATAAAAATCATATGCCTCCATTACACTGAACCATATCTTTGTATGTCACAAGTATAAATGGGAAGACAATGAATGACCTTAGGGCAAGATTCACTTCCTAGAAGACTAGTGTACTAGAAACTATAAAGTCCATAGAATTTGATTGGATTGCGCATAAATGCTTTGTGATTCATATGGTTGGGCATAGGGGTACCTCACCACTCATCAATAATGGTTCTATTCTTTCCTTCCATGACTCCGTTTTGTTGAGGAAAGCCTGCAACTATCAATTATCTTCATATACCATTTACATCATAAAAATTGGTGAACCTTTTGTGATGTAAATTCTCCTCTGTGATTAGTACATAAACCTATAATAGACAAGCTTACTTACTTCTCAACATGAATCTTAAAACTTTTGAAAATAGCAAAGGCTTCTAATTTCTCAATTAAGAAATAAACCCATGTTTTCCCACTAAAGTCATCAGTGAAAGTAATTAGATATCTTTTCTTGCTATTAGAGATGTGCATGATCAATTCACAAATATTAGCATGTACCAACTAAAGAATTTATGATGCTCTCTAGGTGCTCTTCTCTGGAAACGAGTCTCTTTGTTGCTTCCCCACTAAATAGTCCTTGCAAAGCCTTGAAGGAGACTTAAGTTGTGGTAAACCATCTACCATTTTCTTTTACTAAAGAATCTTTAACCCCTTAAAGCTCAAGTACCCATATCTACAATGCCAAAGTTGCACCATATCTTCCATAGCTATGTTGAAACAAGCAAATGCTATAGGCTAAGATGTAGCATGTAGCATGAACATTAGATTTGAAGACATCTTCATTTTCATGAGTAAGCCTCTCTCCAAATGAAACACCTTACACTTTCCATGTTGAAATAGAATGACAATCCCCTTTTCTTGTAATTGCCCAATACTCAGCAAATTGTTCTTCAACTCTGGCACATAAAATACACATGTGATAATCTATATTACTCCATTCACCTACATCCATATGTTACCCTTTTCCATTACAACTATGATTGAGTTGTTACCCAGCTTCATTGTATCTCTAAAATTTTCATCAAGATTAGAGAAATATTCCTTCTTTCCACACATATGATTGCTACATCCCAAGTCAAGAAACCATACATCATCCCCATTGGCCTTATTCATATCCACATACACCATCAATAACATCTCCTCTTGAGTCTCAACATAATTGGCCTCCTAATCCTTGCTTGGACATTCCCATTGAAAGTGCCCAAGCTTGTGACAATTATAGCACTCCACTATGGCTTTTTCAAATCTTTATTTGGCTCTTCCCCATCCTCTTCCTCGAAAAATTCCACAGCCTTGACCCCTTTCTCATGATTGATCACCATGGGTTATTTTCAAAACATGTTCTTCTTCAACATGAGAACTCATGCATTATTCATGCACAAGTAGGCTACTTTGTAACTCATCAATGGTCATGGTGTCTATATCCTTAGACTCTATAATGGAACACACAACATAATCAAATGCTGGAGTCATGGATCTCAAAGTTTTATCGACCACAACAACATCTCCCTTTTCCTCACCATTTGCTTTCATCTTCCTGGCTATGTTTCATAGATTCTCTTGCCTTCATGTGGAGAGTTTCAAGCTGCTTCTAGAGAGCTTGCAAGTATGCATGCTTGACTCGTGTTGTACCTTGATATTTCTACTTCAAAGAATCCCATATGTTATTTGTTGTATCCTTGTTGAGAATCGTTTCTAGGATTGAACAATCTAACGCTTTAAATACATAGTTCTTTGCTTTCAAATATTTTAGCTTTTGATCTTGAATATTCTTCTTCTATGCATCTATAAGAACAACACCTTCTGTTGTTGCAGGAATCCCATTCTCCACCAAACCCCAATACTCTTTAGAATGCAAGAAGTTTTTCATGAGCATTGCCCAATGATCATAGTGCCCATCAAATTTCAGAACCTCTGGCTGCACAAATGAACTCTCTATATGATTACTACACACTTAGAAGACTATTGCTTTTAATTTTAACCAGGCCCCATGATGGAGCTCTAATACCAAATGTTAGAAACTAGAGAAATTGGAAGAAATTAGAATGATTTATTGAAGAACTTTGGCTAATATATACAACCTTACATAACAAATTGAAAAAAGATAAACATCCCACATCATAACAAACTGAAAAGAGATAAACATCCCATGACTAACAACTCCTAAGACATGAGAGGACTAAATCAAAACAATAAGAATCCCTTAATAATAGGGATTTTTTTGACTAAGTAACAAATTACTAAAATAAACCCAACAAAGTGAGCACACCCAGGCAGCCTATTCCAATCCTGGAAGCTCTATCCAATTACTCTCTTTTAACCCATCTACGGATATATCACAACCCTTTAAATGGAACTTTACCGCCCACCTTTGGTACCTCATTGTCAAATCTTCAGCAGTTGAGGCTTTCTGACAACTTCATCTCTGGCAACATCCGTCAGTGTAGGAAATTTATCATTTCTTGTTGATCAGATCATCGCAATGTACTCAGCGGTACCATTCCTCATCAGATTGTAAATTTGAAGTCACTGCAAAGAATGAAGCTCCAAAGAAACAAACTAAAAGGCAACATTCGGATCGACATAGCCCTTTCAAGCAAGTCACTTGGCTATCTTTATTTTGGGCAAAATATGTTGTTAGGTTCCATCCCTGCCAGCATTGCCAAACTGATAAATCTGCGGAAGCTGCACCTTCATAGAAACTTGCTGTCTAGTAAAATTCCTTGGGAGATAGGAAACTGCCCTGTTCTTGAGGATCTCGTACTAACTGCAAACAACTTATCTGGAACAATACCACCAGAGGTTGCCCTTCTCAAAACCACCGTATTTCATTTTGATTTGTCTGCAAACTATTTGACAGGAGAAGTGCCTCCGGAACTAGCAGGACTGCAAATGGCACAGTTTATAGATCTTTCCAGCAAGGCAGCAACCAACTTTATGGAAACATTGCATATTACATGGATAGCAGGTTGGATGCCTGCAAAATCAATCTCAGTTTCAATCATTTCAGTGGCAACCTTTCCAAATTAATAGGGACTAAGCTCACTCAACTTGAAATCATAGATCTGTCTCGTAATAACTTTACAGGACCTGTGCCTGTAACCCTCGTCAATCTTACCACTCCATTTTTTATACTTTTCTTGCAACAACTTGATGAGAAAGTCCCTTGTCTCAGGAGTTCTTCCAATAAGCTAAGATTAACAATATGGTCATTGCTTGGAAATCCAAATTTATGTGGAAGATGCTTCAGCCTAAAAGCTTGTCTAATATCTCTCAAGCAACACAAATCTTATATCAGTACAAACAGCATCCTGAAAATTGTGATTGACATTTTAGGTGGCCTTTTGTTGCTAGTTGTTACCACGGTTTGATTCATTTTCACAGCAATCAAAACATTTAAAAGGGAAACTCCAAAGATGATTGAGAATTTCATAAAGATATATGTGGATGAACTTCAAACTGCTATAAACACTTTCAATGATTCAAACTTGGTAGGTGAAGGCAGGTATGGAAAGGTGGGTGGTGGGTTCTATTCATAAGAATCCAGTTTAGGCCCATTTTTTTACATAACTTTTTTGTATCTCCGTGTAAAGTTTCACTCTAAACTGTTAGAGAAGGCCCATTGTATAAAGATTGTATCTTTGTTGCACATTTTTTTGTATCTCTGTGCTAAGTAACACTATAAACTGTTAGAGAATGAACATATGAATGTCCTATCAAAGTCACAAAACTTTCCAACAAGCTATGCTTATAAAAAAGAGATGCAAGAACTTATGAATATCCTAAGACAGTCACAAAACTTTCTAACAAGCTACGTTCATAAATAAGAGATGCAAGAAATTCTGCAGACTAAATTTGCAATGACACAAAGCAAATACTGGTATACCATACCTGCAAGCAATGGGGTTCCAATCACAAGCAGCCATTACCTTCAAAGACATTGGTATTTGAACAAGTTTCTGTCACTACCTTTTTGTCACTGTTAAGTTCTAGCATATTGATTATCTGATTCACCTCTCCCACTACGGCTCCATACCCACTTTTGTGGTTCAAAACATAAAATGAGAACAACAAAAAATTAATTTGGCTTCTTTGAAAAATCATAAGATAATTATCATGCATATTGTTCTTGCCTTTGATTGAGGACACTTTTTTGTTGCACTACGTGGGTTTACCTATTTGAGGATCCAAATCATTTCATTTACTGTACTAACTTGCAAATCATTTCAATTATAGTATCAACTGCAATGGTTAACAGTTAGTGTTAAGAGAAAAGAAATAGTGTTATGGTTAATGCTTAGTTATAGTAGATTTTATTTTAAACTATAAAAATTTTAAGTAAAAAAGTAATTAAAAAATAAAGAAATTGTTATTTAAAGTATAATTGTTAGTTTTATGATAAATAAAGTATTTTTTAAAAAAATAAAATTAAAAAATAAACAATAAAACAAATAACAAATTATTTAAGGATAAGGTAAAAAAGACAAAGACCAACAAGAAACAATAGCATAGTGATAGTTTAGCACTATTTTTACAATATTATCCAACTCTTTCCTATGATCCTTAGTTAGCACTTTCCCCTATTACAATTGCCAACTTTTTATTATTGAGAATATTTTCTTCAAGTGAAAATAAGAGAACACAGGAAAACCCCGAAAAGTTAAAAATTGGAACTAAACAAGAACATTAGGCAGCAATTAGCACACTCACCAAATCATCCATAGATTTCTGGTACGAACTTCTTTGCCATCTTTGAGGATTTTATTTGATTGTTAACATGTAGTGGTGAATCTATGTATATTAGTTGGTTTAAGACTCTGAGTGGTATTTAAAATTAAAGATTTTTTTGAATTGGACTTAGAATAATCTTTATTTTTTTATTTTATTTTTTGGATGGAATTTTGTTATACATTGTCTATCAAAAAACATGATTGCGGCGGTCATTTTTAAAATACATTTTTGTTTTATGGTTTTTTTTTAATTTTCTTTGTAAATAATATTTTGAATTTTTATAACAGGCATATACGATCAATGTCATCTGAAGAAGATTTGCTTTCTGAAGAGCAAGAAGAGCATGGAGAAAAATTAGAATATCAATTATTAAAAAAAGATTTTTAAAGAAAGCTATGGCCATCCTTCTATCTTATTTTTAATAAAGGTTTTTTCACTCTTATTGATTATGGAAGAAGATAATCAAAATCCTCATGCTTATGTAACAAAGATTTTTTAGCAGAATCTTTTTATTAAGTTTTGAATTTAATTCTTTTTTGTATTATAGGATTCCAGTGCATCAGCATGTGAAAGGAATTGGAGTGAATATGCATTTATTCACTTAACAAAATGCAACAGACTAGGCATTGCAAAGGCTGAAGATTTAGTTTTTGTTTATTCAAATATTAGGTTATTATCTCAATCTTCTTAAGATTACAAAATGGGTCCTCATCGAATGTGGGATTATGGAGGATCTATGGATGATGGAGATGATGAATTTCCTATGGAAGTTCTAGATTCTAATTATGAAAATATGTTTGATGGTAAAAATAAAAAATGTATGAAAACTAATACTAACAATATGGTATAAACAATATTAAGTATGTTACAAGTTTAACATGCTAATGTATTGGACTTGATATGTCATGTCTTCATTTAAAAGTTTTATTTATCAATGACCAAAATTGTTCTTACTATATATTTTTGTTTTTTTATTAATTTTTTTTTCAAAAAAATTATTTATTTTTTAAATAAATTATTTTACAACTTCTATCTAAGTTTATCCATGGGTAAAATTTCTTAGATACCAATAAATAAAAATATTGTAAAATTTTATTTTTAAAATATACTGTATTGCATTACATTTTAAATTGTTGTTCTATGAACAAAGAAATATACACATAATTTTACTAAAATATAAAAATTGCTAAAGTTACTAAGGTTCTATATTTAAAGCTCGTTTCTTTTTCGCAACCTGATTATTTGTCGTTTCTGTTGTGTTGCCGTTGTCATCACGTTGCCCCATTTCCAGTTTCCAGTAACTATGGGCCCTGGTAATGCCTTTCATGGGTAATGGCAATCTTCATTTTCTTCTTCATAGGAGAGAAGATGGTTAGTTGATCCCATTAAAGTTACCCATCCCAATAAAAATATTGCCAGATTGATTTTCAGGTCATCCATTGTGACATCAAACCAGAGAATGTGCTATTAGATGATGATATGACTATCAAACTCCCTGATTTTGGAATATCTTGCCTCGTAGAAAATTTTGATGGTCCAACAACATCGTCTTCTCTTACTTTTAAAAGCTCTGTTGGTTACATTGCTCCAAGTACTACCTTTTAGTTTTCACCCTATTTTTAATCTCATTCCTGGTATGACAATGTGCATTTACTAACTTTTAAAAAATGATTTCTAGAGTGTGTGGTTGGGGAATGCATATCTATAAAAGGTGATGTATACAGCTTCGGAAAGATTACTTTGGAAGTCTTTACAAGAATGAAGCCTACACCTGAAATGTTTTCAGGAGATCTCACATTGTTATCTTGGATCTCCATGGTTTTTGAAGGAAAGTAAGATGAAAACAAAAGAGAAGTAGTCAAAGGTATTATAAAGACATCAGATGAAGGTGGGGAAGGAATTGAGATGGAGAAAGATGAAGAAATCTTAGCTATGCACTTGCCATAATCCTTCCATGAGGCCTCACATAAAGGAAGTTGAATTGTTTGTACAATCTATTTTTCCTCAAAATCTACAAAATCAAAAGAAACCACCAAGAAACTTAGAAGAAGTTACTAATATTGTGGATTGAAAATCTAAGCTCCACCATAGTAGGGAAGGGGCTTACAGTTCAACGCTTTTTTCAGATTAGTGGTTCAAGTAAGTCTTTTTAGAGGAGATGAACAACACTGACATTCTTCCTTATGCTTCTTTATTTGGATAATCCAATTCTTGTCAGTAACTTGACATTTTTGTGTCTGAATTATTGGTGACCTGTAGGATACTAGGATTTTATCCATCTTACAATGGAGGAATGCTCCTTCATGCAGGTATTCCACATTAGCAAATTGCTACTTTTTCAAAACCCCAATTAATTCTTTACTTTCAAGGTTTAATGTTGGTAATGGCAACATGCAGGTGATTAACATTGACTTTAAGTCTTTTGGATTTCTACTTAATTTTAGAAGTACAAGTGCAGTTGGTTACTTTTGTAAATAAAGTAGCTTCATGGTTGCAATGCTTGGCTTAGCAACCATTTATCCTTCTTCGAAATTAAGCTTCCTCTAATAATGTTTTGAATTTTGTAAATGTACAATGTTTCCAATATTTATGGTCATGATCAACGTTAAATATATGGAAGCACAATGATCATTTTGGGAAGCCACAGGCATTGGTAAGTTATTTTAATAATCTTTATGTTCATGGGCTTTGACTTGTAATGTAGGGTGAAGTTTTTGTTTTTTCATGTAGGACTGGATAAGTTTTGATATTTTCTTTTAAAGAAACAATTAGAATGTATCTATTTGTTTAGTTTTTGTGTTTGAGTTATTGCAACACATTTGAAACAAATGCCTTGAAATATTGTTGCTGATAGAGATACTATGAGAGATGCCTTAGGGTGGTGGTTCTCCTAGACTCTTCCCATGGTTCAATGACCATGGAACACTCTGAGGCACCTTTGGATGACTCTTAAGTTTTAAAAAAACCCATCCCAGCTTGGCAGTACCAAGCCAGTAGCAACATACCCTCTTGTTGCAACTCTCTCTAAGTTCTCTTCATACTACCATCAGTTGGAAAACTACATGGCCCTAATTCTATGGTGGTCATAGATATGTAGGAAGCCAAGCTTGGATATTTCTAGTGTGGTGCCAAGCCAAAACTTGTACCAGATTGTGAGGATTTTGGAGGTGAGGTGCCACCCTTTGTAAATGTATTGTTTTCCCTTCCACCGATGTTGTCTACAAAGTTTCTTATGTGCTTATTTGCAAGGTCCTCATTTGGAGTTAGTTGTCCTCCTTGAGGTGCATTCCCATACATATATTAAGAAGTTGGGTTGCTGCTTACACTCTCTTTTGGGTTGCTTGCTTGTTAGAGGTGTATTCCCCAAGTCTTCCACCCTAGATCCATTGGATCTTAGTGAATTCCTTGGGGTGCTAGACAACGTTGGTGAAACATTGTTATAGATGGTATCAGAGCCTTTTTGGAATTGTGTTGCGATATGCGTGTGCCCTTTGGTTGTATTACACCATCGAGGTTGTTCTATTAATGGTACCTTCGAATTGATATCTAGGTGATCTAGGATCATATTCTTATGTATTCTTTGAAGAGTTTCCTTATGGTAAGATTTGTACGCTCTTCGTGAGGGGGTTGATGTTATATTGTGAGCAACTGATGTATGTTGTTCTTCTCAAGGATGTATACGATTACATTGTGGTATTGTTCTCCACTTGTTTACTTGTGGTTGGAAAAGTTGTGGTTTTACTTGTGGTTGGAAAAGTTGTGGTTTTGTTCTATTGGCAACTCATAAATTATTGTTGCTCAAGGAGCTCTCATCTCTAGTCTTCAGTGATTCATCTGGGATGAATTGAACCTAGCCTTTGCTTTGGTTTCCACTCAAATGACATGTATTGAGATGGCATTGATTGAATTATGCAGGATGTGGTATGCTTGTACTCCCACTCACCGTAGATATAGTATGGGAATTACAAATTGGGACATGTTGGTTCCTAGGTACAGCAAGATGGAGGGCCTCTGAACATGTGCTTTTGGTGAGCCTTTTTTTGGGTGGATTAAGACTGTTGTTGGTAGACTTCATACGTTCATGTTTGTGATTGTATGTTTGTCTAGTTTTGTATGCATATCTTCCTAGTTGCATTTTCAAATTTTTTGTTGGTGTTTCTTTCATTGTGTCCATTGTTCATAACACAAAGCTTTGTGATATACATGGTGTGATGATTTGTTGTTGGGATTGTTGAGGATGCATTTTGAGGTTATTTGTGCCATCCCAAAGCCAAATGTTTGTTGTCTTGTTTTGACAACCTCTTGTGCTTCAAGCATGATTGCCCTTGTGGTAGACCTTTCATGAGTTGTGCTCCTTTTTTTGTGCTAGTTGTGTTTCCCTTGGTTTTGTGGCATTACTCCTTTGAGTGGTGACATTTCTTTGGGCTCTTTGATTTGGAGACCTTTTGGTGTGGGTCATCCTATTGTTGATTCTTACTAAGACCTGCCCTCCTTTGATGAGAGTCTTTCTTGTTGACGCATCCTCCCGAATGTTGCTCATCGTAGCAAGAATTGGTTTTACAGAGACATGTTGTTGGCTAGACCTTGGTCTTCCACCTTATTTCTGAGTTGAGATAATGATTCTTTATTGCCCATGCCTCTTATGAATGTGTTGAGATCTTGATCCTGGAGGGAACCAGAGTCAATGGCTAGGAATGTTTGTTGTATATGAATCTTAGAATTTTGAGTGTTATAGTTCTCTTTGGGTGTGCCTCATGATGAATTCTTTTATGTGAGTGTATCTAATTGATCCATCGATATTTTGCATGATTGATCTCTATGCATGTTGTTAAGTTCTTGCTCTTTATGATGTTGCCAGAGTGATATTTCTCTATTATATGATCATGCTTGATGGTTGCATATGAGGCTAATGTGTTGATCATGTTCCTGCTAACTTCTCTGATTCTAAGTTCTTGTCTCAGTCTTTACAGGTAGCATAGGTACAAAGATGTAGCTAGTGATGGCCTTAGTTGATTCTATGAGCACTATGTCTATGGGGAAGATGTATGCTCTTGAGGCCTTCATGAATTGGTTATTTGGTCTCAGAATCCTAACATTGGGTTGTTGATTTATCAGTACCTTGGTTGTGATGAAACAATAGGTACATCATGATTTGTTTGCCTCTTTGTGCTAGGTGAGCACTAACAAAGGATAGTGATCCATCATAGACCCTATAGATATTAGGTTAGTAGATGGCATAAAATAGTATCCTTGGCCATGCTGGATACTAATGGCCCAAGAGTGGCCAATGCCTTGAGGTCCCACTATGGCAAGTGATGGATACTCAGTTGGCATGTCCCATTATTCAATCATCATGTTCGTTTCCTGAATCATTTTCATTCGATAGCAATTGTGCAATGCATTTGGTGAGATGGTTATTCATGTACATGTAGAGATAGTTTTTTAGTAGATGCAATGTGATAAATGATGGTGTAAATTCCGCAATAAAGATGGGTTTCTCTCAAAACAACATGGTGCAACCTTGGTGTGCTCCTGGTGGCCTAAACCTTTCAACTTAGGATGGGCTTGGGTATTTCATTGTATAGCCTTCTAGGCATAGGTAGCATTCCTAAATACCATGTATTGTGCTTACTAAATATATTCCTATCCTCGGGTGTGTGAGATTGTAATGTAACCTTATGATATTCTCAGTTTTGATAGTTTATGCACACAAAAGTGCTAGATGTTATTGCCCTGTGTGAGTCAGCTGTCTCCTCATTGTAGGCCTATGCCACACGCTATGACAAGGCCAAGCTTGATGTATGGTGTTTTCTTGATGCTCATTCTTGGAGTGCCTTCTCTGTATGTTGTAAGTGGCCTTTGTGCCTTGATGTGTAATTCTATTGAAAACCCCATGGAAAATTCTCTTATTGAGATATGGTGTTATAACGAGTAGGCCAAGGCATGTCCTTACCCAAGGTGCTCTTGAATTGATGCCTTGTGTTCTTTGTGATATTCGCATGCCATGATGGTGTGTCCTTTAGTGAATGTTCTAAAGATATGACAAGTCTTGGGAACACTTCCTCTTTTGTTCCTAGACTAGGAGAAATCTTGTCCATAGGTGATCGATGATTGTATGTAGCCTGAAATACAAACAAATTGGTTTAATGAGCTTGATCTTGATAGTGGGTGGTTCATGATGGCCATGTGAATTGCAATGGCAGACTAAAATTCAAATCAAGGTGATGCTGCTATGTGTAGCTGTGAAGTAGAGTTGAGTTTTAGGTATTGGCACCTAGACTCTCTCTTCCATGGCTGGATGTGATGATGGAGTAGTTTTGCAAACACTAGGATGGTGGTCCATCCTTGAATAAATGATGTTATAGTTATAGAAATTGTGACTTCTCTTGGTGGCCTTGCTTGGTGGACTTGGATGTGCTTGAAAACACTTGAGCCTATGTTCTCATGATTGGGGGCTTCTGATGCTTTGTGGATGATGGTGTGCTCTCATGATTGGTTGCTTCTAGTTTTTCTAAGAGCTATGATGTGCTCTCATGGCTTGGGACTTATTGATGCCTTTGTGGCCTATGGTTTGATTTCATGACTTGGAACTTATTGTGCCTAGCAGGCTATGGTGTCTTTCCCAATCTCCTTTGTGTACTCTATTCCTTGTGTACACTAATGTATCACACTATCTCTCCTTAATGTATTGTCCCATTTCTCTGGTGTATTGTTAGATCATGTTAGTGTCCTAACCTCTTTAGTGGGATAGTAGGGCTAAGCACTATATTACTTGGTGATTCTCTAATCCTATGAGGGGTCATTCTCCATTCCGATGGATGCCCTCTTCAGTTCCTAAAATAATAATGCAGGTTGTATTAAGATAGTTGTTCCCTAGATGGGATCTAGGAGCAGTTGATGTTTGGGACTTATTCCTAGTAGTGGTTCCATGTTCATGAACTCTTGGGGCTTCTTTTCAAAGACAAAATGTTGTTACCCTAGTGGAATTCATGGAACCTCCTTTGTAAGGTCATGTTGTTGATGTAGCCTAAATGTATATATCTCCTTTCTTGTAAGCAAGGCATGATTTTATGTACTCTCTCTCAAATTTTGGGACTCCAAAGGGACTTCCTTGTTGGGGTTCTCTGGTAGACCATCTTTATTGTAAAGCCTTCAGGGATGAGTCATGTATTGTTTTGAGCTGGTAGTTGATGTTGGTGAAGCCCACTCTTTGTAAAACTACTCCTATAGGCAAAATGTTCTTGTTGACTTGTGTTTGTTGTTTGGGTTGGATGGTAATAGGTAGTCATTTGGCCTTGTGCACCACAATTGTTGTAGATGGATTAGGATGTATGAAATGAAAACCTAGATCTCCTAGGCTGAAACAAAAATCCCTCTTTGTAAAATTTTGAGGGATGAACTCTTTCGCTTCTCAAGTTGTTCTTAAGGTGGAATTAAGTGTGGGTAAGACCTATAAATCGATGTCTTCCCTCTACAAGTAGCATTTTGACGATACGATTGTGTTGGCTATGTGGTTTACTTGGTTATGTATCATGGGTAACGTGCAGTTGGATTACTATACTTGCCTACTGAAGAAACCTCCCAAAAAGGATCTTTTCTTCAAGTTAAAAAATCCAATGAAAGGTGTTGATTAGGAGTTTCAATCATTTCTGACATGGCAAGAAAATTCAAATTCTTGAAACCTAGATGTTCCTTGGAGAACTCATGACCATGGTTTCCCTCAAAGATGACTCTACATGCTTCCTTAAACCAAGTGTTCAGAAAATGGTGCTTGTCCCATATCTTAGAGTGAAAAGGATAGCTTGTAAGTTGCAAATGCAGTTAATCCTTTTCCATGAATGGAACATTATGGTTTCAATCGATGATGTGGTAGTGGTTGACATGAGACATGTGTATGTAGGATTGTCTTGGGGTTGGTTGCCCAACATATCCTCCACTTATTCTAACATTCGAGCAGGCATTCTCGATGTTGGACAATCCCAAAGGAGGTTGATGATAGTTTGTGGTTGGTATGTTATGATAGCCTCGTAGAGAAGTTTTTCAAACAAAATTTGGATCTTCTCTCTTATTGCAGAAATGGAAGTGAAATGAGAAATGTGATGCTGGTGTGTCTGCAGACAACAAGGTCAGGCTCAAAAGATCTACCCTTGTACCTTGTTTTGAAGGGAGAACATGCTCAACTCCCCTCATACCAACCTAAATAGACATGATAAAGAAAAAAAATGTGCCTAGTATAGACGCGTGAATTCAGTGCTTAATTGGTTACATTGGTGAGACCCCATGGCTCTGGATGCGAGAAGTAGAACATGGAGTTCTAGCAAGCGTGAGTTGCTTGTGGAGACATGGCTCTTTTAGAGCATGTTCTCGCTCTCAATTTTATGTTCCCAAGTCCATCACCATGGGTAGTGGCCCTAGTAAGCCCTCAAAATCGATGAAAAAAATCAAGAAAATTGATGGGTGCTAAGATGCCATTCATGAAAGAACTCGGTTGGACATGTGGAAGAAGAGTTATCTTCTTGCATAGGTATGGGGCCTACGCAAGAAGATAAGTCTCTAGACCTCATAAGGAACAGATCTAGGGGATGCCTTAGAGACGTTAGCCCTTTGGGTTGGACTACTCCCACTTGTCACATGTAGGAAAAGTCTTTGGGATTCCTCCAAGTGCCCTTTGCATTTCATGCAAGGCATTGGATGGAAGGACGTATCAAGTGTTGGGGTTGGTACCTTTCTTCAAGCCTGGCATCAATTAAGTTGTCAAGTTGTTCGGATTGACAGATTTCCAAACCCATACTCGGAGTGTATTCTTGAAGTTATCCTAGGCTCTGCTCCAAGGACGTTGGTTCTTTTGTGTGGGGGAGGATTGTGAGAGATGTCTTAGAGTAGTGGTTCTCCTAGGCTCTCCCCATGGTTTGAGGTCCATGGAACACTCTGAGGCACCCTTGGGTGACTCTCAAATGTTAGAAAACCCATCCTGGCTTGGCGATACCAAGCCAGCAGCAGGGTACCCTCTTGTTGCAACTCTCTCTAAGTTCTCTTCATACTACCCTCACTTGGAGAACTGCATGGCCTTGATTCTACAATGGGCATAGATATGTAGGTAGCAAGGACTCGACAATTCTGATGTGGGGCCAAGCCAAACCTTGTACTAGATTATGAGGGTTCTGGGGGTGAGGCACCTCCCCTTGTAGATGCATTGTTTTCCCTTCCACTGATGTTGTCTACAGGGTTGCTTATGTGCTTGTTTACAAGGTCCTCATTTGGAGTTAGTTGTCCTCCTTGAGGTGCATTCCCATACATATATTAAGAAGTTGTGTTGCTGCTTGCACTCTTTTTTGGGTTGCTTGCTTGTTAGAGGCATATTCCCTATGTCTCCTGCCCCAAATCTACTATTGGATCTTACTGAATTCCTTGGGGTGCCGGACAACATCAGGGCAACATTGTTATAGATATGTTATAGATACAGTTATCATTACTGTGATGTTTTGTCCTTTATTTTTAAAATTATGATACTATCTGATTTTCCTTTCTTTCTTACTTTCTTTCTTTTTCTGGGTTGTTATTTTAACTTATATTTTAATTACCTGCACATTTTTGCCTCTTATGCTAGTTGTTGCTATGCTAAATAGCTTATTCCTTTCTGCTCTTAAATCCCATGTTCATGCATGTTTTCCCTGGTAAATCTGCCGTTGAATTTCTGTTGTTTGGTTTTTCATAATACTTAGCAATTTAAAAATAAAATGAAACACTGTTATTAAAATGTAAGGATTTTGGAAATTTGCTTTCAGATGTTTAGTGTTGGATTTTTAAATTTTTTAAAAAACATTTTAACTTGCTATTGTGGTCATAAAACTAATAAATAATTTCATTGATGCTTCCAGGAATTAAAGAAGTTAGCTTTTCTGGAAAGTAGCTTTNAGCTACTTTCCAGAAAAGCTAACTTCTTTAATTCCTGGAAGCATCAATNAGGAAAAATCGTCATCTACTATCTATATTTAATTTTTTAGAGTAAAGCCAAGGAAAATAGAAATTAGAAGGCAGATATCCCTGTTAGTTAACGAGTACAATGTTCTAAACACGATACTTGACAGCTGCATTGTCTTATGAGTTAACCAGATTATATAATGTTTTATAACAAACAAGGAAGCTACACACCACTTTCATAGTTTCATTAAGCCTAATAACAGTAGGAAGCAATTAACAGAGAGGTTGCTGAGAATTCCAGGTATTCCAAAGACAAACCATACCCTGCATCCCTGTTTCCTTACGGTGGCAGTGGTGGTTGTTCGGTGAAGTTGATCATCACGGAAAATCATTGTTCAATATTATTTTCAATTTTGATGATTTCACAGGAGGAAGCCACTTCATCTCTCTTATTTTTACTCTTCCAAAAATCTTTGCAGTACTTTTATAGAATCTCGAGCAATAATCTTTGATGAGGAAAGATTTCCTCTTAGGACCTTAGTGTCTCATGCCCCAACACATGATTTAAGAATGAACGTACATGTTTGCATTGACTTTTGCATGGGCACACGTTTAAAAAAAATCTTTGTGCGTAGCCTCCTTGCTGGATTTAGTTCAAGTCTGGTTAACTTTAGCAACTTGTGTTTAAGTCTGTATACTTATGTCTACCGAGGGTTCGAATCCCTCTTTTCGTATCTTGTACAGCGGCTACAAAGGCAAGGCCGCCCAGGTATCTAACTACTGCCGTTGAGTGGAACTTGAGGAGAAGCACTTTAGAATCACTGTTTTAAGTTGTGGGATTTAGGTGATAGTTGGCATCTCCATAAAGGAGTCCGTTAGGTAGGCAGCAAATAATTGGTGAAATAGTTAGTCAAAAAGGCAGACATAAAAAATTTAAACTAACAATTTTTTAATTAGGTGGTAATGATTTTCTTAGTTCCATCATGCAATATCTCAACTCCTCTTTAGTGCAATAGCTTACACATGTGATAAGCTAAGGTGTGCTTAGTACCAAGACCTCTATGACTGAAGAGGAACACTTCAAACACTTAAATCTAGCTCTAAGCATTGCTGCTACTATAGATTATGTCACAGTTTTGATAGAGGGAATTTCTCCTCGTTGTCTTGTGTATGGCTTCTTTTCAATGTAGCTCTAGAGAGGAAGATCACAA
>MNCI01002833.1:120632-151602 GCA_015680685.1 Gnetum montanum
TCAACCTTGTAAGTGGGAAGTTCAATCTTCCAAAGATACTTAATTTTTAGACAAATTTCTATAATTTTGGGATGGATATGGGTATAACAAAGAGCATGAAGGAAGTAGGAATAGATGCATGCATATCTTTCTAGGTTCTAGCAATAAATTTGATTGTGGATGAAGAAATGAAGAAAGTTCTAGACTTGTATGAGTAACAGTATAATCCATTTAAATTTCGAGAGCTAGTCTTTTCACATCTCATTATAGATGAAGTTTTGAAATATGTGTTTCATGATAATGATGTTAATCTATCCTACATTAATGTCCAAAACATTGATAAGGAAATACTCATCAAAATTTGATGAATAATAAAAGTCTAATTTCAAAAGGGCTTGCTCAACTGTGATGTATTGATGCTGCTTACCAACTAAGCCTTTACTACATTAATGTTGATGTCGTGTTCATGCACCACTTAGTCATTAGTAAAGTTAAACTCTTGTAATTTTTTTTTGTAGCCTCGTAACAATTAGCGAGTACCGTCAACATGAATTTGACTTGATTGTACAATGTCTTATTTGAGTAGCATTATACTTGAACATAATCTATGACCAACAATAAGATTAAGATTGACTCATATTCATTAGAGAACTTTAACTTAGAATAGAACTTATTTTCAATGCAATTTATTTTTCATGCAGTTAGCTTAATATTTATATTTCTATGCATATTAATCATTGATGAAATGGGTGTGACTACTTTCAAGTGTAATGTACAACCATTTGGCAACTTTGCAATGACATTGTTTGGTACACCTAGTAGTGTGTTACCTGGTAATCCTAGTAATGGTTATAGTAGTTAAAGACATGTATGGCAAGCTAAGAATGGACACTTATCATTCTTAAGCTATTTTAGGATTTATTTTCTTGTTATTAATTAGAATAATTAATGAATAAATTTCTATGTTTCCATCCAACTTAGCCATTAGCTATACTTAACCATACATACAAAAGATGACTAAGAGTATAGCTAGAAAGATAATGATCTACGACCAACACTTAATGATGAAGTCTTAATGTGTCACGTCGATAGGCCCCCATTGGCGTGGCCTCATCCACCAGCCCACGTCAATGGGGTTCCATTTACGTGGTGTTACCCCATCAACAAGGCTGCATCGATGTAGCGTTTGCTACATCTATGGGGCCCCATTAATGCAGTACTATAGCAAAAACTATAAATATGAGCTCCTAGCCATGTTTATGGGAATTCAAGTCATAGTAGTAGCAAAGCCCTTATAGTTTGTCTATTTGAAAGTTAGAATATTTTCCCCAAGTGCCTACAACAGGAGTCATTGAGTGTATAGATCTTTATTCGAGCAATGTTGTACCTGAACCACACTAGTTTGTACGACAATAAGGACAATCTTCTTGATAAACCTTGTAGCATTCTAGATATCTTAAATGTTTTATTTATGCATTCATTATTTTTATTAAATATTCAATCAATTAAGCTAAACTAAGCCAAATTACACTTTAATCAATTAAGATAAATAGATCAAGTACATAGTATGAATACTTCAAGCGTAAACATGTATTCGCTTGGTAATCTTAGTAGCATTATTGCTTGGTGCACCTAGTAGCATAGCTCTTGGTAACCTAGCAGTGGATATGTGGGCTTAGGATGTGTATGGAATGTGGGACCAAATGCTTATGTTAGAAACCAATTAGTTAGTTAAATTAAATTAGTCATTAAATTGCTTCATCTCTCTCTTTAAGCATCAAAACCATAAAACACAAAATGATAAAAAATTATATGCCTCGATTACACTTAACCACACCCTTGTACTTCACAATTATAATTGGGAAGATAAAAATTGACCTTAGGACAAGATTCACTTCCTAGAAGACTAGTGTACCAGAAACTAGAGAGTCCAAAAAATTCAATTGAATCATGCGTGAATGCTTTGTGAATCATATGGTTGGGCGTAGGGGTACCTTCACTACTCATCATTAGCACCATTGCTGGGATCTCTGTTTGTTGAACATGCGCTATCTAGTTTAGTGGATATAATTAATATTTTTGGATGAACCCCAAGGTCAACATCATTTCCAAATAACATAACTACAAGAGCACACTAATATTTTATTATTTGCAAAATGTCTTATTCTCACAAGTGAAATGATACAAAACCACTAGTCTCATAAGAGTGCAAAGTGATATATACTCATCTAGATGAGTATGTGCCTGAACTCACCTTCATCCTACATCAGGATGAGTAATTGGGATGGTGTGATATGGAAGACAACATTGTATTACCCTCTGATTGATCTGTGCCAAGAAGCTGCTTTAAACTCTAAAGAAGTTAGGCATCTTAGATCTTCAAGAGGAATATGTTGTAAATGGTTATGACACTCGAGACTACCATCCTACTAACACACAATGTAGGCAAGATTGACATCAAGAGAGGCATCATGTGGATGTTAAGAAGAAACAGTTCACTAATCCCTTGTTCCTACTAAACCAACATGACAACAAGAACCTTGCCTCTGAGGGCTCTTAGCATGAAGATTCTCTTCCCTTTGTTACTAGTGACAAGGGTGTAACCATGAATTTGCAATCTACAATTCACAATTCAGGTTCAAGAAAAGACAGCAATCAAGGTAAGGAGTCAAACAAGCATCAAGATGATACAAAAATAATGAAGGTGGCTATGATAACTGAAGGGGGGTTGGTAGATACCATGGTGGTGGTAGTCCTCCTCCCTCTTCATCTTCTTCATCTATATCTCTTCTTCTTCTTTTAATTTTGAGAAATGCCACAGAATAATCAACCATGATGGAGATGAGAATTGAGGCAATAACACTAATCACCATGCCCATAATAATCAAAGTGATAATAGAGGACATTATCTATGATAATGAAATGCTAAAGATGATGAGCCTTTGTTAGCATCTTGAAGCATGCTTAACATTGTAGAGTTAGTTAAGATCCCAACTAGGCATATGAAGGATAGTCAAATCAAACACTTAGACATTAATAATATCCCAATACTTGAGGGGGGATATAACTCTAATTCGCAAAAACATCTATAAGTTTTTCATGATGTCTATGCCTTGCAGAACATTGAAAATGATTGGCAAAAACTCAAACTCTTCCTTAGGACACTCATCAAAGAAGTTAAAATATGGTACTGGTCCTTGCAGCTGGAATCTATCCACCAATGGAGTACAATGCTAAAGCTATTTAATGACAAATATCAAAAGTACTCTAGAGTGTTCAACCTAAGAAGGTAAATCCAAGGCTAGAAATAGGGAACACATGAACCCTTGGATGCCTCCATGAGCAAATACTATTCTCTCTTACATTGATGCCCTAGCCATGGTTATTATTAGAGGAAACAACTCCACCACATCATAGATGGGCTCAAAGCAAAAACCAAAAAAACTCTTGGCATTTATGCCCAAGGGAGATTATCTAAACTAAGAACTCATTAAATCCAAAGGATAATAGAGTAGGTAGCAAAACAAGAAGGTGAGTTGCAAAAAAGGGAAAGTGTAGAAGAATATAATAGGGACCCTTCCATCAGAAAATAGGAGGTCCAATTCCATGATGAGGAGGAGTTATGAGTGGTGAACAGGAAAACCTTATCCATGCAAAAAATATAATTCTAATATTTCAGAAAAGGTTGATAAATTATGGGACTCTTTGAATGAGAAATTTGAAACTACTATGAAGATTGCTAAAGAATCCAAAGAGCAAAATAATCATTGTAACTATAGATGGCAAAAAGATGTTGAATGTGCCCACCAAAGAGGTAAGGGCAAAGTTGCTATAGTAGAAGAAGTTGTGAATATAGAATTTAACAATGATGTTGGTTGTGACATTTGTTAATATGAACATCCTAAGGGATGTTACCTTGTGGTGTCACACCTACAAGAGTCTGGGGTGTACGCATTAAATCCTTGACTAACATAGAGGCAAGAACCCAGATGATTGCCTTATCCTTAAGGCAATCCAACATACTTCCACTAGCAACAACAAACTTACTACCCAAGTGGAGCTCCACTACAACCATATGAATAATATCAATAGTGACATCAATCACAGTTGTGAGGAATGCCATCACCAAGATAGTAATACCCTTATAAGCAGTTGGATTCATATAGGTACTATGTTAGGAACCCATCTCTCCAAGAAGTTCTACCAACCATGTATCATTCTATAATTACTATTACCCTCCAGAGTACCATCAAACTCATTCATCATCTACTTGAGGCAAGAACCCATATCCATACCACCCTTTGCATCCGTCTACACACATCCCTCCACCCTCAACCTAGTTACCTCCTATTATATTTATGTAGGGAAAAATTCCTCCATAGTTTTAGTAACAAAATGCTATGAGGGCTATACATTCAAAATTGGTTTTCCAGCTGAGTGGTTCAGATAATCGATCCAAGAAATGATCCTTTTTTCGACCCAAAAACCTTTGCTCCTCTACATCAAACACATTCGAGTGTCCTTCAACCCAAATTCCACCTCAAATCCACATTGTAATGTTAACTCATGTTGTTTCCAATTGGATTAAGGTTGGTAATTTTCTCATGAAAAGATTTGACTTGGGAAGTCGACTCATCTACTTACATTTCGCTGAACATGAGCCATGTAAGGCTCTTCTTGATTCTGGTATTGGTGTTATTCTCATATCCCATGACATGTACAAAGCCTGGAACCTACCACCTCTCAATAAGAGAAACATTCATTTAGAATTGGTAGGCCAATCAATCACTGTTCCTTTGGTACTAGTGAAGGACATTATGACCATAGTTTATGGGTGGTCCTATCCTATCGATTTTCTGGTGATCAAGGTGGAAAATTGTAAAGGTTACTTCCCCATCATTATGGAAAGGGCATGGTTAAGCATAGTTGATGCACATATTGGTATAAGGAACCTCTCCTTGAAAATCTCCAAGGAAAGTGAATTTGAAAGCCTAGAGAAGAAGCATATTCCATGCATTGCATACAATGATAATGGGTGCAATTGCATGCAAAAGATCTACTCTATCAACAGTATATTGATTACAGCATGTAATCAATGTGCACAAGAAATAGATATCCAAAAGTATATGTACATAGCAGCCACAAAATAGGAGGACACCCAATGGCCAATAGCTAACTAGAATAGTAGCACATTATGCATGGAACCTACTGAGTGCTTGACATGCACCTATGTCAAAAGCATGAATAAACTTGAGCAAGTTCATCACCAACTCTCTAATGATGAAGATGATGATACCTATTAGGAAGACATGGAAACCCTAATAATTTCATGAAAGAGCCCCTATAATTAAAAACTCTACCACCCGACATGAAGTATGCATTTTTAAACAATGGTAAGTTGGTCATAATTAATGAAAATCTTGCTCCTGAACAAAAAGACAAGATATTGCGAGTTGTTAATAGGTGGGCAACAACCTTTGCTTAATCATACCCCAAACTTACAAGAATCAATCCAAAGATATGCTAGCATCACATGTACACCAACCAACCATGAACCCAAGAAGGTAGCCACAAAGGTGGCTAAACCCCAAATTGAAGCAGATTATCAAGAAGAAAATAGAATAACTCCTTAGGGTGGGGTTCATCTATCCCATTGTGGATAGTAAGTGGGTTAGCCCACTTGTAATTATTCCAAATAAAGATGACAAGTGGTGGGTTTACATCAAATTTAGGCTATTGAACAAGGCAACATTTAAAGATCATTTTTCATTGTCATTTGCGAACCAAGTGTTGGATACTATCTCTAGGCATTACTATTATAGCTTCTTAGATGGTTATAGTCACTATAACTAGATCCAAATTATGCTAGAACATTAGGCCAAGACAACATTCATAAGTTCCTCAGGGACTTTTGCATATTGTAAGATGTCATTTGGCCTATACAATGTCCTTGCAACATTTCAACACCTAGTCCTTAGTATTTTTCAACAGTAGCTTGGTAGAAGGTAGAATTCTTTATGGATGACTTCTCTACCTATGCAGCTATATTTGAGCAAGTCCTAAATTGCCTTGAGCCAGTACTAGAAAGATGTGTTGAAACAAACCTCAGGCTCAATTGGTAGAAAATCTATTTAATGGTCCAAGAAGGCATAGTATTGGGGCACAGAATTAGTTAGATAGGGATTGAGGTAGACTCAAAAAATAAGGGTCATCCAAGGAATTACACATTAACCAAAGATAGTCAAAGATGTCTACTCCTTCCTTAGACATACTGACTACTACCAGTGTTTCATAGAGAATTTCTCTAAGATCGCAAAGCTATTGGTCAAGCTTACAAAGAAAAATGCTCCATTCATCTGGACCAAGAAATGTAAACATGCATTTCAATAATTAATAGACAAACTTATAGAAAATTCAATTCTATAGACACCAAACTAGTCCAGACCATTTCATATAATGATATATGCATCTAATTATACCTTGGAAGTCATGCTTACACATTTAGAGAATAAATACATCCATATTACATCCACTACATGAGCTAAAACATTGTGGATACACAATTGAATTACACCACTACTGAGAAATAATTAATGGTAGTGGTGTATGCTCTCAAAACGTTTAAGCACTATGTGCTTGGCTACAAAGTGTTTATGCACATGAATCACAGTGTCATCCACTTCCTAATGAATAAGCTAACAGTGAGCTCTCGTATCCTACGGAGGCTCATGATCTTGCAAGAATTCAATTTTACAATGGTAGATTGGAAAGGGACTGAGAATGTGATTGTTGACCACCTCTCTTGGTTAAGATGGGATAATAAAGAGGAGGATATTCCACTCTCTAATCAATTTCCAGATGAACTCCTCTTTACAAGAGCAATAAACGATTAAGTGCCTACTGAACCAAAATGGTATGATGACATCCTCACTTACCTTCTCACTCAAGAGATGCCATAAGATCTAGACTTTAGGAAGAAACAATAATTTCATTATCAAGCAAAGTACTTCATGGAAATCAACAAACATCTTTATAAGGTGAACGTCAATGACCTAGTTCGTTCGTGTGTCCCTGATGTGGATCAACTACATGTTCTCCAAGATGCTTACAAAGGCCCTTAAAGAGGCCACTATGTAGGGAGGCACAGAACCATAAAAATCTTGATGGTGGGATACTATTGGCCTACAATCTTCGAGGATGCCCACTAATTTATCCAATCTCATGAGCACTAACAAAGAGATGGTGGAATAACTGCTCAAATAGAGGGTCCTCAACAATGGATTCAACCACTGGAGTCTTTTAACATATGGGGCATTGAATTCATGGGTCCCATCATGCCCATGTCCAATGAAAAAACATATATCATCATAGTAGTTGAACAATGTACCAAATGGGTAGAAGTGGCAACTATCACTGATTATACACCATCCATTGCTACTATCTTTGTATAACAAAATGTTGTAAATAGGTTTGGAATGCCATGTGCACTAATTTCTAACAATGAAACTTATTTTATAGGTGCCACTTTTAGAAAATTGATGTAATGATTGGGGGTTGAACATAAATTAACAACACCTTATCACCCCCAAGCCAATAATCAAGCAAGGATAACTAACCAAGAGATCATAAAGATCTTAACAAGGACCATAAGAAAATATAGGAGATATTAGAGCACAAAACTTAACAATGCCCTTTGGACCTACTACTCAACATGGAAACTTCCTATTAGCTACTCTTCTCATTAGCTAGTGTACAGAAAACTTCCAATGCTCCTGATTTAATTCAACCTTTGTACAATCTCAACAACTAGTGAATTGAGTCTTGACCTAAGCCTAGCACAAAAAGAAAAACTAATTAACCTCAACATGCTAAACAAAAGCCAACTAGTGGCCCTATCTTTGAATGAAGTGAACAAGGCATTCAACAAACAATGACATGACCTTAGGATACAAAAAGTAAAATTTCAACTAGAAGATAAGATTCTCTACTAAAATCCCACACATGTACCTTAGAAAACTAAATTCCAAACATTTTGGGAAGGACCTTATATAATTGACGAAACCTTTCCTTCTGGGGCCATGACCATATACAAACCTAAGAGTCCAAATAAAAAGAAGTTGGTCAACATCTAATAAGTAAAGCTTTTCTATGACTCTAAGAAAGCTAGTGTAATGGATACCTCAATGGATGGACAACCATGCTCAATTTTTCAGATCTCCTCCTTCCAACTCAATCATGGGGAAGATGGACATCTATGCTAATCATCCATATGGCTCCTTAATTTTTCTATTTTTTGTTTTCCATGTCTTTGATTTTGCAATTTATTTATTTTACAACTTTTTAATTTTCAAAATTTTTCCTATTTTTACACAAATTTTTTTTACACCATCATAAGTACATTTGAATTTTTATTAGATATTTTATACTTTCTTATATATTTCACTTTGTTTTGTTTGAGTATGACTTTCAAATTTTAGCTAATAAAAGTGTTTTATTGCCAACAGAACATAGTGGTGCTACATTTGTTACTAATTTTGATTTGTGCTTTATGTTTTGTTTACTAATATCTAGTTTCTATTTTTGAATTTTTGTACCAATGACTGAGCCATGGTTTCTTTTTCATGGAATAGGCAGTGAGTCCATGACATCCACCCATCTAAAAACTCTATGGTTTTCTTTATTTTGGAAGTGTGAGGTAACTTTCATTAAGTAAACCTTTAATAAATTTGTGACCTTGGTAGTTTTTGGAATTGGAAAGGATTCAAAGATTTGAACATGGTGTGAATTCAATGGAACTTAATACTCTTTGTACTTTTCTACTTACTTGAGTGCTTGGGTGTTTTCATGAGCTACTTACCGTTCCATGTCACTGAATATAGGAAGTAAAATAAAGTCTTTGCATTGTGTGGTTCTCATTCAAAGAAAAAGAAAAGATAAAAAAACATGATGGGAATTCAAAGCACACCCCTTAGACACATAAATGGGCTACAAGCACTAGTTATGGGACTAGAAGGACATGTTACCCATGCCTGAAGGTCCCCTCTAACTAAGGCCCTCTCTCACTTCCTAATTCTCTTTTATTTTCCTTATGGAATGGTGGTTATTTTGTTGAAGCACTCTTGTATTTTGAGGGGATGGATCACTCTTAGAGTGGTAATGCAAAGTCACTAAAAGAGGTTGGTTTTGGTCTGGACTAAGGATGGAACTTCTCAAGTCATTTTAAACATAGAATCCATAAGGGACTTCTCATGACCTCAATTCAAAATTCCATTCAACCTTCTTCATCATCCATCTCTACTAATCATAACTCACCTCACTGCTACTGTCCATGTTCTTGGTTCCATGTCTTGGTCTAGCATGAATTCTTAAGTAGAATCTTCTGGATTTTGGTTCTTAACTTCCATTGACCATTAGTCATCTATGGGGCCCATGGACTCCTTAGGTTAAGGTTATGCAAGGGAAAAATGGTTTATGCCTACTATGGGAAGGATTCACTTGCATATCCCTTGGTTTGGTTCATTAAGTATCTTATCCCTAGGCATTATTGCAAGCAAAATCTTTCATACACCCATCTTCTACATCACCTTGTGTGTTCCTTTACATATTTTATTCATTTAATACATTCTCCATCAATTTTTTAAATTTTTGAGCTTTCAAAGACCCTCTTCAAATGATTTTATCATATTCTTAGCTTTTTTGGGATTCTATAGACTCCAAATTCATTGAAAAATTCCTTATACTTATTAACATATTCAAATTTTAAAATTTTTACCAATGGGCCCTGTATACAAGGCCTTGTCAATGGAGCAAACCCATATGTGAGGCCCTATATACCGAGCCCCATTGACATAAAGGAAAAATACTATAAATAGACATGACCCAACTTAGAAAATTTTACATTTTCCCATAAATGCCAAAGGAGCCCCATTTTACTATAAAATTTTACCTTCCAAAGCCCATAACTCACAAACCATTTATCCAAATCACTTTTTTCTTTGAACTTATAGCTATCAGAGGTAAACTCTTCATCATGGGAGCCACAAAACACTTTTGATAGAAAATTTTTCATGATTTGTCTAACTCCCAGAAAGGTTTAACTGAAAAAATCAACTATTAAACACTAAATTACAAGAGTTAAACCCTTCCAATAAGGTCTGACTATAATTATAATAAATAATTAATAAAATAGTGATATAATAATCAATCTACCATGGTCCAACCTTAGCTAAAGTATTACTAACTAACTAATGAGAAAATATATTCAAAAATTTAAAGTTACACATTACATCTAGTAAACCATGAATGTATTGTGATTGCAGATGGCACCAAAAGGCAAGCACACATAGGAACTAGGATCGTCCCAACCAAGGGGCCAGAATAGGAAGTGGCTAAGAACATCCCTAAGAAGAACCATTGACAACCCACACCACAAGTCCTCGTAGGGAAGAGGTAGAAGTTGAATCTATCAAATAGATTCTAGAACCAACAGCAGTAGCAATAGAACACTCCCACTAGGATGATGTGCTATCACAACCAGCAAACCTCAAGGTAACCTTAATCAAGGCCTACCTAAATAAAATCAAGTCAAGGGAGGTCTAAAAATTAGTGTTCCAGGAGTTAAACTTTGGCCCTTTCTTAGAGCATGAACAAAGAGAAGTGTAGGACTAGCTAAAGGCCTCTCCCATGTGGCCAATCATCACTTCCATTGGGAAGTGGTACATAGGAGAGACATTTTTATTCTAGAATAATAGGTAGCCTAGATCAACAATGAAAATCAAGAACATCTCAATGTCCTACTCAATGTAGGTCATTGCTATGCTACTTGGGTTGCCAAAAATGAGGGCAAACTTTACTGAGATCCCAATGCAAGTAGATCCCAGTATCAAGAAAGAATGAGGGCAAAGTGCTATGGTGTCGATTGCAAGGATTTTAGTGCACTCACATCGATAGAGAGGATTTACTACAAGATTGTGGGCTTCTACATCAATCCCAATATGAGGCCAAGTAAAATCACTACCTTCTCTTCTCAAGCATGTACCCCTTTAAGTCGGAAATTCCCAATCAATCTTTTGTAGCTAATCTATCTAGAGATGGAGAAGTAATTTAAAGAAAATGGACATGGAAGGAAGGCACTCCCCTTCCCATGCCTCATCATGAAGTTCTGTCAAAAGAGAGGAATAGTTAATTATACCAACAATAATATCAAAACTATTTTAGCCACCAACTGGGCTAAAATGGTGAAGGACATAATGCTTGCAATCATAATTCAAGAAGAGGAGCAATGACCACCACCTACACCTACCACTTAGACAACAGTTCTAGACATCACTACAACTGCCTAATCGTTGTAAGAATATAAAGAATGGCTCTTGAGTGAACAAGAGTAATGAGTAGGCATAAGTGGTAGGGATCCATCTATCTACAAACCAATAATGAGTCGGCTCAACGAGGTAGCCCAAACAATCAATTTGATGGGTGAAGGTGGATCCATTTTCTTAGCCCAAAGAATGTAGCTACCTACAAGGTTGAATCTAAGCACCAAAGAGATCATAGTATCTCTCACCGAATAACAGTCACTCCCAGAAATCTCTAGGAATGTTGTTACCTTCTTGATTTTCTTGGAGGAGAATGAAGGGACAACTATATTGGTGCTATAATACCAAGGATAGAAGACTGTAGCAAAAGTGGTTGCTAATCACATTATTGAGAGTCTTAATGCACTTGCAACATCTACATTAGATATCACTACACTCAAAGATGTGCAAACAACTGCATGAACCACAAGCAATAGAATAAACATAGCGCAACATGAAGAACTACTGGACCAACTGGTAGGAACTGGGCAACCACTTTCAAATTGCTTTGACCTTTGGATAACATTACTACAACCCAGTCAAAGTTACTAGAGTCAAGGGGTAAAAACATCATATTGGAGGGGCAACTTGAAACAACCAAGAAGTGAAATGAATGCTTAGCTATAGAAGTTGTCGAACTAAGATCCCAAATTGCCAATCCCACATTTCTTAACCCAACATTGATAAGAGATGAAGCTATGCAACAACTTCATACCAAACTGAAAGGAGTTGAGGATGCAATGGAGATGACAATGTTCTATAGATCTTTAGCAAAGGCTGCATAGCACAAAATTCAAAAGGCCTTGGATTAGACCTACCAAGAGAATGTCCAATTAACCTTAGAAAATCATTGTCTATGGAATGTCGATGTGCACAAGTAATAGTTAATAGATTTCATCCATCAATAGCATGAGTAATTGGCCAGAGAAAAAATGGAATTAAGAAGATTAGCAACAAAAAGTAGGAATCTCACCATGGAGGAGGTACACACCCTTTACTAGAAAATTGCAATCAAGGTAGCTACCTAGAAATATGAAGCTCTCAAATTTGAGAAAGTCAAATATCATTATAGAGAACAAGTTGGTCTACAAAAGGAGGAAACAAAAAATACATCCAATTGGTGAAGGTAAAAATAAATGAAGCCCTCCAACAACTCCAACAAGGTAGAGAAGTTTGGAAACCCATCGTTGATGGGATAGATGCCTACAGCAAGGTAGAAATCTACACAAAGGAGTTGCAGATCAAAAAGATGATGGGGTATATGGAGATTTCCAATCTCCGTTATGTAAATTTTTCCATGTTGACTACTGGATGGCCATGTCAAAGCTCAAAAAATAGGCAACCAATTTGTACTTGTTATACGAGATCAAGTTCAAGCAACACAAGGACACCAAGGACAAGCTTGAGGTGGCTAATGCTAAACTCAAAGTTCTTAAGGCATGATCCACTGATTAACAATCAATTGTCAAGAACCTGGCCAGAATGATGAATGACTATCAAGAGCTGCATAATGTAATTAGGGCATTCAACATCAAATGCAAACAGTTTGCTATCTGGTTTATCAATGTGAAGAAGATGTTCCCAATAATGTCCTATCTATGGGATGTCCTCATTCCAACCCATATTAGTGATGCTACGTGGACTATGAATGATCCATAGAGTAAGGAGGAGAAGATGAAGGCATTGCTAGATGTCTTTCACCTTCCATTGAAGGTTGCAGCTACAACTACCTCAGCTACCATACATGCCTGGAATTGATGAAGGTCCTTCAAAACCTCAAGAGCCACCACCACCTAGGACTATTTGATCTTCTCCACCATCTTTATGCAATTAGAGGATGTGCTATCCAAATTTTTGTAGAGTCATGTCATGGTGTTCAATTTTGTGTCATGAACACCATAATTTTTTGTAATTTATTTGTGATTTATACACTTGAGCACTTAGTTTTGTCAAGTCAATTTGCTTTGTTTAAGAGTTAATCAATAATCCCATACCTTCCCAATTTTATAAGGAAACTCGAGGATGAGTTTTCATTCAATCATGGGGGTATAATGAACTATTAATGTGTCATGTCAATAGATCCTCATTGATGTGGCCTCATCAATGAGCCCCCGTTTGTATGGTGTTTCCTCATCAATAGGCTCTTGTTTACATGGTATTGCCTCATCAATGTAACATTTGCTACATCTATGAGGCCTCATTAAGATAGTATTGTAGCAAAAATGATAAATACAAGCTCCAGCAATGCTTATGAGAATTCAAGTCATAGTAGTAGCAAAGCTCTTGCAATTTTTCTATTTAAAAGTGAGAATATTTTTCTTGAGTGCCTGCAGTAGGAGCCATTAAGTGTACGGATCTTTATTTGAGCACTATTGTACCTGAACCACACGAGTGTGTATGATAATAAAGATGAGCTTCTTGATAAACCTTGTAGCATTTTGGATAACTTAAATGTTTTATTTATGCATTCATTGTTTTTATTAAATATTTAATCAATTAAGTTAAACTAAGCTAAGTTATACTTTAATCAATTAAGCTAAATAGATTAAGTACATAAATACAAATGCTTCAAGTGTAAACATGTATTCTCTTGGTAATCCCAGTAATGTTATTGCTTAATGCGCCTAGTAGCATAGTGCTTGGTAACCTAGCAGTGAATACATGGGTTCAAGATGTGTACGAAAAGTGGCACCTAATGCTTATGTTAGGATTAGCTAGAGACCAATTAGTTAGTTAAATTAAATTAGTCATTAAATTACTTCATCTCTTTCTTTAAGCATCGAAATCAGAAAACATAAAATGATAAAAAATCATATGTCTTGATTACACTTAATCATACCTTTGTACTTAACAAGTGTAATTGGAAAGACAACAAATAATCTTAGGGCAAGATTCACTTCCTAGAAAACTAGTGTACTAGAAATTAGAGAGTCCATGGAATTTGACCAGATTAAGCATGAACGTTTTGTGATTTGTATGGTTGGGCATAATGGTATCTTCACTGCTCATCACTTAACAATGTAGGTACCATGATAGTTCCATCCATGAATTATCATATGGTGTATCATGATACTTATAAATCATATAGTTAAGCATTGAGACAATTCATCATTCATCATTGGTATCATTGTTAGGGATGGTGCTAGTAATTTAGATTTGTGATACCATAAAAAATCATTATAAAGCATTAACAATTTATATTTTAAAATAGATTTAATATCTAAGTCACACACATTAGTAATTGAAACATGGCTTCTTCACAGAAGGTTGATACCCCACTAGACAATGATAATACTGGCAAAGGCAATGATAGGATTTGCATTAAAGAGAATTAGAGTGAACCATCATAAGCAAGGGTTTCATATGCTCATTTAGACACTTACTGCATTCAAATACTATGTTTAACTATCAAAAATAATCCTAGAGGAGATGGAATAGATCCCAAAAGATGGAAGGTCTCAAGGTCTAGAACCTCTAGTAAATCTAAAAGAGATAAATTTTGGGACTATAGATAGAGATACAAAATCGATAATAGTTCTTCTAGTTCATCATCTTCCTCTTCATCTTCATCATCCAACTCTAATGAAGATAATCATAGATAGGAAGATAGAGCTCCATCAAGGGATTAAAGAAAATAACCTAGAGATCATCATAGGAGAAATATAGATGATCACAATAAGAGAAATCATGAAAAAAATCTTAGCAAGGATTGAGATGCAGACAAAAATAGAAACTAAAGATAAGATAGGAGGTACCAAAGGAAGCACAAAAGAGATCATCATGGTCAAGCATATAGAGACAAAGATTATGAATATAACATGCCTAATGATAATAAACCTTTATTGGCTACTAGAAGCATGATTCAAATTAGGGAGGTAATTAGTGTAATCCACAAGTATCAAAGGTAAAGTTGCATTAAACGGCTTGACATGAATAATATTCCTAAATTTGAGGAAGTTATAACTCTAATCTACAACATCATCTATAAGTCTTCCATGATGTCTACACCTTATAAAAATGTTAAAGTGGCAAAAGCTTAAGCTCTTCCTTAGGATATTAATAAAAGAAGCAAAACTTAGTATAGATTGTTGGAAGCAGATTCAATCCACCAACGATTCACAATACTTGAGCTTTTCAATAAAGAGTACCAAAGTTATTCAAGAGTGTTTAATATGAAGAAAAAAATCTAAGGATGAAAGGAAGGAAACCATAAATTCCTTAACGTGGCCCTTGGATGATGCTATTCTTTGTTGCAATGATGCTCAAGCCATGAATTTTTTTAGATAAGGCAACTTCTTCACATCATATATGGGCTTCATAACAAAACAAGGGAGATAATGGGGATCTATGCATAGGAAAGATTATTAGAACTTAGAGCTCATTAGATATAAATATTGACTAAACAAGTAGCAAAAGAAGAAGAAAAGTTACACAACAGAGAGGAGTATACTGAGACCTAGCCCTTTGCAAGAAAGAGATTTATAGTTGTAAATAGGAAGAAGAGACATCTCTTGGTGAGGTTATTTCATATAAAACCTTGCCAATACAAAAATCCATCAAAGAAAGATAAGATGTGGGTATCAATGAATGAAAAATTTGCAATTATCTTAAAAATTATGGAGGAAAGGGAAAGCATGAGTAGGAGACTATGACAAGAAGAAGAGAAAAAATAAGGAAACAAGTAGGGATACTTATTAATAAAAATAAAAACCTGCATTAGTGAAAGAGTTTATAGACTCAAATTCAAAGGAAGATAATAGATGTGACATCTATCAATATGAGAATCCAAAGGAATATTGCCTAGTTATGTCATATCTACTAGAGTCTATAGGGCTTATTCTTTGAACGCCAAGTTCATGGAAAAGCAAATGCCTAAGAGATTACCTTATCCACAAGACAATTACAAGTAACCCTAAAATCAACAATGCTACCCAAGTGAGACCCATTCTCAACCTTAAGACTATTATCAACACTAATGATAAAATCCAAAGGTATGGGGGATGTCATCACCAAGGTAGTAATAACCTTATTGCGAACTAGATCCATATGGATACCATGTCTAATAGCCTATTTCTCCTAATGCTCCTACTACCCATGCCTCTAATCATTATTACTACCCTTTTGAGTACCATCTACTCACAACTCCTTACTTAGAATCAATATCCTATGTCTCTCACTAATCATCACATCCTCGTCAATACTCTCATATACCTCTTCCATTTGTGCCATCATTAACAATGTGGAGAGAATTTTCATCAAAACCACAATAGAAGAATTTTTTTTATGATGATGATATTTGGCCCATGGTGATGGATTAGGAGCATAACATGGTTTCTTTTAGTATGTCTAAGTGGAAATTTACAAGGACTTTAGGATCAACATGGATGATTACTTCTTTATTTCTACATGGAAAGTGGATTTCTTAATGCAAAGGTGAGGAGAATGCATAATGATAAGTTAGCCAAGGTTTACCTGGGATGGTATTTATTTTGGATGAATTTCTAACAATAGTAAATATAGCCTCGAATGCAATATAGTTTCCTACCAAGAAGGATAACTTAATGACCACTATGATATCTACTTTAGCCCCCCTAAACAAAATCAAGGAAGAAACATTTCTAGATGTTCATTTATAAGCATGCTAAGCAATTGGCACTTAAATAAACATGAAAAAATAAGACTTCACTTTTAAAAAAAGGGCATTAAGGAAAAACATTTCTCATATGTTTAAAATGAGAGTGAATGAGAAGACCTTAATAAATAAGACATGATAAAAAATATGAATTTTAGGAAATGTATGAGCTCTCCAAATTATCATATCCACTTTTTTGGTTCACTAGGAATTGAGACTAAGTCTAGTTTTGACATTTTCCCACCCTATTTTGAATAACAAAATTTCCAAAGACAACATTATGGGATACTTTCCCATCTCTAGAAGGCCTCCAAGAACCATTTGGACTCATAACACAACTTAGAATTTCCATTCTTAATGATGTTGGAAAATTTTGAGAACCAAAACCTTTTTAAAGTGTTGGAGGTGACACAAATTCTACTTTAGCTATAGTCCTAGACCATCTTGTCCATGTTACCTATACCAAAACTGCATTTTAGCCTTAAATATATCCTTGCAGAACCCAAATGACTCATCCAAAACATCTATAGCACTAGCGTCAACACTAATATCATGGTCTCTAGCATCTTTAAGGCTTGCCCTACCTGTATTTTAACTTGACCAATCAATAATATCTTGGGCACTATATATGATAATTTTGATATGTTTGAAGGCAATCATAGTAGTCAAGATTTAAAAAATTTTTATCTAATGCAATTGATGTTGACATAGCATCAACATCATCATGGTTATGTCATCATCCTCCTAGCCTTCCAAGATCAACATTTGGAAACATTTTATTACTTTAAAATATCCTTCAAGTCTCAAAACATCACCAAAACTCATTTCAACTTCAAATCATACATTCTAAAAGCATGAGAAGTCACTACAAAAAATTCATGAAAATTTTTCTATCTTCATAGCTAACATTGATATCAACGTTAATGTCCTATGGATCATAAAAATGTAATCCTTGATGACATCATCCTAGCTCCATTTGACTTCAATTCAAACATCAAATAGGGTCTTGGAGGCTTAAAACTTGATACTAGGTAGAACTAGAAAAAATTCACTAAGTACTAGTGATGTTGATGCCAATGTCAACATCAGCATCATCCCTTATGAGATCCACATTGCTTAGTTCATAGGGTCAACCTTACTAAAATCAAACTCTAAACTAACTACTAACAAACTTCACTTAGCCCTAAAGTTAAATTTTGCAACACTAATCTACAGCTTGGTTTCTTAAGATCTTGAGCATATTTTTGAGATTTTTGGAGATCCAAATTGCTTGCTAGAAACCACCTAACATCTTCCACAAGATCTATTGCTATTGATGCATAAATTTGGTTATAAAAAATGTCCTTTTGAATGAACTTGTTAAAAAAGACTATCATCTAAGGTGTCTCCCATATGGTTATAGAAACTTGGGAATAATCTTAGCTAGCATAGTAATGATGAAGTCTAAAATTACAAATTCCAAAATTTGATCTAAGTTAACAAGTGAGATAATATGCATAATTATAAATAATCATAAGCTTTATTTCAAAAATAAAAATAAACATTAAAATAAATTTTAATATGATGATACCAAAAATAAATTTTAATCTGCTTGCTTAGTAAAAAGTTTAGATCTTTATAGTTGATGACTCTAAGCATATGCATTGATCCTATATGATAAGATTCAATAATGAAAATGTAGAATAGCATTTCATCAAGAATAACTAATGTGAGGCTTCTTAGTGTAAGGAACTAGAAGCATGTACTTGTACAAAGCTTTATTTCTACAAATATGATGCATTATCATCTCTGCATAGCTTATTCACAAGAGATGTAGTTATAAGTCTCATTGTCCTAAGGGAAACTTAAGCTTGGCGCCATGCCCAAGTAAATTGTGTGGGAGACATCACTCAAGTAGCACACCATGGCTAAATAAGAATGAGAGAGGAATGATAGATTTTCCAGATTTTGCAACAAGCTCATCACTCATGATTGGTTTGTAGACTACACTTGCCATTAGTTTTTCTATTGAAAATTTAGGAAAACTAGGAACACAAAATCTACCATGTATGTAGCTCTCCTAATGACAAAAGCCTACATTTTTTCTCACACGTTACCATGTTTGTGATCAAGGCATGATCGAAAATTCCATCATGCCTCCATTTCCATAGGATCATTCCATAGAATTTGTTGTCTACCTTGTTGTATTACCAACATGAAAATGGAAATTGTAGAGTTGACATTCCTTTGTTAACACTAAGCTCATCATTGACATGATGCAATGCTACTTTTCTATTAAAAACTTTTCACCATGTCCTATTATACAAAAAATATTTAACATAGTTGCCTTCCAAGGTAAAATTGAAAGGCCTTCCTAACTTTTCATAAGGTTTTATGGTCTTTGTTTGAAAGGTCTTTTAATCAAAATGCAAAAACCAAAAATGATAGGTTTTGATTTTTCATAATAACATATTGTTGATGCATAAAATTTGGACACACCAACACTAAGAAAGAAAACTTTTAGAATACTATTGCCTATGGTACCTCCCATATGGGTACAAAAACCAAGGAATAGTCTCAGCTAGAGAGGGCCATGTGATGTTTCAAAATAGTAAATCAAATTGGAAAATTTTGAAATTAAAAAAAAAACTATTCTTTAGATTCAAGAATATAATAGGTAAGTAAAATGAATAAAATTTCTTTGGTCCCATTGATGTCGCTAATCTATCACTACTGATGGTGTTCACTACTGGGCAAAAAGACTTCAACCGCTACGAAAAAGGAAGAGAGAGGGAAGAAGTATGATGCACACACATGTACATTGCCATCACTATCATAATCACCACTACTGCCTTAAGAGCTTGCTTGCCTATCACATGGATTAGAAGGAAGGAAAGAAGTAGATGGTGTAGGCACACCATTTGGGGAGAGATAGAAGGCTGCCTACTACAACATAAAAGAAGAAGGAAGAAACCACTGTCTACTAGCTTCTTAGCTATTCCTATGTGATGAGTAGTAAGGTATCCCTACGCTCAACCATACAAATATGAGCGTGTACATTTAATCTAGTCAAACTCCATAGATGGACTAGTTATAACACCTAGACAGTTATACGTTGATCATAGTTCGCTATCTTTCCATCTGGACTAGTATTTGCTTTTTCACATATGGTTTAGTCCAAAGTGAGGTGTATGATGTGATTTTTACTACTAGGCTACTCCTAAATACAATGAGAAATAACTTTATTAAGCTAATAAGAAATAGGAAATAGAATCTAATCTAGCCTAAGTATGATGAGCATCTATCCTTAATCATTCATAGACATCTTGGACTTCATGTACTACATCTAGGATTACCAAGTACACATTACTCAAAGCACTACTAGATACGCTACTGGGTTACCATGTATTTACACTTAAATGTTCATGATTAATACGTACTAACAATAATAGTAAATGACAATAAAAGAAATATTCACTAGGAAAAAAACAATAAATAATTAACAATTAAAACAAGTAAAAGCTAAATGAATGCTGTAATGATGGAGTAATCTCGATCTTTATTATTGGTTGTGTGCATGTCCAAGTATGTCACACTCGAACAAAGGTTCTGTACAGTTACAAGCATCACACTACAAGCATGCACTTTGGAAAAGAATTAAAAACTAACAAAAAGACACGACCTAAATATTTACAAAAAGACTCCTTCACTATGCACCCGAATGCTATATTTATAGGCTGACATAGCAATCATGATATCATGTATATGATATTGTATCCAGGCTGCGATATCACATACCCAATATCGTGTACCCAATATCAGGGCTTGGCAAACCATGATTCATCATACCCCCACAACTAAATAAAAACTCGTCCTCAAGTCAAAAAAAATGAGGAACAAGTTCATTTGATTACACAATGGATATGTATGGGATTATGAACTAACTATGGATTATTTCATGCCACAGTGTGGAACTAGAAAAAACAAAATTGGGACACCAACACAAAACACAAAATATGAAATTGTTTAGAACTCATGTGGTTCTTGGTGGTGGTGGTTCCTCCATGGGCTTCTTATCCTTATCCTATGCTCCAATGTTTGCTGGAGTTGGCACCTCCCATGGACACAACTGTTGTAGGAACATTTGATTAGCTTTAACGTACCATGTTGCAAATAGCCATTAAGCTAAGTTTGCTACAACATCCTTTTAACCTTGGTAGCTAGCTTTTACCATCTCTTGTTTAAAGTTTGCTACCTCTAATTTCTGCAATGTCCTTTTGTGTTCAACAAACTCTATTTCATATTTGACATAGGTGGTAGCTACCTGCTTTTCTAGCTCAGTCCTTAGATGTCCTACTATTAACATGGCTAATTTCGCATACCATAGGTTTGCCAACTCCATGTATTCTATGAGATCCTAGATTTGCAAGTCCCGGTTCTTTAATTTTGCTTGGTGGGTGAAGGCGTAAGTGTCCAATATGGCCCACTAGCCAATCTTTTGATCACTGAAAGAGTTGATGTGGGTCTTAGCCACATGGATCTCTTTTTCAATGATCCCCTTATACATCCTCACTTATTCCCAGAAATGCTCCTTCAATTTTTCATGTGCTTATTTCAATGACCATCTTCTGATGGATGGCACATACCTCCTCCATTGGAGAGTCTTGTTCTCTTTGGCTAAGTGACTTATGTTTTGGTTTACTCTTATTAGTTGTTCTTGCATTTGCTAAAAACTTTCCTTGAGAACATTATTTTGTTTTTCAACTATTGCCAACTGAAGATTTTTGACAGCAACGAGTTTATTTTCTTCCTGTAAGGCTTTGAGTGCTTTTGCATGTGCATATGTTTGAGCCTATGCTTTTGAAGCATCCCAGTTAGCCTTCTCCTTTTCCATTTCCACCTTTTTATTCTCCTCTAATAATTTATTTAGTTGATCTATCCTAAATTATTCTAGCTAATCAACTTGAATAAGTTGGAATGGATCTTGCTATTTAGCTTCTAGGGCAATAAACTTCTCCTAGAGTCTTCTCAACTCATCTTCTACATGTTCGGCCATAACCTCAACCATAACCAGCTTTTCCTTCATGGAAATGAAGTTTGATTGTGCTACTATAAAATCTTGAGGGATGTCAAACAAGGACATCATTACTTGTCCTATTTGCAGCAAATGATCCAGAGCATCCTCATGTTCTGTAGGAGTCATCAAGGAATTGGCTAGAATTTAAGCATTACATGCTCCTATGAGATCCATCGGTGGGAAAATAGGAATGTTAAATAACTCTTTGATGTAGTTTGTGATCACTTCTACTACTTCGGCTACATCTTGGTGTTGCATGACCACCACTATGGCACCTTCACCAAATTCTAATTGTACTTGAAATGATGCAACATTCCCAGAAATTTGTTATGACCAATGCAACTTCCCTTCTCTTGTTTGTATTGAGACCTCGTCCCTTACATGATTAATTAAGCTGGTGGGTTGTACAACATCAACAATCACCTTGAAGAGATTGGTCTCATCATGACTTCCCCAACTGACTATTTCTGCAATGGCCTTGAGGTGGCTCATCAGCAGTTAGTAATCTTGCGATTATACTGGTGATTGGTCCTGCTGGCCCATGGGCTACATGCTAGGCCATGCTTCTTATTGTTGATTGAGCCTCATGTTTGGAAGTTGGATAGAACCTGCTATTTGAGGTGTAGTGGGCCCAACCCTCTACTCTTATTCAAGCTACAATGTCTCACCAACATCTTTTCTTGATACTAGTGGCTTTAGTAATTTGGCATATGAAGCATTTTGAGCCTTTATGAGGACATCATTAGTGAACCCTAGGATTCTAACATGTCAACATAGCTTCCTAATTAAACATAGAAATGGCAATGCAAACTTTATTTTCTTGTGTTCTTTGAACCACCTCAATATTTCTATTAGATACAAGTGGGGTAAATTGGCATCAACTTTGCCCATCAACATTGCACTTCCTCTAGGCTGCATAGGTAGAGATCCTATTCAACCCCTTCATTGGGAAGATTTGATAGGTGCCAATTTTGAAATAAATTCTCTCTTCAAGCGTCAATTCTCCATATGTTTTGTCTTCTTTTCCATATGCTCTCTTTAGCCATACGTCTCTTACATCAACATCAGGGTACATGGGCAGATGAGCAACTTTGGACCCTGTATTTGAAAGGTTCAAAACTTCCATAATGGCCTTTGCGGAGAAATCAACTGAAATTCAATCAATGTTAGTGGTGGTTCCTTCCTCTTTATTATGCCAAAATTGATAAGTTTTCCTCAAATACCATTCTCCACTTTCTGAGAGGATAGGCCATAGTGGAGATCCCTTGAGTTGATCTTTAACTGGCTCAGGGGTGAATTCAGTAAAAGGTCCAAAATTAAGTTCCATGATCACTACAGCAGATGTGGACCTTTCTTGAATGGCCTAAACACATTCTAGGAACAACGTGAGATGTTGTCCCTATTCAGGTGCCCTACCTTCTCCACCTTCTACTTGACCNTTAAACACTTTAGGTTTAAGTAGGTTCGATTGGAAGGAAAATCAAAGAATTAATGGATGAGATATTAACAATTGAATGTTAGACTCTGAAAGTGTGAAAAATCATGGAAGAAAATTGCAACAACTCCCCTTGCATCAACAGTTGAAAATGACTTCTACGTGCATGGGGGGATCCATAGATATAGGTTTTTTGGACACGATATTGCGTACATGATAGCGCAGACTGGATATTGCATCGGACCTGATACCAGGTAGCTGATATCATATCCCTTCCAAAATAGGGTACTTAAGGCACCAAAAGGAAAATTTGGTTAAAATGATGACAAAGGAAAGAATAGATTTAGCAATGGAATATCTGGAGGGTATAAAATGATGTGGTGGTGTGCAACAAGTACAAATTACAAAAGTTATGCAAGTGGATCCTCCCCAAAGTAGGTTCCAACCTGTCATGTCCTTGTGTAACCACACCTTAAAATGTCTGTAGGCACTAGAAGGGTTAAATGCAATTTGCACTGGTGCAACAAAACACACACATGTTAAATACCACCATGATGAGGTATGAATTCTATGCCACACAAGACACAAGTTAGAAATACTTGGATAGTGGGATGAGACAAATTGTAGAAGGGATTGCAGAGATCGAGACGTGAGGTATCTTACCCTAGGCATAATGAATCCAAAGTGTTGTACATGATTAAAGTACTATTAGCCTATCACTCCAAGGTCAAAACCAAGTCCATACCCCTGAACAGTGACATCGCATTATTTCATCCAATGATGGACAACCATAGGAGTATCACAACAGCAAGGTATACAATCACTTGCCATTTTGTGCAAGGGAGCAGTGATTCAAATTTGTCTATAGCATGTTTTTCTTGATCTTTTCCTTTTTTATTTTTTTCTTTCTTTTCTTTTCCTTCTTCTAGCTACTTTTGCACTTTATCTTTCTTAATGGGATCCTAGAAAAGCCACCAACCTTTAGGCATAGATGCATGTCTTTCCAATGGAACCCTTAAGAACAACATTGAGTTCCTTTATTAAGTGCATTTATCGCAACTCTTACTTCCATTTTTCATTAGATCTACAAGGATCTTAGTATAACCAAGCTGCATGACAGCACATACAAATGTCACCAAAGAGAATCCACAAGTTCCCTTGATGTCACATCCTTACCATGCCCTCTTAGTCTGTTACTCTTTCCTCTGGGCATAATGAGTGTAAAGTTACTTTAAGTTTTAATGATAACAAGAATATCATCGTACCCAGAGTAGAACCACTTATTAATAGAATGGGTGGGTGGATGTTGTGGGCTCACTATCCAAATAATTAGTCATTTGTGACTCAATAACATAGAACAACTCCTCAATCGATAGGTCACATGAGTATTTTATTCACAAATGAGATCACCCTCAAAAAGATAAAACAACAAATTGAAAAATGAAAAATTAGAAAACAAAAAATTGTAAAACCAAAGAAAAGAAAAAACATTTACTAATTCTACTTGTTAGAATGGGAGATATTTCCCATGAGTAAACCTTGGATTATGGCGAGAATTAATAAATGGAAATTTTGGATCATGCATGTTGGGAATATTAGGGTCTGGTCATATCCAAACCATTGGATGTCTTTTGATGTGGTGCCAAGAATGTACCCAAATTGGGGTTCACACACATGATTAAAGTAGGTGTAGTGGGGTAGATTATAAGATGTGGTCATGTGATAAGGAGCTAACCCACTATGGCACCCATGACCATAAGACAGGATGCAAGGATTGATATGCCTCCTCACGTTGTCATATTCATTGGACTACATGGTTGTTAGAGTGTTGATTGGTGGCCTGGATAAGGTAATAGGAGGCGTTAAGTTTGAAGAGGAAGGTGCATCACAATGTTGGACTTGTGTTGAGTTGGAGGATGTAGTGGTTTCAAAATCATACTCTCTTTCCTATGGCCATGCCTAAAGAAAGGACACTTTCGACATTGTCGAGGAATCCCACTATTGTTGACAGTAGCAGCATAAGTAATGTTCATTGGTTGGTGCTATGGTGTAAAACCTTCCAATACTACTAGTGGCAATGTAGAAGGAGGTGAAGGATGAGAATATTAAGGGCAAGGATAAGTGTAAGGAACATGAGGTGGTGATCCTGTGAGAGAGGACATGGGTTGAGAGTATTCGGGAGAATGATAACGATGAGATGAAGTAGAGGATGTTGATCTAGTTGGAGAAATAGGGTGTTGAACATAATCAACACTTAGTGTCAGGGCATACGAAGGTTGAGGCCAATTTTGTGATGGTCTTTCCCATGATTGGGGTTTTTGCACCTATGGTTGAACATAGTACTTCTATATCAAATTTGGATGTAGCATTCTTCCCCAATGCTCATGTAGATGTGACAAAATTGGGCATTGGCCTTTACGGTGATCGTATAGGCAAACATCGCATTGATACTTATGATTTGTAGTTGGACCCCTATCCTTATTTCCTTTAGCCCTTTTTTCCAATTGTCGAATGGTGTTTTTTCCCATTTCTCAGTTTGGCATCGTCTGCTTGTTTTGGTTGTCAGAGTGATGTTGCATGGTTTTACCTTTGATAATGTTTGCATATCCTCTGCATTTTTCATGTACTCATTCCATCATCTTATTGATCTTTGCCTCAATTTCATCTAGTGATTTTAGTATTGGCAAAGATGGGGATGGTTCCACCTCCTCGAGGTAAGCTGATTTCTCCTCTTCACAATTATGAAACTTTATTATTTTAAGAGTTTGGTCTTGTTGAGATCTTTCAAAATCTCCCATTTGTCTATCTCTCCTTAATTTTTTGCTACCTACTTAATATTATCTTGGAATTGGTGGGTTTGTAGTTCATATAGTTGACCTAGGGCATACATCCCTAGGATCTCCATTATTTCATTATAGAGCCCATCCATGATGTGGCACATTAGCCTTTCCTTAAAGAACCCATGGCTTGGGCATTTGTTTAACAACAAGTAATATCTTTCTAAGGCCATGTCCAAGGGTTCATGTTGCCCTTGTTTCCACTCTTGGATTTGTCTCCTCATGGCTAACACTCTTGCACATGTTTGATATCTTTCATTGAAGAGTTCTACCATTGTGGGCTAACAGTGAATTTATTTTAGCTTTAAAGACCTATATCATACTTTTGCTTGGTCAATTAGTGTCATAGGAAAGAGCTTAAGTTTTTTCCACCCATTATCAATGTTGTTCCGTGCATAGGCATTGTAGAAGGCTTGTAAATGATGTTGTGGATCTAAATCATAGCCTCCTAAGAACGTGGGAAAGTTGTTAAATCAAGCCTAGGAAAACAACTTTTCTTACGATGCCTATAGGATATTTGAATAGCCTCTGTTATATGCATTAGGCTCTTAGTGTCCAGCACAGGTTCATCATCACCAAATAGGTTGTAAGTTCATGAGTTGAAACAATGTTGTCTATGTTTAGGTTGGAATTCCTAATTTTTCCTGTGGGTTCAATTTTTATTGCTACACTAACCCCCCTTGAGGAATAGTCATCTATGTTACAACCTGACATTGAAAAAGTAGAGGAAGAGAGAGAACTAGAAGACTCATCAGAATTTTTGTAAGTTTCCCAATCATCCCCTAATGTACTCTTGCTAATTATTGAGAAGGTCCTAGGCCTTATAGGCCTCCTTATTCTATGGGATGTCCCATCCTTACCAGAGGTGTTTGAGTTCGATGACAAAAGTCCTTGAGTATCATTAGCGTGTCCATGAACATATGAAACTTCTACATAAGAGAGTGTACTCCAAACTTCTTCTTCATCATAAATTTCATTGGTTATCCAATGAATTTCTAACTAGTTGTTGCATTATTGATGAGCTACGATATCGTGTCCACCCCTATGATATCGTGTACGTGATATCACAGCCCATAGCAATGTCTATAAATAAGAGGCGGTTTTCCGTATTTTACGCATCTAGAGTTAGTCCCTTAGCTAAACTATAGTAGTTTTACCATTCCAAAGTTAGAATAATTTCCATGTGCCTGAAGTAGGAATCTCAAAGTAAACAAATCTTTATTCGAGCAAATTGTACCTGAGCACACATTTATGTATGGCAATAAAGATGAACTTTCTGATAAACCTTGCAACATATGGACTAAGCTAAATAGGATTTAATTATTGTTAAATTTTTAAATTCTTTCCTAGATAATTAATCTCTCTCAACCCTTGACTCTCCTAGTTAAGTGCATTCAGTACGACGACTTCGAGCATGTGTGTAACACTTGGTAATCCAGTAACAAGTAGCATTTGGTAATCCCAGTAGCGTTGCACTAGTTCAGGGTGTGTGTAGCAAGTGGGAATGGATACTTATGCTAGGATAATTAAAACTTAGTTAGTGGATAGATAATGAAAATTAGTTATTTAGTTCTCTTCACCTTTCCATCCTAGCATAGGCATTAAAAAGATAAAAGTTATAAAAATCACATACCTCAAACATACTTAACCATACAACCGTGACAATACAAGTAAGTTTGGGAGGACAATGATTGGTTAACCTTAAGTGTTCCATTAAGGCGCGTAAGCACTTAGACCTTGGAGTTCAACCAGATCGCGTGTGAGACACTTGTATTCGTATGGTTGAGTGTAGGGGTACCTCACCACTCATCATTGGTGCCATTGCCGAGGAATTAGTTGTTTGTGTGCTATGTAGAACATAGGAGATCATTCATATTGTTGGGATGCTAGAATGAACCCTTACGGTTGATCAAAAGAAAAAAATAAGATAACGGTAAATAGCACACCGAAGAAGACTAAAATATCTTCTTCTTCATACAAAAGCACTTCACTGCGTAGGAACAACACTAGAGATAGTTGATGACACAACACACATAACCAAAATTCGCCAGTTCCTCAACAATTCCGTGTGGTATATATTCATCACGATGAGTGTATACCCGACTTTACCTTTATTCTCCATCAAGATGAACAACTGCGTTGGAGAGACTTGGAGGGTAACATAGTGTTGCCACTAGACCGAGTAGTCCCCAACATGATCCTTCGTGCTCTTTCAAAAATAGGCATGTTACAATTGTACATAGAGTATGTTGCATGTGATTACGACACAAGGGACTACCATCCCATAGAAGCGCAGCATCAATGGGACTTGCATCAGGAGAGTTACCACACATCTTTGAAGGGCAAAGGACCCCATAACGCTCCATCCATCTTAAGCAAAATTGAGGGTGGTGAACCTTTTTTAATAGGTTCTCCACAAAACAATGTTCCCCCTCCTAATGATGGTGAGGAGGTGGTGTATCAGAACCTTCACTCCAAAATTCACAACCCTAGTTCTAATCCCCACAAACACCAAGTGTTCAACGAGGGAACACAAACACATGATAAGGGTGGACATTCTAATCATCATCATGATCGGGGCCAGGAACACTGAAGAGAAGGTAGGAAACATTGTCATGATGATGGTTCTCCTTCTTCTTCACCTTTATCATCACATTCACCCTCTCCTTCAGTATCACGATGCAGTCATAAGAAACCTAATTGTCAGGATAAGGGTAAACAGAGTGAGAAACCTCGATGAGAGAGTCAAGAGCAAGGACGAGGGCACTCTAAAGAATCACAACATGGAAGAAGGAAGAGTAGGGAACCATGTAGACATCACAGACACTATGAAAGAAATGACCATGAAGAACCTCTACTTGCAACCTAGAGCATTTTAGGCATCACAGAGGCCATTAAAATTCCTACAAGGCATTAGAAAGATAGCAAGATCAAGAGATTATACATGAATAACATTCCATGATTTGAGGGGGGATACAACGCTGATCCTCAGAACCACTTATAAGCATTTCACGATGCATCTTCCTTGCAGAACATTGAGAAAAAATGGCAAAAGCTAAAGTTGTTCCCAAGGACACTAGTAAAAGAAGTGGAAAGCTGGTATCGGTCCTTAGAACCAAAATTCATTCGAAGGTGGAGTACGATGCTAGAACTATTTAATGATAAGTACCAAACGTACTCCCAAGTGTCCAACTTGTGAAAGCAAATCCAAGGATGGAAGTAGGGTAGTCATGAACCCTTGGATGCTGCCATGGGCTGATATTATGCACTACTACATTGTTGCTCAGGCCATGGTTACTCGCAGCAGGATCAACTATGCCATCTTGTAGATGAACTTAGGCATGAAACCAGGAGAACCCTTGGAACATATGCCCAAGGGAGATTATTAGAGCTTAGGTCCCATCAGGTTCATAGATTTTTGGAGCAAGTAGCTAAGGAAAAAGGAGAGCTACGTAAGAGAGAAAGTGTGGAAGAGTACAACCACAATCCTTCCTTGCGAAAAAGGGGAGTGAGATTCTATGAGGAGGAGGAAGAGTCACCACTTGAAGAGATGGTAAATAGGAAAACCTTGTCACTCAAAAAATTGACAACAGAAGTGTCAACAAAGGTAGACCAAATGTGGCTCCTTAGATAGTAGATTTGAAACTGTTCTCAAAATCGTAGAGGAGTCTAAGGAGCGAGGTAGTGACTATCATAAAAAAAAGAGGAATTTGGACCATGCACGTAACAAAGGTAAGGGTAAAATGACCATCACCGAAGAGGTTGTGGATTCTAATATGGACAATGATGGTGGATGTGAAATATGCCATATGAAAATCCTAAGGGATGTTGCCCAATAATCTCACATCTGCAAGAGTTTGGGGTGTATACACTCAACCCATGACTTAACAAACGGCAAGCACCCCAATGGTTACCTTATCTCCAAGGTAACCCAAGGTAGTTATACCAATTACCCAAGTGGAACTCCACCACAACCTATTGAGCAACACCAGCAATGGAAATACCCACAGTCATGGGGGATGCCACCACCACAACAACAATACCCTTACCAACAACCAGATCCATATGGCTATTACGTGCAATAGCCAATCTCTCCACGTGACTCTGTTGGTCACGTGACACCACAACATCACTACCAATTTTAGGAGTATTATAGGAATCCTTCTCCTGGGAGAGATACACCACATATATACCATCCTCCAAATCCATCTACAACTCTCACACCGATAGCTCCATTACCACCTACTCCAGCAATGCCAGGGGAACTCCCCACTCAACTACAATAATGCAATGCTACGAGAACTATAAACCTTTAACTTGCTGCTAGTTTTAACAACGTCATAGAGAGAAGACCTTTCTTCAGAATCAACAATCCAAACAACCTCTCGCAACTATAAGTAGTTGAGCCTCCAAACGCTTCTCCATCAAATAAGGCTTCAGAGCTCCCTTTGAACCAAAAACAGAGCTCAACGTACATAATTATGTTAACACATACCATCACTGACTGGATTAAGGAGGGCCACCTTCCCAAGAAATTTGCAGGGAATAAACCATGTAAAGCTCTTCTGGACTCAGGTTCTAGAGTCAACTTAATGTCACAAGAGATGTATAAAGCCTGGAACCTGCCTCCACTAAAGAAGAGCAATATTCACTTAGATCTGGCTGACTAGTCCATCA
>MNCI01002833.1:151671-170078 GCA_015680685.1 Gnetum montanum
TTTTGGGAAGATCGAGAGGAAGAAAGTTCCATGCATCACATACAATGATACAGGGTGTGATTGCGTACAAGAATTTTCAACATTGCTTGCATGCAACCAGTGTGCCCAAGACATTAACATACAAAAGTGCCTATATGTAGCAACCACACAACAAGAAAACACCCAGTGGTTGATAGCTAATCAAGAGAGAAACTCACCAAAGTGCATGGAACTAACTGTGGGTACAACGTGTGCCTACATCAGAATCTTAGATGAACCTCCTAAAAACATAGGTAGGGGGAAGCACGTCAAGAGCATAGATGCACTAGAGCAAGAGTGTCACCAACTTCCAACCCTTAACCTGAAAACATCAATAGGGGGAAGCTAGAAATTCCTAAAAAATAACCTGAAGCACTCTAATCGAATCTCCCCCTTCCAACTCAGTCATGGGGGAGATGGCCACCTATGCTAATTAGTCAAGACCCTTGGTTCATTTTTAAGTTTTTGTTTTACACATTTTTGTTTTGCAAATTTCTTTAACTTTTCTTGTTTTTGTTTTGCCACATCATTCATACTTTTTCATTTATTTGTCTGTTTATTTATTTTCTTAAGTTTTTCACCTAATAAGTGCTCCTAAATATGGTATGAATTGTATTCTATTGATTGCCAATGTTTGGTTTTTACCTATAAGTTATGATGTTGATACTAAGGTATGGTTCTTTTGGTATAATAGGCAATGAGTCCACATCATCTATGCATCCATGAATTTCTATGGTCTCTCTTGGCTTGGAAATGTACAATCCCCTTCCTTAAATAATAAGAACTATCAATGAATTGGTGATTGGGCATTTCTCAAACTAAGGAAAGACTCAAAGGCTGAAAAGGGTGTGACTTCAAGGGAACTTGATGCATTTGTGCTGGCCATTCTTTTGGGTGCTTGGATGTTTTGTTCTTTAGTTTTCCTTACCATTTCGACGTTGCTCCATAATCAGGAAGCTGAGCTAATAAAAATTATAAGTCTTTGCATGGTGTGGTTCTCACACAAAAGAAAAAAAAACAAAATAGTGGGAATTCAAAGCACATCCCTTAGACAAAATAATCATCTGGACTACAAGCACTAGTTATGGAACTAAATAAACATGTTCCCTCTAACTAATGTTCCTTCTTGCTTCCTACTTTCTCCTTTTTCATTTCGTCTAAATGGTGGTGAATTTTTGGCAAAAGCATTCTAGTTACTCCAAGTGGATGGATTTTCCAAATGTATTAATGCGAAGTCACTAGATGTGGATTGTTTGAGGTTGGATTTGGAATGAGATCTACTAAGTCACGTTAACCATTAATACACAAGAGGTTGTACACCACCTTATTTTTGAGACTCCATTCCATTCTCTTCTTGCCATCATTCTTTCCCCATTGTACACCTCATTATCGGTTGTATCAATAGTCCATATTTTGGTTGATACATTATTTTCTTTTTGGTAAACTCTTGTGGTTAAGAATTTAACTCTTGCTTCCAAATGACATTTCTAGAGCCTACGGACTCTTTCAATGTGGGATTGTCAGGGCATTAACAACATGAGCCTACTTTGGCAAGGACCCACTAGCATTCCTATTTGGTGCATCCATTAATTTCTTTCCCTTAAACATTTCTGCAATCACCATTTATTTTGTTCATCTCCATCTTCGACATCCATTTTATTGGTGTTTTCATTATTTCTTTTTCTCCATCTTTCTTATTCCTTACCTTTTTCCATTCTCTTGCTACCGAATGTTCGCTCTCAGTCATGGGGGTCCTGGTCCAATTTTTTTGATTTTCTCTTAACCCCTACACCTCAAGTAGTCACCAGTATTATATCTCTAGATACACATTAGCCATATCACAACTCATCCAATGGACCTTACACTAAGGCAAGGTATCAATTGCATTGTGATTCATTTACCCTTGCTAATATAAGACTATGTTGTGTGTGTAGATGGCAATTGTACACCAATGGACTGGATCTAGACGAAACACTTGGAATGGATTGGTGCTGGAGCAGTATGCAAGGAACAAGATTGATGGTGCACTTATGGATGAACAATGGAAGGCACAATCTTGGTGTCGGTAGCAACAAACTTCTTCTTTTCTCTCTCTCTTCTCTCTTCTCTCTCAACTACCAAATAAGGCTAGATATCAAATGTGTTTAGTGTTCACTCTTGTTCTCATGAACACTAATTTTTTCATGTGTTGTAATGATGATTTGTTCACATGTCACCCCATTCACCATTAGTATCATTAAAGTCAATAATCCCATACCTTTCCAATATTTTGTAAGGAACTCAAGGATGAGTTTTCATTCAGTCATGGGGGTATGATGAGCCACGATATCGTAGCTTGTCGCAATGTCTATAAATAAGAGGTGGTTTTCCTTGTTTTAGGCATCTAGAATTAGTCCCTTAGCCAAACTATAGCATTTTTACCATTCCAGAGTTAGAATAATTTCCATGTGCCCACAGTAGGAGTCTCAAAGTGAATATATCTTTATTCGAGCAAATTGTACCTGAGCACACATTTGTGTACGGCAATAAAGATGAACTTTCTGATAAACCTTGTAGCATATGGACTAAGCTAAATAGGATTTAATTATTATTAAATATTTAAATGCTTTCCTAAATAATTAATCTCTCTCAACCCTTGACTCTCCTAGTTAAGTGCATTCAGTATGACCACTTCAAGCACACGTGTAACACTTGGTAACCCAATAACGAGTAGCGTTTGGTAATCCCAATAGCATTGCACTAGTTCAGGGTGTGTGCGGCAAGTGGGAATGAATACTAATGCTAGGATAATTAAAACTTAGTTAGTGAATAGTTAATGAAAATTTGTTATTTAGTTCTCTTCACCTTTCCCTCCTAGCATAGGCGTTAAAAAGATAAAAGTTATAAATATCACATACCTCAAACTTACTTAACCATACAACCGTGAAAATAAAAGTAAGTTTGGGAGGAAAACGATTGGTTAACCTTAAGTGTTCCATTAAGGTGCATAAGCACTTAGTCCTTGGAGTTCAACCAGATCGCACATGAGATGCTCATATTCGTATGGTTGAGTGTAGGGATACCTCGCCACTCATCAGTTATCATTATCCTGTGAGTGAGACATTGTCATGAATTTTGTGTAACTCAATTAAATTTAATTTCTTCATTTGAAAGATAGATCGTTAATACCTTCTTATAGTGACATTCTATGATATAACTAATCTAGATAACTAGCACCATCCTCAGCAATGGCACCAATGATGAGCGGAAAGGTACCCCTATGCTCAACCATACGAATACGAGTGTGTACACATGATCGGGTTGAACTCCACAGATGGACTAGTTGTGACACCTAGATAGTTATACGTTGATCATAGTTTGCTATCTTCTCACCTGGACTAGTATTTTCTTTGTCACATATGGTTTAGTCCAGAGTGAGGTGTATGCTATGATTTCTACTACTATTCTACTCCTAAAGATAATGATAAATAACTTTATTAAGCTAATAAGCAATAGAAAATAGAATCTAAGCTAGCCAAAGTGTCATGAGCATTTGTCCTTAATCATCCGTATGCATCTTGAACTTTGTGTAGTACTTCTAGGATTACCAAGGGCACATTACTTGAAGCACTACTAGATACGCTACTGGGTTATCACATAGTTACACTTAAATATTCATAATTAAGGCATACTCATACCACATTAATAATAGGAATAGTAAATGACAATAAAAGAAATATTAACTAGGAAAATAATAATAAATAATTAATAATTAAAGTAAGTAAAAGCTAAGTAAATGCTATAATGATGGAGTAATCTCGATCTTTATTGCCAATTGTGTGTGTGTGTCCAAGTACATCACACTTGAACAAAGGTTCCATACAATTACAAGCATCACACTACAAGCATGCACTTGGCCAAAGAACTAAAAACTAACGAAAAGACTCGACCTAAAGTTTTACCAAAAGACTTTTTCACTGTGTGCCTAAATGCTATATTTATAAGCTAACATAGGAATCATAATATCATGTATACGATATCATATCCAAGCTATGATATCATGTACCTGATATTGGGGCCTAGCCAACCATAATTCATCACTATGCATCACTGCTATCAATGAAGAGAGAGAGAGAGAGAGAGAGAGAGAATTGCCTGCTATAGCCCCAAAGAAAAAGATACTGTCACTATTTTGGTGAGAGAGAAGAAGCTAGATCCCACACCACAAAGGGAGCCCATTGTCTACCACCTCTAGGAGAGACTAGAGGTTCTAGCCCAAGATGCTGGGGGAGGCTCGATGCAGCATTCCATGCCCCTACCGGAACACCCCGCCACCCCCCCNCACCTATTGGGTTCCTAGCTACTCGCAGGATCTAATCCTCTAGATCTGATGTTTGGGTCCCTCCTCAACTCATGATCATGTACCTACCACAACCCCACTTTTTATTGTCATTACTACCTATTTCAAAGCCCACTATCGATGCCATGAATGTCCACATTCTGCATGCTTGCCACTATCATCCATGTTTTATGTGTAACTACATGCACTTTCTCCACCACCAACCTAAGCAGTTACATAACCACCATTCCACGATCTATCGTGTAACTCTCGCATTTTGTCATAACGTCTTGAATGGTAGTTTTGCTTATGTAACATCCAATTGCATTAATTTGGACATGGATGGTTAGTGAAAATGTGAAATACCATTAAAGTGTATATGATTTTGCAAATAATAGTCTAAAATATAGTAAAAATTTAAACATAGGTTAAAAACTTATAATGGGATTCACAAATAGCAAACAAAGTTATATAAATAGATTATAGACTTACATCATAGATTTTCTAGATAGTAGAAAGAGACGGTTGTGACTAGCTAGCATTTCCTCTAGAGTAACGTGTTGGCTAATCAAATACATATCTAAATTTATTTTATCGAAGTTAAGTTTTGGGTAATGTATCTAAATCAACCATGTGGCATTGCAGTATTATATAATTAATCAATTAATTATGTGTATGGTATGCATGACCAGGGTGCTTTGAATTCATGCCTCCATGTCATTTTGTAATGCCCCTATTGAGATTAGTGTAAATCTCTATCACTATTTTTTTTTTTAAATTGCTAGTGGTTGTTGCATTGGACAATGATGGTTTCAAGTCTGCTAAGGCATGAATATTGGTCTAAACAGAGACCAAGGCATGCATGTTGTTATTGATTAAGATCAGTGAAAGATTAGGAAGTACTAATTTAGCAATCTCTAATAGTAATGTTCACAGTCACCATTCCTTGCATGATTTTTACCATAGTTATTAAGAGAGAGAAATAGACACATTGTAAATCATGGTCCCATGAGAGCATGGGCATGTTGACATCAACACTTAGCCCCCAAAATTTAATTACATGAAAGTGCAAGGATAGTGAAACCACAGAAATTTTAAAAGGAGATGCAATTGAAAAACATCACATAATGGACAAACTGAAACTTGAAAGTAAACTATAATAATATAAACATGATTAAAATAACCAAATAATCAAACTCTAAATATAGAATTTATTATTTTAACTACATAGATCTATATACATAATTAAAATACATAACTAAGATCGCATTCCCAATCTTCTCACAAGGTGAAAGTCAAAGGTATGTGGGTTACTTTGAGCACAAGATCTATGCCAAACTTAATGAGGAAGACAAGCGCAAGTTAGATTATGGTTAGTTGCAACTTTTGGATTTCTCCTTGGGTTTTTTTTTTTTTTTTTTTTTTTTTTGAGAAATGGAGGTTAGGGTAAGGATAACTACTAGACCCCATCACACTTAAGAACTTATTACACTGCCAATGAACATGGTCCTCATTCTTTTTTTTTCTTTTCTTTTTTTTTTTTTTTTTTTTGGAGGAAACTTTGCTCATGGTGTACTTCATTTCTATGGTAGGAATTCCAACAAAAGTCTAGTCAATTAACTGCACTACCAAAGAACATGATCCTTTTGGAACTTTTCCCATGGTGTAGTTCAACCCTCATGTATGTGCCTTTGATTATAATTTGATGGCATCATAGGAAGTCTCTTGGGTGGCTAAGGGTTCTCAAGTGGAGATGAACACACTTTACCTCGTTGTTCACAAGGTAGCCATAGATCATCCTACTTGAGGGCTAGGGCTTAGGAGAGGCAAAATGGGGTTTTCCAAGGTCACCTAGTGATTATGAATAACCATTCTCCAACATCACCTATCCTACACGCACATGATCATGATGATTACATGATAAGTTAGCACAAATCTCGTGCTCCATAATCCAACATAACTAAAAAACTAAAACCTTGAAAAAGACTGGGAAGAAATAAAGCATTATTAAAATATATAATATAAAAGATATTTTATGTAATAGTAATAAGAAATATTATATAAAGTATCATACTAACATTATTTTCCAATGGTGCTTTTATGACCCAACACTTAGTAACTCAAAAGACCATAATGATTATTAAAATAATATAAAAAGAAAAATCAAAACCAATGCAAAAAGAGATGGTGAAAATGCAAAGAAAATATGCAAATGCAAATATATACACATGACATGCATGATGAGGGAAAGAAAATATGCAACTAAGGATCTACCAGTTGTCCACGTGGGGCACCTGAGTAGAAATGTTTCAAAGGAAATGTGTTAAAATTCCTATGTAACCTGTATCCTTGCATGTCAACAATTACATATACATTGGGGCTAATGTTGCCTTTAACTTGGAATGGGCCTAACCACATAGGAGAGAACTTACCTTGAATATTTTCTTAGTCAAATGTTCTACCTCTTTCTAGGACTAGGTCTCCTATCTTAAAGACTTCACCAGCATACTTCCTATCCAGACATCGTTTAACAATTTCTTGATAATTATGATCAAGACCTAATCTTAACTTGTATGTTCATTTTTTATCAGGCACTAAATTTGGATGTTTCATAAGATGAATAATTTTAGATTCCACAAGTTCATCAAGTTCATCTTTCATCCAAGTTTCAATCTTAGGTTTAACATGTCTAAGTCTTGGTGAGTAATCAAATATAGATTTTCTAGGAACATGTTCAATAGATATATCATCAAATTTTGACACATCTTATAATGTTTTGATGGTTGGAATCTCATTTATATCTTCATGCTCTCTTAAAGGTGGTAGGTCACTCAGACAAAATTCCTTTTCATTATGATAAGGCAAGGTATCCTCATAGATTTTTTTCACGTTCACTAGAAGTTTGATATGGTTGGGTGGAATCTGTATGAGGAAAAGAATTTATTTTTGTAATTTCACTCACATGGTCATCTATAACATGTTTTCCATGCTCAACCTCCATAACTCCAACATAAAGGTTAGTGTTTTGATTTTCCAAAGAATGATTTTGGTGATCTAAGGTTGTAACTACTTGCTTGTAGAAAGGCTCTCTTGGTATGACCATGTATTCAAATTTTCCTTTGATAGGGATTAACAGTTCCAAGAAATAAGACCTAAAGAAGCCCTCAAACTTGGCCCCGAAAGTCCTAGACAAGAGCACACCATGAGTGGGTGACATATCAACTACTAAGATATATGTGTAACATGTAAATGTAGGGTATTATTTAAGTTGCACTTTCACTCCTTTTAATGGCCCTACTACCAATACGTTAAAACCATCAAGTTGTATTACACTTTTTGTGTGTGGTAACATTTGTGCTCCTAAAGCCTTACATACCTCAAGAGGCATGACACTAGCAATTACACCAGAATCCATCAAACAATTATGAATGTTCTTTCCTAAAATGATCAAAGTTGTTAGAAAAGGAGGATTCTCTTTCTTGCTTGATGTGGAATTATTTGCATTTTGTACTGATAGCATGTCAAAATTTTCTACAAACTGGACTTTGCTTTTAGTGATTGGGGATTTTCCTTTTGTGGTTTTAGGTCTATGAACTATATCTTGAATCACCTCTTTCATTTCATTAAAGTGTAGAAGGCCATACATTGAAATGTTATCTTTAACCCTTTTCAAATCCTCAACTAAATCATAAGTCTTATGTTCATCTATGGCTTCTTATTTTGGTGGAGTTATTCTAAGTATAGAAGGTGGGTTTGATCATTGTGGAGCACTTGTTTGGGATGACCTAGTTTGAGTATTTGTGTTACTTTGACTAGGAACTCTTTTGTTTGAAGGAGTAAAAGGATTATTCCTAGTTTGTTGTTGTGTGTTATTCATGATGTCACTAATTTTACGGTAGTGAGCATTATGTGGGTTGGGGTTGCTTACCATAACTTACCTCAATGAGAAAACCTCTTCTTTTTCTATTTAATGAGGTACATTAAGGACCATAATAGGAAGTCTTCCATTTTGTTGACCTTGGGTGTTGTTTCCATATAATGCTAAAAATTGAGGACAAGTCTTCTCAGAATGTTGCCTAGTGTTATGGAGGTGATAATGCTTATCATTGATTGATGTGCTAGGCTTCTCAAATTGTATATGACCCTTGTTGTTGTTTCGCTTTAACTCAACCACTTCATTTGAAAGTTTCTGCAATGAAGTCAATATCTGGGTCATTTGATCTTGAGTTTGAGTTGTGGGTTCAATAGGATTAGATACCCTATTTAGGTTTATGATGGACTAAATTAAGGCCTTCAATTGATTATCATTCAAACCAGTGTTAGATGGTAGGAATGAAGAAGATGTGGGGCCTTGAAAGCAACTATTTGTAGGTTGAGTCATTTGAAGGGGAATGAGAGTTTGGAACATAGTATTAGCCATTAGAAAAGTTGGTAGAGGTAGAGGATTAGATTGCATGGGATTACTAATATTTGTCATTCCAAATTGAGTTTGAATGCTATTCAAAAGGGTGATTTGTTCTACCTACATGGCTTTAGTCATTGCTCCCTATATTTCTTTTATGTTTGAATCAAATTTGATGGCATAGGAAAAGAATGGATTGATGGTAGAGAGGTAAAATTTGAGGATGCCATCAAGTTGTGGATGCATCTCACTTTGCACATAGGCAAGCTAATGAAGTAATCTAAGATTGTAATCCCTAACATTTTTCCCAGGTAGATTTTTTATGTTGATGAAGTTCCTAGATGCTATGGAAAGGCTTGTGAATTTGTCAAACTGGGTCAAAAACTTATTTTTGAACTCCTGCCATAAGTCAATGGAAGTATTGGGGAGCATCAAGAACCATTGAGTTGCTTTGGTTTTGAAAGTTTTCATAAAGACCCTACATGTTATGTCATTTTGGACAATGTTGTGGATGCCTAGCAAAGTTTTGAAGCATTGTATATGTTGGTGGGCATCACTAATAGGATTTGTGGAGTTGTAGAATAATTTTATGTTCTAGAGTGACTTTGGGATATCATGGTAGTTAGTAAAGTTGAAGGGATTACTCACTAGGGGAGCCGAGGGTTGATTGGTTGTCATCCTAGTCCAAGTTCTCCTAAGAATAAAACTTGGGAAATGTGAGGCTCTTTGTTTCCTTAATATAAAGTGACATGTAGTTGGTTAGCTAGGGGCAGAGAAGAGTTCACTCATAAAACAAAAACTATAAAATATATTTGTTGAAATAAAACTATGAGATTAAGTAAAAAGAAAAGAAAATATTGAAATAACATTTTTTTAGAAAGAAAAAAAAACTAAAATATGCGACTTAAAAAAATATTTTTTAAAAGAGAAAATAAATGCATGAAATTGCAAAATTTATAAAAAAATTAAAAAGGAAAATAGTAAAATGAAAAATTTTAGAAAAATAAAACTAAAATTTAATGAGTAATAATGCCACCTTACCAAGGTTGAGACTTAGGTAAGGGCCACCAAAACACAAATCCAAAATAGGACTAGGAAATGAGGGTTAAATAAAAGGTTTTAATAACAATAATTCTTAGAAAATGGGAAGTGTAAAAAAGGTAGAAAATAAAGGGTCTAAAGGCAAAGGATTTAAAAAAACTCAACAGGTTCTAAGATAGGATCAAAAAATGAAATAGCCATAAAAAGATGGCAAAAGATCTAATAAATAAAAGATGGGAGAAAGGCCCTCCTTCTAGTGCCATGAAGGTGTTGATGCATAAAATTTTGACACATCAACACTAAGAAAGAAAACTCATTTTAGGAGACTACTGCCTAGGGCACCTCCCGTATGGGTATGGAAACCTAGGAATAGTCTCAATTAGAGAGGGCTATGTGATGTTTTAAAATAGTAAATCAAACGAGAAAATTTGGAAATTTAAAAAAAAAACTATTCTTGAAATTCAAGAATACAATAGGTAATTAAAATGAATAAATTTTCCCTAGTCCTGTTAATGTCACTAGTCCGTCACTATCAGTGGTGTCCACTATAGGGTAAGAAGACTTTGACCACTACCAAAGAGGAAGAGAAAGGGAAGAAGTGAGATGCACACACATATATGCCATCATTGTTGTCACGATCACCACCATTTCCTTAGGAGCTCACTTGCCTATCATGTGGACTAGAAGGAAGGAAAGAGGCATATGACATTTTCTGCTATGGGCACATCATTTGGGCAAAGATAGAAGGTTGCTTGATATAGTGTAAAAAAAGAAGGAAGAGAATGGTGCTTGCTAGTTTCTTAGCCATTCCTATGCATCGTTGTTGCCAATGAAGAGAGAGAGAGAGAGAGAGAGAGAGCTACACGTTGCAGCCCCAAATAAAAAGATACCATCGTTGTTTTAGTGAGAGAGAAGAAGCTCGATCCCACATTGCAGAGGAAGCCCATTGTTTGCCACCTCTAGGAGAGACTAGAGGTTCCATCCCAAGATGCTAGGAGAGGCCTAATGCAGCATTCCCCAAAAAAAGAAGTCCACCTATTGAATTCTTGGATGCTCCCAAGATTTGATCCCCCGGATTTGATGTTTGGGCCCCTCCTTCACTAATGGTCATGTAGCTACCACTACTCTACCTTTTATTGCCATTACTACCTATTTAAAAGCCTGCTATCAATGCCATGAATGCCCATGTTCTGCATGTCTGCCACAATCGTCAACATTCTATGTGTAGCTACAAGCACTTTCTCCACCACTGACCTAAGTCATTATGTAACCACCATTCCACGATCTGCCTCATAACTCCTATGTTCTCTCGTAATGTCTTGAATGGTATTTTTTCCTATGTAACACCTGATTGCATCAATTTGGACATGAATGATTAGTGGAAATGTGAAATACAATCAAAGTGTATATGATCTTGCAAATAATAGTCTAAAATTTAGTAAAAATTTAAACATAGGTTAAAAACTTGTAATGGAATCCACAAATAGCAAACAAAGTTAGATAAATAGATTACAGACTTACATTATGGATTTTCTGGATAGCAAAAAGAGATGGTTGTGAATAGCTAGCATTTCGTCTAAATTAATTTGTTGGCCAATCAAATACATATCTAAATTTATTTTATCAAAGCTAAGTTTTGAGTAATGTATCCAAATCAGCTGCATGGCATTGCAATATTATAAAATTAATCAATTAATTATGTGTATGGCATCCATAACTAGGGTTCTTTGAATTCATTCCTCCATGTCATTTTGTAATGCCCCTGTTGAGATCAGTGTAAATCTCTATCACTGTGCTATTTTTTTAAAATTGCCAGTGGTTGCTACACTGGACAATGATAGTTTCAAGGCTACTAAGGCATGAATATTGATCTAAATAGAGACCAAGGCATGCATGCTGTTATTGATTTAGATCAGTGAAAGATTCAAAAGTACTAATTTAGTAATCTTTGATAGTAACATTCACAGTCACCATTCCTTGCATGATTTTTATCATGGTTATAGAGAAAGAGAAATAAAGACATTGATAATCATGGCCCCATGAGAGCATGGGAGTGTTGACATCAACACATATTAATAACTTTGGATCTTAAAATGGAAGGTGGAGATTTACTAAGATGAATTACACCTAAATAATAGTAAAGGAAAATTATTTTCATCTATATTAGATAAAAAGAAAATAAAACTACATCTACTATTGATGAGCCGTGATATCGCGTCCTGCCTCATTTTCTATAAATAAGAGGTAGCTTCCCTTGTTCAAAGGAGTTAGACTTAGACCCTTAGCTAAACTCTTGCATTTTTATCATTCCAGTGTTAGAATAATTCCTATGTGCCCGTAGTAGGAGTCATAGAGTGAATGGATCTTTATTCAAGAAAATTGTACTTGAGCACACATTTTTGTACGACAATAAAGACAAAATTTATGATAAACCTTGCAACATACAAATTAAGCTAAATAGTAATTAATTATTGTTGAATGTTGAAATGCTTTCCTAGTTAATTAATTTCTCTCTCAACCCTTGACTCTCCTAGTTAAGTACACTCAGTAAGATTGCTTCGAGCATGTGTGTAGCTCTTGGTAACCCAATAACGATTAGCATTTGGTAATCCCACTAGCATTACACTAGTTTAGGATGTGTGCAGCAAGTGGGAATGGATACTGGTATTAGGAATAATTAGAACTTAGTTAGTGAATACTTAATGTAAGTTAGTCACTTAGTTCTCTTCACCTTCCCCTATTAGCATAAGACATTAAAAAGATAAAATTTATAAAAATCATATACCTCAAGCTTACTTAACCATACAACTGTGAAAATACAAGTTTTGGAAGACAATGATTGATTAATTTTGAGTGTTTCATTAAGGTGTGTAAGCACTTAGTCCTTAGATTTCGACCAGATTGCACCTCAAATGCTTGTATTCATATGGTTGAGTGTAGGGGTACCTTGCCACTCATCATTGGCACCATTTTCAGGGACTTAGTTGTTTCTGTGCTATGTAGAACATAGGAAATCATTCATATCTTTGGGATGCTAGAATGAACCCTTAGGGTTAGTCAAGAAAAGATAAGACAATGGTAAATTACACACTAAACAAGACAAAAATGTCTTCTTCTTCGCACTAGAGCACTTCACCGCCTAGGACTAACACAAGAGACAGTCGACGGCATAACACACATAACCAAGATCCACCAATTCCTCAATAGTTTCATGTGGTATATACTCATCACAATGAGTATGTACCTGACTTTACCTTTATTCTCCATCAAGATGAACAACTACGTTGGAGAGACTTGGAAGGTAACATTGTGTTGCCTCCAGACCGATCAGTCCCCAACATGATCCTTCATGCTCTCTCACGAATAGGCATCTCATTTTTATATGTAGAATATGTTGCATGCAATCATGACATAAGGGACTACCATCCCACAGAAGTGCAACATCAAAGGGACTTGCAACAGGAGAGATATCATATATCCTAAAAGGATAAATGGCCCCGTAACACTCTGCATGTCTTGAGCAAAATTGAGGGTGGTGAACCTGATTCAATAGGATCCCCACCAAACAATGTTCCTCCTCCTAATGATGGTTATGAGATGGTGTATCAGAACCTACACTTCACGATTCATAACCCTAGTTCTGATACCCATGAACACGAAGTGTTCAAAGAAGGAATATAAACACATGATAAGGGCGAACGTTTTGATCATGATCACAATCTTGGCCGAGACCACAGAAGAGAAGGTAGAAAACACCATCATGGTGATGGTTCTCCTTCTTCTTCACCTTCATCGTCACATTCACCCTCTCCTTCAATATCTGACCGTAATCATAAAGAAAGCAACCATGAGGATAAAGGTAAATAAAGTGAAAAAAATTGATGAGACAGTCAAGAATGAGGATGAGGGCACTATAAGAAATCAAGGCATGGAAAAAGGAAGAGTAGGGAACCACATCGACACTATAGATGCTATGAATGAGATGACCATGAAGAACTCCTACTCGCAACTAGAAGCATGCTAGACATAACGGAGACCATAGGAGTTCCCACAAGGCACCAAAAAGATAGTAGGATCAAGAGGTTAGACATAAATAACATCCCACGGTTTGAAGGCAGATACAACACTGGTCCTCAAGACCATTTACAAGCATTCCATGATGCATGTGCCTTATAGAACATAGAAAACGAATGGCAAAAACTAAACTTGTTCCCAAGGACACTAGTGAAAGAAGTTGAAAGCTGGTACTGATCCTTAGAACCAGAATCCATTAGGAGGTGGAGTACAATGTTAGAACTGTTTAATGATAAGTACCAAATGTACTCCCGAGTGTCTAACCTCAAAAGAAAATCCAAGGATGGAAGCAATGAAATCATGAACCCTTGGATGCTACCATGGGTTGTTATTACACACTGCTACATCGTTTCCATGGCCATGGATATTCGCAGCGAGATCAACTACGCCATCTCGTAGATGGACTTAGGCATGAAACAATAAGGATCCTTGGGACATATGCCCAAGGAAGGTTATCAAAGCTTAGGTCTCATCAAATCCATAGATTTCTAGAGCAAGTAGCCAAACAAGAAGATGAGCTACGAAAGAGAGAAAGTGCAAAACAGTACAAAAAAAGATCCTTCCCTTCGAAAAATGGGAGTGAGATTCAATGAGAAGGAAGAAGAGTCACCACTCAAAGAGATGGTGATAGGAAAACCTTGCCACTCCAAAAGTTAATAACCAAAGTATCGACAAAGGTAGACCAAATGTGGGACTCCCTGGATAGTAGGTTTGAAACTATTCTTAAAATTGTAGAGTCTAGAAAGTGAGGTAGTGACCATGACAAAAAGAAAAAGAGAGAAGTAGACAATGCACATAACAAGGGTAAGGATAAAATGGCCATCACTAAATAGGTTGTGGATTCTAATACGGACAATGATAGTGGATGTGAGATATGCCAATATTACCATCCTAAGGGATGTTGCCCAGTAATCTCACATCTATAAGAGTCTAGGGTGTATGCACTCAACCCATGATTTAATAAATGGCAACCACCCTGATGGTTACCTTATCCCCAAGGTAACCCAAGGTAGTTCCACCAATCTTCAACATATTATCCAAGTGGAACTCCACCACAACCCATTGAGCAACATCAACAATGGCCATACCCACAGTCATGTGGGATGCCACCACCAAGGAAAAAATACCCCTACCAGCAACTAGACCCATATGGCTACTATGTGCAACATCCAATCTCTCCACATGACTCTATTGGTCATGTAACACCACAACCTCACTATGAAGCTCGTGAGTATTTTAGAACTCCTTCTCCTAGGGGAGATAACCCACATACATACCATCCTTCGAATCCATCCGTAACTCTCACACCGATAGCTCCATTACCACCCGCTCTAGCAATGCAAGGGAAACTGCCTAATCAACTGCAGAAATGCAATGCTACGAGGGCTATGAATCTTCAACCCACTACTGGTTCTAACAACTGTATCTTCAAAACCAACAGTCCAACCAAGCCCTGACAACCAGAAGCGGTTGAACCTATGAACGCCTCTCCATCAAATAAGGCTTCAGAGCTCCCTTCAAATCAAATACTGAGCTCAACACACACGGTTATGTTAACACATGTCGTTACTCACTGGATTAAGGAGGTCCACCTTCCCAGGAAATTCTATAACCCCAAAAGCCCTCTAATCTATCTCCAAGTCACTGGGAATGAACCATGTAAAGCTCTTCTAGACTCAGGTTCTGAAGTCAACTTAATATCGCAAGAGATGTAAAAAGCCTAGAACCTACCTCCATTGAGGAAGAGCAATATTCGCCTAGAGCTGGCTGATCAATCCATCACTATTCCCTTAGGACAGGTGGAGAAAATTATTACCACAATGTATGGGTGGTCATACCTAGCAGATTTCCTAGTGATACAAGTAAACAATGATAAAGGGGACTTTCCAATAATCATGGGAAGGGCATGAATAAGTACCATAAATGCATGCCTAGCTGCGATCTTTCCCTGGAAATATCTAAGGAAAAAACTTTTAAGAAGATCGAGAAGAAGAAAGTTCCATGCATCACATACAGTGATACAGGGTGTGATTGCATGTAGGAATGTTCTGCATTGCTTGCATTCAACCGGTGTGCACAAGAAATTAACATAAAAAAGTGTCTATATGTAGCAACCATACAACAAGAAGACACCCAGTGGTTGATAGCTGATCAAGAGAGAAACTCACCAACGTACATGGAATTAACTGAGGGAATAACCTGCGCCTACATCAGAAGCTTAGATGCACCTCCTGACTCAGTCATGGGGGAGATGACCACCTTTGCTGATCAATTGAGGTCCTCGGTTCCTTTTAAATTTTTTGTTTTACACATTTTTTTTTACAAATTATTTAAATTTTCTTGTTTTTGTTTTGCAACATTTTTCATACTTTTTCATTTCTTTTCTTTGAGTGATTATTTATTTTTTATTTTTTATTTTTGTTTGTGTTGTTAGGTTCGTCACCTAATAAGTGCTCCTGGTGGTAGTATGAACTATATTCTATTAATTGCTAATGTTTGGTTTTTACCTTTGAGTTATAATGTTGATACTAAGGTATGGCTCTTTTAATATAACAGGCAATGAGTCCATGTCATCCATGCATCCATGAAGTTCTATGGTCTCTCTTGGCTTGGAACTGTATAGTACCTTTTTTTAAATAATAGAACTATTAACGAATTGGTGACTGAGCATTTCTGAAACTAAGGACTCAAGGATTGAAAAGGGTGTGACTTCAAGGGTATTTGATGCATTTTTTCTAGTTATTCTCTTAGATGCTTGGATGTTTTTTTCTTGGGTTTTCCTTAACATTCCAACATTGCTCCATTATTGAGAAGCTGAGCTAATAAAAATAATAAGTCTTTGCATGGTGTGGTTCTCACACAAAAAAATAGTAAGAATTAAAAGCACACCCCTTAGAAAAAATAATCATCTAGGCTACAAGCACTGGTTATGGAACTAAATGAACATGCTCCCTCTAACTAAGGCCCTCTCTTGATTCCTACTTTTTCCTTTCTCGTTTCCTCGGAATGGTGGTGACTCTTTGATGGAAGCATTCTTATTACTTCAGGTGGATGGATTGGCCAAGTGTATTAATGCAAAGTCATTGGATGTGGATTGTTTGGGGCTGGATTTGGAATGAGATCTAATAAGTCACATTAACCATAAATACACAAGGGGCTATACACCACCTTATTCTTGGGACTCCATTCCATTCTCTTCTCCTCATCATTCTTTCTCCATTTTCCACCTCATTGCTAGCTGTATTAGTAGTCTATATTTTGGTTGATACATTGTGTTCTTATTGGTAAAATCTTGTGGTTAAGACTTTAACTCTTGCTTCCAAATGACATTTCCAGAGCCTANCAGTTAACTTATTTCCCTTAAACATTTTTGTAATCAACATTTGTTTTGTTCATTCCCACTTCAGACATCCATTTTATCGGCATTGTCGTTGTTTATTTTTCTCCATCTTTCTTATTCCCTATATTTTCCCATTCTATCGCTACCGGAGGATCGCTCTCAGTCATGGGGGTCCTAGTCCAATTTTTTCTATTTTCTCCTAACCCCTACACTTGGGCAATCACCAGTGTTATATCTCTAGAATTAGTATTAGTCGTATCACAACTCAGCCAATGGACTGCACATCGAGGCAAGGTATCAATTGCATTGTGATTTATTTATCCTTGCTAACAGGATACTATGTTGTGTGTGTAGATGGAAATCATTACAATAATGGACTGGAGCTGGAGGAAACACTTAGGATGGATTGGTGCTGGAACAGTCATGCAAGGAATAAGATTGATGGCACAGTTATGGACGGACAACGGAAGGTGCAATCTTGGCATCGGCAGCAACACATCTTCTCTCTCTCTCTCTCTCTCTCTCTCTCTCTCTCTTTTCTCAGCTGCCAAATAAGGCTAGATGTCAAATGTGTGGTGTTCATTCTTATAGTCATGAACACTAATATTTTCATGTATTGTAATGATTGATCCATTCACTTGTCACCCCATTCACCATTAGTGTCATTCAAGTCAATAATCCCATAGCTTCCTAATATTTTGTAAGGAACTCAAGAATGAGTTTTCATTCAGTCATGGGGGTATGATGAGCTGTGATATCGCATCCACCACGTGATATCACATGCATGATATCATGTCCTACCTCATTTTCTATAAATAAGAGGCGACTTACCTTGTTCAAAGGAGTTAGACTTAGACCCTTAGCTAAACTATTGCAGTTTTACCATTCTAGAGTTAGAATAATTCCTGTGTGCCCACAGTAGGAGTCATAAAGTGAACGGATCTTTATTCGAGCAAATCGTACTTGAGTACACATTTGTGTATGGCAATAAAGACAAATTTTATGATAAACCTTGCAGCATACAAATTAAGCTAAATAGTAATTAATTATTGTTGAATGTTTAAATGCTTTCCTAGTTAATTAATTTCTCTCTCAACCCTTAACTCTCCTAGTTAAGTACACTCAGTATGCCCGCTTCGAGCATGTGTGTAGCACTTGCTAACCCAGTAATGATTAGCGTTTGGTAATCCCAGCAGCGTTACACTAGTTCAGGA
>MNCI01002833.1:176454-211621 GCA_015680685.1 Gnetum montanum
TGGTGCAGATTTCCTATTATGGGAACTGCAGGAGGCCCTGGAGGCATCACTTTTCCCTTGTTATCATCACGCCGGTGGAGCTTAAACAAACGCAGCAGCACATAAGTGAAGAGAAGAGGAATGGCAAGTTTCTGAATCACAGAAGATGAGAGAGACTGCATATCCCAAAGCTCCATTGTGTAATAATTGTTGCATGAAGTGCTGCCTGAGGCTGGGCTCCTTATATAATAAATGTGTTGCTGAAAAGTTTCAACTTTCGCTTCAAGTTAAAGTTAGATGTGTAGATGTGAATGATGAAATTTGCAGACTAAATGTGATGCTGAAAAGTTTCAACCTTCGCTTCAAGTTAAAGTTAGATGTGTAAATGTGAATGATCAAATTTACAGATTAACTTTTACAGTTTGAGTTTTGCATGTCACTATGCATCGTGGAGACGTTTCCACTGGATTCCCAAGGACAGCAGAAACTGAGAAAGCAAAGTAAATTAGTATTCTATCGTTCAGGCAGCACCTCTGCAGTTTTTATTTCATTGTCAAGGCCAAGTTATGTATGACCTCCAAATGCTGAAATAATGTGTGGTACATGCCAGACATACGTAGGCCTCAACGTCCCTACCTGATTTGAAGAGATTCGTTGACAAGTCTACAATTTTTTTCAGTTCAAATTTCGTGGCATTCTTTAGAAAGCATACAAATACATATCATGTCTTCGTTAACTCGTTATCATTGCAGCGTTGAGGCTCAGCGGGGTCAGCTTGTGCGGGTATTGCACTAATGCTGAAATCAGTGTCCCAAGGATTCGTTAATTATTATGGAACTACTGTTTATCGCATGAGCGCGTGGATTTTCAAAACGTCAGTGTTCGTCATCTGTGCTTACTCTTACGTGGCAGCAAGAATCTCTATCATGGAGAGTTGAAACAGGCTGCTCTCAATTTTGAAAAAATATCTTAACTATATTATACAAATAGTATTGAAGGATGAATGGTACATTTTTATATACTGGTTTACATTATAACACATTAAACATAGATAAGATATTATAACATTAGTTGAATTATTCTAAATATTACCAATAACACTTCATAATATTTTTTATAATGTTTTCAAAGTTCATAACATATATATTTCTATTGTCTAATAGATCTACGGGTGTGCTATAAAATTTCAATTTCAGTTTCATAATTTGCTAACCCCAATGTATATGTTAGTTTTATTTAATATGAAGATTTGTAGATAAAAAGAGGAAATTTGGGCACAAAAGACACCAATGAAATTGAAACTGAAATTTTAATACTAAGGTAGATCCTTTAAATCATAAATGTATATATTATTACTTTTATATTCATGCACTATAGAAAATAGATCCAAAAGTATTCTAGAACATGATCCAACCATCTGGTTGAGGTTTTTCCTCACCACAATAATAATTCATCACATCCTTAGGATTACAATAATCCATAGTTCCTAAAGAGAGATGCGCAGAATGTATTGTTCAAAAAATTACTATTAGTGGTAACACTTAGAACAAATCAACCAAATTCATGATATTGTAGTAAAATGTGTATCCATCTTCAATTATATTTGTGTTGTACACTAGTTCATTGGTGTGTCCCTGATGCAGATCAACTACATGTTCTCCAAGATGCTTACAAAGGCCCTTAAAGAGGCCACTATGTAGGGAGGCACAGAACCATAAAAATATTGATGGTGGGATACTATTGGCCTATAATCTTTGAGGATGCCCACTAATTTATCCAATCTCACTAGCACTAACAAAGAGATGGTCGAATGACTGCTCAAATAGAGGATCCTCAACAATGGATTCAGCCACTGGACTCTTTTAACATATGGGGCATTTACTTCATGGGTCCCATCATGCCCATGTCTAATGAAAAAACATATATCATCATAGTAGTTGAATAATGTACCAAATGGGTAGAAGTAGCAACTATCACTGATTATACACCATCCACTGCTACTATATTTGTATAACAAAATGTTGTAAATAGGTTTGGGATGCCATGTGCACTAATTTCTGACAATGAAACTTATTTTATAGGTGCCACTTTTAGAAAATTGATGTAATGATTGGGGGTTGAACATAAATTAACAACACCTTATCACCCCCAAGCCAACAATCAAGCAAGGGTAACTAACCAAGAGATCATAAAGATCTTAACAAGGACCATAAGCAAATATAGGAGATATTATAGCACAAAACTCAACAATGTCGTTTGGGCCTACTAATCAACATGGAAACTTCCTATTAGCTACTCTTCTCATTAGCTAGTGTACAGAAAGCTTCCAATGCTCCTAATTCAATTCGACCTTTGTACAATCTCAACAACTAGTGAATTGAGTCTTGACCTAAGCCTAGCACAAAAATAAAAACTAATTAACCTCAATGTGCTAAACAAAAGGCAACTAGTGGCCCTATCTTTGAATGAAGTGCACAAAGAATTCAACAAACAATGACATGACCTTAGGAAACAAAAAGTAAAATTTCAACTAGAAGATAAGATTCTCTACTAAAATCCCACACATGTACCTTAGAAAACTAAATTCCAAACATTTTGGGAAGGACCTTATATAATTGACGAAACCTTTCCTTCTAGGGCCCTGACCATATACAACCCTAAGAGTCCAAATAAAAAGAAGTTGGTCAACATCTAATAAGTAAAGCTTTTTCATGAGTCCAAGAAAGCTAGTGTAATGAATACCTCAATGGATGGACAACCATGCTCAATTTTTCAGATCTCCTCCTTCCAACTCAATCATGGGGAAGATGGACATCTATGCTAATCATCCATATAGCTCCTTAATTTTTCTATTTTTTGTTTTCCATGTCTTTGATTTTGCAATTTATTTATTTTACAACTTTTTAATTTTCAAAATTTTTCCTATTTTTACACTATTTTGTTTTTTACACCATCATAAGTACATTTGAATTTTATTGGATATTTTATACTTTCTTATATATTTCACTTTGTTTTGTTTGAGTATGACTTTCAAATTTTTGCTAATAAAAGTGTTTTATTGCCAACAGAACATAGTGGTGCTATAGTTGTTACTAATTTTGGTTTGTGCTTTATGTTTTGTTTACTAATATCTAGGTTCTATTTTTGAATTTTTGTACCAATGACTCAGCCATGGTTTCTTTTTCATGGAATAGGCAGTGAGTTCATGACATCCACCCATCTAAAAACTCTATGGTTTTCTTTATTTTGGAAGTGTGAGGTAACTTTCATTAAGTAAACCTTTAATAAATTTATGACCTTGATGGTTTCTGGAATTGGAAAGGATTCAAAGATTTGAACATGGTGTGACTTCAAGGGAACTTAATACTCTTTGTACTTTTCTACTTACTTGAGTGCTTGGGTGTTTTCATGAGCTACTTACCATTCCATGTCACTGACTATAGGAAGTAAAATAAAGTTTTTGCATTGTGTGGTTCCCATTCAAAGAAAAAAAAAAGATAAAAAAACATGATGGTAATTCAAAGCACACCCCTTAGACACATAAATGGGCTACAAGCACTAGTTATGGGACTAGAAGGACATGTTACCCATGCTTGAAGGTCCCCTCTAACTAAGGCCCTCTCTCACTTCCTAATTCTCTTTTATTTTCCTTATGGAATGGTGGTTATTTTGTTGAAGCATTCTTGTGTTTTGAGGGGATGGATCAGTCTTAGAGTGGTGATGCAAAGTCACTAAAAGAGGTTGGTTTTGGTCTCGACTAAGGATGGAACTTCTCAAGTCATTTTAAACATAGAATCCATAAGGGACTTCTCATGACCTCAATTCAAAATTCCATTCAACCTTCTTCATCATCCATCTCTACTAATCATAACTCACCTCACTCCTACTGTCCATGTTCTTGGTTCCATGTCTTGGTCTAGCATGAATTCTTAAGTAGAATCTTCTGGATTTTGGTTCTTAACTTCCATTGACCATTAGTCATTTATGGGGCCCATGGACTCCTTAAGGTTAAGGTTATGCAAGGGAAAAAAGGGCTTATGCCTACTATGGGAAGGATTAACTTGCATATCCCTTGGTTTGGTTCATTAAGTATCTTATCCCTAGGCATTCTTGCAAGCAAAATCTTTCATACACCCATCTTTTGCATCACCTTGTGTGTTCCTTTACATATTTTGTTCATTGAATACATTCTCCATCAAATTGTTTAATTTTTGAGCTTTCAAAGACCCTCTTCAAATGCTTTTATTATATTCTTATATTTTTTGGGATTCTATAGACTCCAAATTCATTGAAAAATTCCTTATACTTATTAAGATATTCAAATTTCGAAATTTTTACCAATGGGCCCTGTATACAAGGCCTCGTCGATGGAGCAAACCCATATGTGAGGCCCTATACCGATCCCCATTGACATAAAGGAAAAATACTATAAATAGACATGACCCAACTTAGAAAATTTTACATTTTCCCATAAATGCCAAAGGAGTTTTTCAATTTTTTAGAGCCTAGAACCTTCCAAAGCCCATAACTCACAAACCATTTATCCAAATCACTTTGTTCTTTGACCTTATAACTATCAGAGGTAAAATCTTCATCATGGGAGCCACAAATATACCACTTTTGATAGAAAATTTTTCATGATTTTTCTAACTACCATAAAGGTTTAACTGAAAAAATCAACTATTAAACACTAAATTACAAGAGTTAAACCCTTCCAATAAGGTCTGACTATAATTATAATAAATAATTAGTAAAATAATGATATAATAATCAATCTACCATGGTCCAACCTTAGCTAAAGTATTACTAACTAACTAATGAGAAAAGATATTCAAAAATTTAAAGTTACACATTACATCTACTAATCCATGAATGTATTGTGATTACAGATGGCACCAAAAGGCAAGCACATGTAGGAACTAGGATCGTCCCAACCAAGGGGCCAGAATAGGAAGTGGCTAAGAACATCCCTAAGAAGAACCATTGACAACCCACACCGCAAGTCCTCGTAGGGAAGAGGTAGAAGTTGAATCTATCGGATAGATTCTAGAACCAACAGCAGTAGCAATAGAACACTCCCACTAGGATGATGTGCTATCACAACCAGCAAACCTTGAGGTAACCTTAATAGAGGCCTACCTGAATCAAATCAAGTCAAGGGAGGTCTAAAAATTAGTGTTCTAGGAGTTAAACTTTGGCTCTTTCTTAGAGCATGAACAAAGAGAAGTGTAGGACTAGCTAAAGGCCTCTCCCATGTGTCCAATCATCACTTCCATTAGGAAGTGGTACATAGGAGAGACATTTTTATTTTAGAATAATAGGTAGCCTAGATCAACCATGAAAATCAAGAACATCTCAATGTCCTACTCAATGTAGGTCATTGCTATGCTACTTGGGTTGCCAAAAATGAGGGCAAACTTTACTGAGATCCCAATGCAAGTAGATCCCAGTATCAAGAAAGAATGAGGGCAAAGTGCTATGGTGTCGATTGCAAGGATTTTAGTGCACTCACATCGATAGAGAGGATTTACTACAAGATTGTGGGCTTCTACGTCAATCCCAATATGAGGCCAAGTGAAATCACTGCCTTCTCTTCTCAAGCATGTACCCCTTTAAGTGGGAAATTCCCAATCAATATTTTGTAGCTAATCTATCTAGAGATGAAAAAGTAATCTAAAGAAAATGGACATGGAAGAAAGGTACTCCCCTTCCCATGCCTCATCAAGAAGTTTTGTAAAAAGGGAGGAATAGTTAATTATACCAACAATAATATCAAAACTATTTTAGCCACCAACTGGGCTAAAATGATGAAGGACACGATGCTTGCAATCATAATTCAAGAAGAGGAGCAATGACCACCACCTCCACCTACCACTTAGACAACAGTGCTAGACATCACTACAACTGCCTAATGGTTGTAAGAATATAAAGAATGGCTCTTGAGTGAACAAGAGTAATGAGTAGGCACAAGTGGTAGGGACCCATCTATCTACAAACCAATAATGAGTCACCTCAACAAGGTAGCCCAAACAATGAATTTGATGGATGAAGGTGGATCCATTTTCTTAGCCCAAAGAATGTAGCTACCTATGAGGTTGAATCTAAGCACCAAAGAGATCATAGTATCTCTCATCGAACAAAAATCACTCCTAGAAATATCTAGGAATTTTGTGACCTTCTTGATTTTCTTGGAGGAGAATGAAGGGGCAACTATATTGGTGCTATAACACCAAGGATAGAATACCGTAGCAAAAGTGGTTGCTAATCACATTATTGAAACTCTTAATGCACCTGCGAAATCTACATTAGATATCACTACACTCAAAGATGTGCAAACAACTGCATGAACCACAAGCAATAGAATAAACATAGCCCAACATGAAGAACTACTGGACCAACCGGTAGGAACTGGACAACCACTTTCAAATGGCTTTGACCTTTCAAATAACATTACTACAACCCAGTCAAAGTTGCTAGAGGCAATGGGTAAAAACATCATATTGGAGGGGCGACTTGAAACAACCAAGAAGTGAAATGAATGCTTAGCTACAGAAGTTGTCAAACTAAGAGCCCAAATTGCCAATCCCACATTTCTTAACCCAACATTGATAAGAGATGAAGCTATGCAACAACTTCATACCAAACTGAAAGGGGTTGAGGATGTAATGGAGATGACAATGTTCTATCGATCTTTAGCAAAGGCCACATAGCACAAGATTCAAAAGGCCTTGGATTAGACCCACCAAGAGAATGTCCAATTAACCATAGAAAATCATTGTCTATGGAATGTTGATGTGCACAAGTAATAGTTAATAGATTTCATCCATCCATAGCATGAGTAATTGGCTAGTGAAAAAATAAAATTAAGAAGATTAGCAACAAAAAATAGGAATCTCACCATGGAGGAGGTGCACACCCTTTACTAGAAAATTGCAATCAAGGTAGCTACCTAGAAATATGAAGCTCTCAAATTTGAGAAAGTCAAAGATCATTATAGAGAACAAGTTGGTCTACAAAAGGAGGAAACAAAAAATACATCCAATTTGTGAAGGTGAAAATAAATGAAGCCCTCCAACAACTCCAACAAGATAGAGAAGTTTGGCAACCAATCGTTGATGGGATAGGTGCCTACAACAAGGTAGAAATCCACACAAAGGAGTTGCAAATTGAAAAGATGATGGGGTATATGGAGATTTCCAATCTCCGTTATGTAAATTTTTCCATGTTGACTACTGGATGGCCATGTCAAAGCTCAAAAAATAGGCAACCAGTTTGTACTTGCTATACAAGATCAAGTTCAAGCAACACAATGACACCAAGGATGAGCTTGAGATGGCTAACGTTAAACTCAAAGTTCTTAAGGCATGATCCACTGATTGACAGTCAATTGTCAAGAACCTAGCTAGAATGATGAATGACTATCAAGAGCTACATAATGCAATTAGGTCATTCAACATCAAATGCAAACAGTTTGCTATCTGGTTTATCAATGTGAAGAAGATGTTCCCAATAATGACCTACCTATGGGATGTCCTCATTCCAACCCATATTGGTGATGCTACGTGGACTATGAATGATCCCTAGAGTAAGGAGGAGAAGATCAAGACATTGCTAGATGTATTTCACCTTCCATTGAAGGTTGCAGTCACAACTACCTCAGCTACCAGACATGCCTGGAATTGGTGAAGGTCCTTCAAAACCTCAAGAGCCACCACCACCTAGGACTATTTGATCTTCTCCACCATCTTTATGCAATTAGAGGATGTGCTATCCAAATTTTTGTAGAGTCATGTCATGGTGTTCAATTTTGTGTCATGAACACCATAATTTTTTGTAATTTATGTGTGATTTATACACTTGAGCACTTAGTTTTGTCAAGTCAATTTTCTTTGTTTAAGAGTTAGTCAATAATCCCATACCTTTCCAATTTTATAAGGAAACTCAAGGACAAGTTTTCATTCAATCATGGGGGTATAATGAACTATTAATGTGTCATGTCAATAGATCCTCATTAATGTGGCCTCATCAACGAGCCCCCATTTGTATGGTGTTGCCTCATCAATAGGCCCTTGTTTACATGGTATTTCCCCATCAATGTAGCATTTGCTACATCTATGATGCCTCGTTAAGATAGTATTGTAGCAAAAATGATAAATACAAGCTCCAGCAATGCTTATGGGAATTCAAGTCATAGTAGTAGCAAATCTCTTCAATTTGTCTATTTAAAAGTGAGAATATTTTTCTTGAGTGCTTGTAGTAGGAGTCATTAAGTGTATGAATCTTTAATTGAGCACTATTGTACCTGAACCACACCAGTGTGTACGATAATAAAGATGAGCTTCTTGATAAACCTTGTAGCGTTTTGGATAACTTAAATGTTTTATTTATGCATTCATTGTTTTTATTAAATATTTAATCAATTAAGTTAAACTAAGCTAAGTTATACTTTAATTAATTAAGCTAAATAGATTAAGTACATAAATACAAATGCTTCAAGTGTAAACATGTATTCTCTTGGTAATCCCAGCAATGTTATTGGTTAATGCACCTAGTAGCATAGTGCTTGGTAACCTAGCAGTGGATACATGGGTTCAGGATGTGTATGAAAAGTGGCACCTAATGCTTATGTTAGGACTAGCTAGAGACCAGTTAGTTAGTTAAATTAAATTAGTCATTAAATTACTTCATCTCTCTCTTTAAGCATCCAAATCATAAAACATAAAATGATAAAAAATCATATGTATCAATTACACTTAACCATACCTTTGTACTTGACAAGTGTAATTGGAAAGACAACAAATAATCTTAGGGCAAGATTCACTTCGTAGAAAACTAGTGTACTAGAAATTAGAGAGTCCATGGAATTTGACCAGATCAAGCATGGACGTTTTGTGATTTGTATGGTTGGGCATAAGGGTACCTTCACTGGTCATCACTTAACAATGTAGGTACCATGATAGTTCCATCCATGAATTATCATATGGTGTATCATGATACTTATAAATCATATAGTGAAGCATTGAGAACATTCATCATTCATCATTGGTATCATTGTTAGGGATGGTGCTAGTAATTTATATTTTTGATACCATAAACAATCATTATAAAGCATTAACAATTTATCTTTTAAAACAGATTTAATATTTAAGTCACACACATTAGTAATTGAAACATGGCTTCTTCATAGAAGGTTGATACCCCACTGGACAATGATAATACTGGCAAAGGCAATGATAGGATTTGCATTAAAGAGAATTAGAGTGAACCATCATAAGCAAGGGTTTCATATGCTCATTTAGACACTTACTACATTCAAATACTATGTTTAACTATCATAGATAATCCTAGAGGAGATGGAATAGATCCCAAAAGATGGAAGGTCTCAAGGTCTAGAACCTCTAGTAGATCTAAAAGAGATAAATTTTGGGACTATAGGTAGAGATACAAAATTCATAATAGTTCTTCTAGTTCATCATCTTCCTCTTCATCTTCATCATCCAACTCTAATGAAGATAATCATAGATAGGAAGATAGAGCTCCATCAAGGGATTAAAGCAAATAACCTAGAGATCATCATAGGAGAAATATAGATGATCACAATAAGAGAAATCATGACAAAAATATTAGCAAGGATTGAGATGGAGACAAAAATAGAAACTAAAGATAAGATAGGAGGTACCAAAGGAAGCACAAAAGAGATCACCATGATCAAGCATATAGAGACAAAGATTATGAATATAACATGCCTAATGATAATGAACCTTTATTGGCTACTAGAAGCATGATTCAAATTAGGGAGGTAATAAGTATAATCCACAAGTATCAAAGGTAAAGTTGCATTAAATGGATTGACATGAATAATATTCCTAAATTTGAGGAAGTTATAACTCTAATGTACAACATCATCTATAAGTCTTCCATGATGTCTACACCTTATAAAAATGTTAAAGTGGAAAAAGCTTAAGCTCTTCCTTAGGATATTAATAAAAGAAGCAAAACTTGGTATAGATTGTTGGAAGCAGATTCAATCCACCAATGATCCATAATACTTGATCTTTTCAATAAAGAGTACCAAAGTTATTCAAGAGTGTTTAATATGAAGAAAAAAATCTAAGGATGAAAGGAAGGGAACCATAAATTCCTTAATGTGGCCCAGGATGATGTTATTATTTGCTACAATGATGCTCAAGCCATGAATTTTTTTTAGATAAGGCAGCTTCTTCACATCATATATGGGCTTCATAACAAAACAAGGGAGATAATGGGGATCTATGCATAGGAAAGATTATTATAACTTAGAGCTCATTGGATATAAAGATTGACTAAACAAGTAGCAAAAGAAGAGGAAAAGTTACATAACAGAGAGGATTATACTAAGACCTAGCCCTTTGCAAGAAAGAGATTTATAGTTGTAAATAGGAAGAAGAGACATCTCTTGGTGAGGTTATTTCATATAAAAGCTTACCAATACAAAAATCCATCAAAGAAAGATAAGATGTGGGTATCAATGAATGAAAAATTTTCAATTATCTTAAAAATTATGGAGGAAAGGGAAAGCAAGAGTAGGAGACTAAGATAAGAAGAAGAGAAAAAATAAGGAAACAAGTAGGGATACTTATTAATAAAAATAAAAGCCTGCATTAGTGAAAGAGTTTATAGACTCAAATTCAAAGGAAGATAATAGATGTGACATCTATCAATATGAGCATCCAAAGGAATATTACCTACTTATGTCATATCTACAATAGTCTATAGGGCTTATGCTTTGAATGCCAAGTTCATGGAAAAGCAAATGCCTAAGAGATTACCTTATCCACAAGACAATTACAAGTAACCCTAAAATCAACAATGCTACCCAAGTGAGACCCATTCTCAACCTTAAGACTATTATCAACACTAATGATAAAATCCAAAGGTATGGGGGATGTCATCACCAAGGTAGTAATAACCTTATTGCAAACTAGATCCATATGGATACCATGTCCAATAGCCTATTTCTCCTAATGATCCTACTACCCATGCCTCTAATCATTATTACTACCCTTTTGAGTACCATCTACTCACAACTCCTTACTTAGCATCAATATCCTATGTCTCTCACTAATCATCACATCTTTGTCAATACTCTCATATACCTCTTCCATTTGTGCCACCATTAACAATGTGGAGAGAATTTTCATAAAAACTGCAATAGAAGAATGTTTTTTATGATGATGATATTTGGCCCATGGTGATGGATTAGGAGAATAACATGGTTTCTTTTAGTATGTCTATGTGGAAAGTTACAAGGACTTTAGGATCAACATGGATGATTACTTCTTTATTTCTACATGGAAAGTGGATTTCTTAATGCAAAGGTGAGGAGAATGCATAATGATAAGTTAGCCAAGGTTTACCTGGGATGGTATTTATTTTGGATGAATTTCTAACAATAGTAAATATAGCCTCGAATGCAATATAGTTTCCTACCAAGAAGGATAACTTAATGACCACTATGATATCTACTTTAACCCCCCTAAACAAAATCAAGGAAGAAACATTTCTAGATGTTCATTTATAAGCATGCTAAGCAATTGGCACTTAAATAAACATGAAAAAATAAGACTTCACTTTTAAAAAAAGGGCATTAAGGAAAAACATTTCTCATATGTTTAAAATGAGAGTGAATGAGAAGACCTTAATAAATAAGACATGATAAAAAATATGAATTTTAGGAAATGTATGAGCTCTCCAAATTATCATATCCACTTTTTTGGTCACTAGGAATTGAGACTAAGTCTAGTTTTGATATTTTCCCACCCTATTTTGAATAACAAAATTTCCAAAGACAACATTATGGGATACTTTCCCATCTCTAGAAGGCCTCCAAGAACCATTTGGACTCATAACACAACTTAGAATTTCCATTCTTAATGATGTTGGAAAGGTTTGAGAACTAGAACCTTTTTAAAGTGTTGGAAGTGACACAAATTCTAATTTAGCTATATTCCTAGACCATCTTTTCCATGTTACCTATACCAAAACCACATTTTAGCCTTAAATATATCCTTGCAGAACCCAAATGACTCATCCAAAACATCTATAGCACTAGCGTCAACACTAATATCATGGTCTCTAGCATCTTTAAGGCTTGCCCCACCTGTATTTTAACTTGACCAATCAATAATATCTTGGGCACTATATATGATAATTTTGATAAGTTTGAAGGCAATCATAGTAGTCAAGATTTAAAAATTTTTTATCCAATGCAATTGATGTTGACATAGCATAAACATCATCATGGTTATGTCATCATCCTCCTAGCCTTCCAAGATCAACATTTGGAAACATTTTATTACTTTAAAAGATCCCTCAAGTCTCAAAACATCACCAAAACTCATTTCAACTTCAAATCATACATTCTAAAAGCTTGAGAAGTCACTACAAAAAATTCATGAAAATTTTTCTATCTTCATAGCTAACATTGATATCAACGTTAATGTCCTATGGATCATGAAAATGTAATCCTTTATGACATCATCCTAGCTCCATTTGACTTCAATTCAAACATCAAATAGGGACTTGGAGGCTTAAAACTTGATACTAGGTAGAACTAGAAAAAATTCACTAAGTACCAGTGATGTTGATGTCAATGTCAACATCAACATCATCCCTTATGAGATCCACATTGCTTAGTTCACAGGGTCAAACTTACTAAAATCAAACTCTAAACTAACTAATAACAAACTTCAGTTAGCTCTAAAGTTAAATTTTGCAACACTAATCTACAGCTTGGGTTCTTAAGATCTTGAGCATATTTTTGAGATTTTAGGAGATCCAAATTGCTTGCTACAAACCACCTAACATCTTCCACAAGATCTATTGCTATTGATGCATAAATTTGGTTATAAATAACGTCCTTTTGAATGAACTTGTTTAAAAAGACTATCATCTAAGGTGTCTTCCATATGGTTATAGAAACTTGGGAATAATCTTAGCTAGCATAGTAATGATGAAGTCTAAAATTACAAATTCCAAAATTTGATCTAAGTTAACAAGTGAGATACTATGCATACTTATAAATAATCATAAGCTTTATTTCAAAAATAAAAATAAACATGAAAATAAATTTTAATATGATGATACCAAAAATAAATTTTAATCTGCTTGCTTAGTAACAAGTTTAGATCTTTATAGTTGATGACTCTAAGCATATGCATTGATCCTATATGATAAGATTCAATAATGAAAATGTAGAATAGCATTTCATCAAGAATAACTAATGTGAGGCTTCTTAGTGTAAGGTACTAGAAGCATGTACTTGTGCAAAGCTTTATTTCTACAAATATGATGCATTATCATCTCTGCATAGCTTATTCACAAGAGATGTAGCTATAAGTCTCATTGTCCTGAGGGAAACTTAAGCTTGCTGCCATGCCCAAGTAAATTATGTGGGAGACATCACTCAAGCAGCACACCATGGCTAAATAAGAATGATAGAGGAATGATAGATTTTCCAGATTTTGCAACAAACTCATCACTCATGATTGGTTTGTACACTGCACTTGCCATTAGTTTTTCTATTGAAAATTTAGGAAAACTAAGAACACAAAATCTACCATGTATGTAGCTCTCCTAATGACAAAAACATACATTTTTTCTCACACGTTACCATGTTTGTGATCAAGGCATGATTGAAACTTCCATCATGCCTCCATTGCCATAGGATCATTCCATAGAATTTGTTGTGTCTACCCTGTTGTATTACCAACATGAAAATGGAAATTGTAGAGTTGACATTCCTTTGTTAACACTAAGCTCATCGTTGACACGATGCAATGCTAATCTTCTATTAATAAATTTTCACCATGTCCTATTATACAAAAAATATTTAACATAGTTGCCTTCCAAGGTAAAATTGAAAGCCTTCCTAACTTTTCATAAGGTTTTATGGTCTTTGTTTGAAAGGTCTTTTAATCAAAATGCAAAAACCAAAAATGATAGGTTTTGATTTTTCATAATAACATATTGTTGATGCATAAAATTTGGACACACCAACACTAAGAAAGAAAACTTTTAGAATACGATTGCCTATGGTACCTCCCATATGGGTACAAAAACCAAGGAATAGTCTCAGCTAGAGAGGGCCATGTGATGTTTCAAAATAGTAAATCAAATTGGAAAATTTTGAAATTAAAAAAAAAACTATTCTTTAGATTCAAGAATATAATAGGTAAGTAAAATGAATAAAATTTCTCTGGTCCCATTGATGTTGCTAATCTATCACTACTGGTGGTGTTCACTACTAGGCAAAAAGACTTCAATCGCTACCAAAAAGGAAGAGAGGGAAGAAGCATGATGCACACACATGTACATTGCCACCACTATCATAATCACCACTACTACCTTGGGAGCTTGCTTGCCTATCACATGGATTGGAAGGAAGGAAAGAAGTAGGTGGTGTAGGCACACCATTTGGGGAGAGATAGAAGGTTGCCTACTACAACATAAAAGAAGAAGGAAGAAACCACTATCTACTAGCTTCTTAGCTATTCCTATGTGATGAGTAGGAAGGTACCCCTACGCTCAAACATACAAATATGAGCGTGTACATTTAATCTAGTCGAACTCCATAGACGGACTAGTTGTAGCACCTAGACAGTTATACATTGATCATAGTTCGCTATCTTTCCATATGGACTAGTATTTGCTTTGTCACATATGGTTTAGTCCAAAGTCAGGTGTATGATGTGATTTTTACTACTAGGCTACTCCTAAATACAATGAGAAATAACTTTATTAAGCTAATAAGCAATAGGAAATAGAATCTAAGCTAGCCTAAGTATGATGAGCATCTATCCTTAATCATTCATACACATCTTGGACTTCATGCACTACTTATAGGATTACCAAGTACACATTACTCAAACCACTACTAGATACGCTATTGGGTTACCATGTAGTTACACTTAAATGTTCATGATTAATACGTACTAACAATAATAGTAAATGACAATAAAAGAAATATTCACTAGGAAAACAACAATAAATAATTAACAATTAAAACAAGTAAAAGCTAAGTGAATGCTGTAATGATGGAGTAATCTCGATCTTTATTACTGGTTGTGTGCATGTCCAAGTATGTCACACTTGAACAAAGGTTTTGTACAATTACAAGCATCACACTACAAGCATGCACTTGGGAAAAGAACTAAAAACTAACAAAAAGACTCGACCTAAAGATTTATAAAAAGACTCCTTCACCATGCACCCAAATGCTATATTTACAGGCTGACACAACAATCATGATATCATGTATATGATATTGTATCCAGGCTACGATATGGCATACCCAATATCGTGTATCCAATATCAGGGATTGGCAAACCGCGATTCATCATACCCCCACGACTACATAAAAACTCATCCTCGAGTCAAACAAAATGAGGAACAAGTTCATTTGATTACATAGTGGATAGGCATGGGATTAAGAACTAACTATGGATTATTTCATGCCACAGTGTGGAACTAGAAAAAACAAAATTGGGACACCAACACAAAACAAAAAATATGAAATTGTTTAGAACTCATGTGGTTCTTAGTGGTGGTGGTTCCTCCATGGGCTTCTTCTCCTTATCCTATGCTCCAATGTTTGCTGGAGTTGGCACCTCCCATGGACACAGCAGTTGCAGGAACATTTGATTAGCTTTAACGTACGATGCCGCAAATAGCCATCTTTCCTTCTCTTAGCTTTCAGCTTTGTCTTTGAATTCCTGATAGTTCATAAGCCATCAAGCTAAGTTTGCTACAACATTCTTTTAACCTTGGTAGCTAGCTTTTATCATCTCTTGTTTAAAGTTTACTACCTCTAATTTCTACAATGTCCTTTTGTGTTCAACAAACTCTATTTCATATTTGACATAGGTGGCAGCTGCCTGCTTTTCTAGCTCAGTCCTTAGATGTCCTACTATTAACATGGCCAATTTGGCATACCATAGGTTTTCCAACTCCATGTATTCTATGAGATCCTAGATTTGCAAGTCCCGATTCTTTAATTTTTCTTAGTGGGCGAAGGCGCAAGTGTCCAATATGGTCCACTAGTCAATGTTTTGATCACTGAAAGAGTTGATGTGGATCTTAGCAACATGGATCTCTTTTTCAATGATCCCCTTATACATCCTCACTTATTCCCAGAAATGCTCCTTCAATTTTTCATGTTGCTTAGCTTCATTTTGTCATGTTCTTATTTCAATGGCCATCTTCTGATGGATGGCACATACCTCCTCCATTGGAGAGTCTTGTTCTCTTTGGCTAAGTGACTTATGTCTTGGTTGACTCTTATTAATTGTTCTTGAATTTGCTAAAAACTTTCCTTGAGAACATTCTTTTGTTTTTCAACTATTGCCAACTGAAGATTTTTGGCAGCAACGAGTTTATTTTCTTCCTGTAAGGCTTTGAGTGCTTTTGCATGTGCATATGTTTGAGCCTATGCTTTTGAAGCATCCTAGTCAGCCTTTTCCTTCTCCATTGCCACCTTTTTATTCTCCTCTAATAATTTATTTAGTTGCTCTATCCTAAATGATTCTAGCTAATCAACTGGAATAAGTTGGAATGGATCTTGCTATTTAGCTTCTAGGGCAACGAACTTCTCCTAGAGTCTTCTCAACTCATCTTCTACATGTTCGGCCCTAACCTTAGCCATAACCAGCTTTTCCTTCATGGAAATGAATTTTGATTGTGCTACTATGACATCTTGAGGGATTTCAAACAAGGACATCATTACTTGTCCTATTTGCAGCAAATTATCTAGAGCATCCTCATGTTTTGCAAGAGTCATCAAGGAATTGGCTAGAATTTAAGCATTACATGCTCCTATGAGATCCACCGGTGGCACAATAGGAATGTTAAATGACTCTTTGATGTAGTTTGTGATCACTTCTACTACTTCGGCTGCATCCTGGTGTTGCATGACCACCACTATGTCACCTTCACCAAATTCTAATTGTACTTGAAATGATGCAACATTCCCAGAAATCTGTTATGACCAATGCAGCTTCCCTTATCTTGTTTGTATTGAGACCTCGTCCCTTACATGATTAATTAAGATGGTGGGTTGTACAACATCAACAATCACCTTGAAGAGATTGGTCTCATCATGACTTCCCCAACTGACCATTTCTGCAATGGCCTTGAGGTGGCTCATCAACAGTCAGTAATCTTGCGATTATAGTGGTGATTGGTCCTGCTGGCCCATGGGCTATATGCTAGGCCATGCTTCTTATTGTTGATTGAGCCTCATGTTTGGAAGTTGGATAGAACCTACTGTTTGAGGTGTAGTGGGCCCAACCGTCTTCTCTTATTCAGGCTCCAATGTCTCACCAACATCTTTTCTTGATACTAGTGGCTTTAGTAATTTGGCATATGAAGCATTTTGAGCCTTTATGAGGACATCATTAGTGTACCCTAGGATTCTAACATGTCAGCATAGCTTCCTAATTAAACATAGAAATGGCAATGCAAACTTTATTTTCTTGTGTTCTTTGAACCACCTAAATATTTCTATTAGATACGAATGGGATAAATTAGCATCAACTTTGCCCATCAACATTGCACTTCCTCTAGGCTGCATAGGTAGAGATCCTATTCAGACCCTTCATTGGGAAGATTTGATAGGTGCCAATTTTGAAATAAATTCTCTCTTCAAGGGTCAATTCTCCATATGTTTTGTCTTCTTTGCCATATGCTCTCTTTAGCCATACATTTCTTACATCAACATCAGGGTACATGGGTAGATGAGCAACCCTGGACCCTGTATTTGAAAGGTTCAAAACTTCCATAATGGCCTTTGCAAAGAAATCAACTGAAATTCCACCAATGTCAGTGGTGGTTTCTTCTTCTTTATTATGCCAAAATTGATAAGTTTTCCTCAAATACCATTCTCCACTTTCTAAGAGGATAGGCCATAGTGGAGATCCCTTGAGTTGATCTTTAACTGGCTCAAGGATGAATTCAGTAAAAGGTCCAAAATTAAGTTCCATGATCACTACAGTAGATGTGGACCTTTCTCGAATGGCCTAAACACATTCTAGGAACAACGTGAGATGTTGTCCCTATTCAGGTGCCCTACCTTCTCCACCTTCTACTTGACCAAATTGTGTAGTAACAAGGGATTCTTAATGCATGCTAAATGATTATGCCTCCTATTTTGCATGTTCTGTAGGAGGTCCTTAGCCTCTACCTCTCCTTAGACATTTAGATGCACCTTGAGAAATCCCTCCCTATTGTCCTCATTTAGGAGCCATCTATAATCACACAAAGATTGATTGTTAGTAAGGTTATTTAAAAAAAATAGTTTGATTATCTCATACCTTACTCGTTGCCTTTAATAAATTTTGAATTCTTGCTTAGTATGATTTTAGAGTTAGAAATTTTTCAAGGAAATTCCCCTAAAAGTTTTAATGTTGGGCCTGATTTGCTCATGTGACTTCAAAAATAATTTAAATGATTTTGGTTAAAGAAGAAAATTATTTTAGCATGAGTTTTTAACATTTTCCAATAGGACTTACCCTTATGATATCCTTTGAGTGATAGAAAATTTCAGAAATGTTATGTGCAAATTCTACCATACCCCTCCCCCACAACTGAGTTAAACACTCTGGGATTAAGTAGGTTCGATTGGAAGGAAAATCAAAGCATTAATGGACGAGATATTAACAATTGAATGTTAGACTCTGAAAGTGTGAAAAATCATGGAAGAAAATTGCAACAACTCCCCTCGCATCAACAGTTGAAAATGACTTCTACGTGCATGGGGGGACCCATATATATAGGTTTTTTGGACATGATATTGCATATGTGATAGCGCAGACTTGATATTGCATCGGACCTAATACTAGGTACCTGATATCATATCCCTTCCAAAATAGGGTACTTAAGGCACCAAAAGGAAAATTTGGTTAAAATGATGACAAAGGAAAGAATAGATTTAGCAATGGAATATGTGGAGGATATAAAATTATGTGGTGGTATGCAACAAGAACAAATTACAAAAGTTACACAAGTGGATCCTCCCCAAAGTAGGTTCCAACCTATCATGTCCTTGTGTAACCACACCTTAAAATGTCTGTAGGCACTAGAAGGGTTAAATGCAATTTGCACTGGTGCAACAAAACACACAAATGTTAAATACCACCATGATGAGGTATGAATTCTATGCCACACAAGACACAAGTTAGAAATACTTGGATAGTGGGATGAGACAAATTGTAGAAGGGATTGCAGAGATCGAGACGTGAGGTAACTTACCCTAGGCATAATGAATCCAAAGTGTTGTACATGATTAAAGTACTATTAGCCTATCACTCCAAGGTCAAAACCAAGTCCATACCCCTAAACAGTGACATCGCATTATTTCATCCAATGATGGACAACCATAGGAGTATCAAAATAGCAAGGTATACAATCACTTGGCATTTTGTGCAAGGGAGCAATGATTCAAATTTTTCTACAGCATGTTTTTCTTGATCTTTTTCTTTTTGATTTTTTTCTTTCTTTTATTTTCCTTCTAGCTGCTTTTGCACTTTATCTTTCTTAATGGGATCCTAGAAAAGCCACCAACCTTTAGGCATAGATGCATGTCTTTCCAATGGAACCCTTAAGAACAACATTGAGTTCCTTTATTAAGTGCATTTATCACAACTCTTACTTCCATTTTTCATTAGATCTACAAGGATCTTAGTATAACCAAGCTGCATGACAGCACATACAAATGTCACCAAAGAGAATCCACAAGTTCCCTTGATGTCACATCCTTACCATGCCCTCTTAGTATGTTACTCTTTCCTTTGGGCATAATGAGTGTAAAGTTACTTTAAGTTTTAATGATAACAAGAATATCATCGTACCCAGAGTAGAACCACTTATTAATAGAATGGATGGGTGGATGTTGTGGGCTCACTATCCAAATAATTAGTCATTTTTGACTCAATAACATAGAACAACTCCTCAACCGATAGGTCACATGAGTATTTTATTCACAAATGAGATCATCCTCAAAAAGATAAAACAACAAATTGAAAAATGAAAAATTAGAAAACAAAAAATTGTAAAACCAAAGAAAAGAAAAAACATTTACTAATTCTACTTGTTAGAATGGGAGATATTGCCCATGAGTAAACCTTGGATCATGGCGAGAATTAATAAATAGAAAGTTTGGATCATGCATGTTGGGAATATTAGGGTCTGGTCATATCCAAATCATTGGATGTCTTTTGATGTGGTGCCAAGAATGTACCCAAATTGGGGTTCACACACATGATTAAAGTAGGTGTAGTGGGGTAGATTATAAGATGTGGTCATGTGATAAGGAGCTGACCCACTATGGCATCCATGACCATAAGACGGTATGCAAGGATTGATATGCCTCCTCATGTTGTCATATTCATTGGGCTACATGGTTGTTAGAGTGTTGATTGGTGGCCTGGATAAGGTAATAGGAGGCATTAAGTTTGAAGAGGAAGGTGCATCACAATGTTGGACTTGTGCTAAGCTGGAGGATGTAGTGGTTTCAAAATCATACTGTCTCTTCCTATGGCCATGCCTAAATAAAGGACACTTTCGACATTGTGGAGGAATCCCACTTTAGTTGACAATAGCAGCATAAGTAATGTTCATTGGTTGGTGTTGTGGTGTAAAACCTTCCAATACTACTAGTGGCAATGTAGAAGGAGGTGAAGGATGAGAATATTAAGGATAAGGAGAAGTGTAAGGAACATGAGGTGGTGATCCTGTGGGAGAGGACATGGGTTGAGAGTATTCAGAAGAATGATAACGATGAGGTGAAGTAAAGGATGTTGATCTAGTTGGAGAAATAGGGTGTTGAACATAATAAGCACTTAGTGTCAGGGCATATGAAGGTTGAGGCCAATTTGCTGATGGTCTCTCCCATGATTGGGGTTTTTGCACCTACGGTTGAACATAGTACTTCTATATCAAATTTGGATGTAGCATTCTTCCCCAATGCTCATGTAGATGTGACAAAATTGGGCATTGGCCTTTACGGTGATCATATAGGAAAACATCGCATTGATACTTATGATTTGTAGTTGGACCCCTATCCTTATTTCGTTTATCCCTTTTTTTCAATTGTTGAATTGTGTTTTTTCCCGTTTCTCAGTTTGGCATCCTCTGTTTGTTTTGGTTGTTAGAGTGATGTTGCATGGTTTTACCTCTAATAATGTTTGCATATCCTCTGCATTTTTCATGTACTCATTCCATCATCTTATTGATCTTTGCCTCAATTTCATCTAGTGATTTTAGTATTGGCAAAGATGGGGATGGTTCCACCTCCTCGAGGTGAGCTGATTTCTCCTCTTCACAATTATGAACCTTTATTATTTTAAGAGTTTGGTCTTGTTGAGATCTTTCAAAATTCTCCCATTTGGCTATCTCTCCTTAATTTTTTGCTACCTACTTAATAATCTCTTGGAATTGGTGGGTTCGTAGTTCATATAGTTGACCTAGGGCATACATCCCTAGGATCTCCATTGTTTCATTACAGAGCCCATCTGTGATGTGGCACATTAGCCTTTCCTTAAAGAACCCATGGCTTGGGCATTTGTTTAACAACAAGTAATATCTTTCTAAGGCCATGTTCAAGGGTTCATGTTGCCCTTGTTTCCACTCTTGGATTTGTCTCCTCATGGCTGACACTCTTGCACAAGTATGATATCTTTCATTAAATAGTTCTACCATTGTGGGCTAACAGTGAATTTGTTTTATCTTTAAAGACCTATATCATACTTTTTCTTGGTCAATGAGTGTCAGAGGAAAGAGCTTAATTTTTTTCCACCCATTATCAATGTTGTTCCATGCATAGGAATTGTAGAAGGCTTGTAAATGATGTTGCAGATCTAAATCATAGCCTCCTAAGAACTTGGGAAAGTTGTTTAAATCAAGCCTGGGAAAACAACTTTTCTTACGATGCCTATAGGATATTTGAATCGCCTCTGTTATATGCATTAGGCTCTTAGTGGCCATCATAGGTTCATCATCACCAAATAGGTTGTAAGTTCATGAGTTGAAACAATGTTGTCTATGTTTAGGTTGGAATTCGTAATTTTGCCTGTGGGTTCAATTTTTATTTCTACGCTAACCCCTTGAGGAATAGTCATCTATGTTACAACCTGACATTGAAAAAGTAGAGGAAGAGAGAGAACTAGAAGACTCATCATAATTTTTGTAAGTCTCCCAATCATCCCCTAATGTACTCTTGCTAATTATTGAGAAGGTCCTAGGCCTTATAGGCCTCCTTGTTCTATGGGATGTCCCATCCTTACTAGAGGTGTTTGAGTTGGATGACAAGAGTCCTTGAGTAACCTTAGCGTGTCCATGAACATATGAAACTCCTACATAAGAGAGTGTACTCCAAACTTCTTCTTCATCATAAATTTCATTGGTTCTCCAATGAATTGCTTACTAGTTGTTGCATTATTGATGAGCTACGATATCGTGTTTGCCCCTGCGATATCGCGTACGCGATATCATAGCCCACCACAATGTCTATAAATAAGAGGTGGTTTTCCCTATTTTACGCATCTAGAGTTATTCCCTTAACCAAACTATAGTAGTTTTACCATTCCAAAGTAAATGGATCTTTATTTGAGCAAATTGTACCTAAGCACACATTTGTGTATGGCAATAAAGATGAACTTTCTGATAAACCTTGCAGCATATGGACTAAGATAAATAGGATTTAATTATTGTTAAATTTTTAAATTCTTTCCTAGATAATTAATCTCTCTCAACCCTTGACTCTCCTAGTTAAGTGAATTCAGTATGACAGCTTCGAGCATGTGTGTATCGCTTGGTAATTCAGTAACAAGTAGCGTTTGGTAATCCCAGTAGCGTTGCACTAGTTCGGGGTGTCTGTGGCAAGTGGGAATGGATACTAATGCTAGGATAATTAAAACTTAGTTAGTGAATAGCTACTGAAAATTAGTTATTTAGTTCTATTCACCTTTCCATCCTAGCATAGGCATTAAAAAGATAAAAGTTATAAAAATCACATACCTCAAACTTACTTAACCATACAACTATGACAATACAAGTAAGTTTGGGAGGACAACGATTGGTTAACCTTAAGTGTTCCATTAAGGCACATAAGCACTTAGACCTTAGAGTTCAACCAGATCGTGTGTGAGACGCTTTTATTCGTATGGTTGAGTGTAGGGGTACCTCACCACTCATCATTGGTGCCATTGCCGAGGAATTAGTTGTTTGTGTGCTACGTAGAACATAGAAGATCATTCATATTGTTGGGATGCTAGAACGAACCCTTAGGGTTGATCAAAAGAAAAAAATAAGATAATGGTAAATAGCACACTGAAGAAGACTAAAATGTCTTCTTCTTCATACAAAAGCACTTCACTGCCTAGGAACAACACTAGAGATAGTCAACGACACAACACACATAACCAAAATTTGCCAATTCCTCAACAATTCCGTGTGGTATATATTCATCATGATGAGTATATACCTAAATTTACCTTTATTCTCCATCAAGATGAACAACTGCATTGGAGAGACTTGGAGGGTAACATAGTGTTGCCTCTAGACTGAGTAGTCCCCAACATGCTCCTTTGTGCTCTTGCACGAATAGGGATGTCACAATTGTACGCAGAGTACATTGCATGTGATTACGACACAAGGGACTACCATCCCATAGAAGCATAACATCAATGGGACTTGCATCAGGAGAGTTACCACACATCTTTGAAGGGCAAAGGACCCCATAACGCTCCATCCATCTTAAGAGAAATTGAGGGTGGTGAACCTTTTTTAATAGGTTCTCCACAAAAAAATGTTCCCCCTCCTAATGATGGTGAGGAGGTGGTATATCAGAACCTTCACTCCATAATTCACAACCCTAGTTCTAATCCCCACGAACACCAAGTGTTCAACGAGAGAACACAAACACATGATAAGGGTTGGCATTCTAATCATCATCATGATCAGGGCCAGGACCACCGAAGAGAAGGTAGGAAACATTATCATGATGATATTTCTCCCTCTTCTTCACCTTCATCATCACATTCACCCTCTCCTTCAGTATCATGATGCAGTCATAAGAAACCTAATCATGAGGATAAGGGTAAACAGAGTGAGAAACCTCGACGAGAGAGTCAAGAGCGAGGACGAGGGCACTCTAGAGAATCACGACATGGAAGAAGGAAGAGTAGGGAACCATGTAGACATCACAGACACTATGAAAGAAATGACCACGAAGAACCTCTACTTGCAACCCGAAGCATTTTAGACATCACGGAGGCCGTTAAAATTCCTACAAGACACCAGAAAGATAGTAGGATCAAGAGATTAGACATGAATAACATTCCATGATTTGAGGGGGGATACAACGCTGATCATCAGAACCACTTACAAGCATTTCACGATGCATCTTCCTTGCAGAACATTGAGAACAAATGAAAAAAGCTAAAGTTGTTCCCAAGGACACTAGTAAAAGAAGTGAAAAGCTGGTACCGATCCTTAGAACTAGAATCCATTCGAAGGTGGAGCATGATGCTAGAACTATTTAATGATAAGTACCAAACATACTCCCAAGTGTCCAACTTGTGAAAGCAAATCCAAGGATGGAAGCAGGGAAGTCATGAACCCTTGGATGCTGCCATGGGCTAATATTATGCACTGCTACATTGTTGCTCAGGCCATGGTTACTCGCAGCAGGATCAACTATGCCATCTCATAGATAGACTTAGCATGAAACTAGGAGAACCCTTGGAACATATACCCAAGGGAGATTATCATAGCTTAGGTCCCATCAAGTTCATAGATTTTTGGAGCAAGTAGCTAAGGAAAAAGGAGAGCTACGTAAGAGAGAAAGTGTGGAAGAGTACAACCGCGATCCTTCCTTCTAAAAAAGGGGAGTGAGATTCTGTGAGGAGGAGGAAGAGTCACCACTCGAAGAGATGGTGAATAGGAAAACCTTGCCACCCCAAAAATTTACAACAGAAGTGTCAACAAAGGTAGACCAAATGTGGGACTCCTTAGATAGTAGATTTGAAACTATTCTCAAAATCATAGAGGAGTCTAAGGAGTGAGGTAGTGACTATGATAAAAAAAAGAGGGATTTGGACCATGCACGTAACAAAGGTAAGGGTAAAATGGCCATCACCGAAGAGGTTGTGGATTTTGATACGGACAATGATGGTGGATGTGAAATATGCCAGTATGACAATCCTAAGGGATGTTGCCCAATAATCTCACATCTGCAAGAGTCTGGGGTGTATGCACTTAACCCATGACTTAACAAACGGCAAGCACCCTGATGGTTACCTTATCCCCAAGGTAACCCAAGGCAGTTCCACCAACCTTAATGTATTACCCAAGTGGAACTCCGCCACAACCTATTGAGCAACACCAGTAGTGGAAATACCCACAGTCATGGGGGATGCCACCACCACAACAACAATACCCTTACCGGCAACCAAATCCATATGGCTATTACGTGCAGTAGCCAATCTCTCCACGTGACTCTGTTGGTCACGTGACAGCACAACATCACTACCAAGCTTAGGAGTATTATAGGACTTCTTCTCCTAGGAGAGATACACCACATACATACCATCCTCCAAATCCATCTGCAACTCTCACACCGATAGCTCCATTACCACCCACTCCAGCAATGCAAGGGGAACTCCCCACTCAACTACAGCAATGCAATGCTACAAGAGCTATAAACCTTCAACCTACTGCTAGTTTTAACAACCGCATAGAGAGAAGACCTTTCTTTACAACCAACATTCCAAAAAAGCTCTCATAACCACAAGCGGTTGAGCCTCCAAATGCTTCTCCATCAAATAAGGCTTCAAAGCCCCCTTCGAACCAAAAATAGAGCTCAACGCACATAATTATGTTAACACATATCGTCACTGACTCGATTAAGGAGGGCCACCTTCCTAGGAAATTCACAGGGAATGAACCATGTAAAGTTCTTCTGGACTTAGGTTCTAGAGTCAACTTATTGTCACAAGAGATGTATAAAGCCTAGAACCTGCCTCCACTAAGGAAGAGCAATATTCACTTAGATCTAGCTGACTAGTCCATCATTGTTCCCTTGGGACTAGTGGAGGATATTGTTACCACTATGTGTGGGTGGTTATACCCAGCAGATTTCCTAGTGATACAAGTAAACAATGATAAAGGGGAATTCCCAATAATAATAGGAAGGGCATGGCTAAGTACCGTAAATGCATGCCTAGGAATTCATGATTTTTCCCTGGAAATATCTAAGGAAAATAATTTTGGGAAGATCGAGAGGAAGAAAGTTTCATGCATCACATACAATGATACAAGGTGTGATTGCGTACAGGAATGTTCAACATTGCCTGCATGCAACCAGTGTGCCCAAGACATTAACATACAAAAGTGTCTATATGTACCAACCACACATCAAGAAAACACCTAGTGGTTGATAGCTGATCAAGAGAGAAACTCACCAAAGTGCATGGAACTAACTGTGGGTACAACTTGTGCCTACATCAAAATCTTAGATGCACCTCCTAAAAACATAGGTAGGGGGAAGCACGTCAAGAGCATAGATGCACTAGAGCAAGAGTGTCACCAACTTCCAACCCTTAACCTGAAAACATCAACAGGGGGAAGCTAGAAATTCCTAAAAAAAACTTGAAGCACTCTAATCAAATCTCCCCCTTCCAACCTAGTCATAGGGGAGATGGCCACTTATGCTGATCAATCAAGGCCCTCGGTTCCTTTTTAAGTTTTTTTTTACACATTTTTGTTTTGCAAATTTCTTTAACTTTTCTTGTTTTTGTTTTGCAACATCATTCATAATTTTTCATTTATTTGTCTGTTCATTTATTTTCTTAAGTTTTCCACCTAATAAGTGCTCCTAAAGATGGTATGAACTGTATTCTATTGATTGCCAATGTTTGGTTTTTACTAAGTTATGATGTTGATACTAAGGTATGGTTCTTTTGGTATAATAGGCAATGAGTCCACGTCATCTATGCATTCATGAATTTCTTTGGTCTCTCTTGGCTTGGAACTGTATAGTCCCCTTCCTTAAATAATAAGAACTATCAATGAATTGGTGATTTGGAATTTCTCAAACTACGGAAAGACTCAAAGGTTGAAAAGGATGTGACTTCAAGGGAACTTGATGCATTTGTGCTGGCCATTCGCTTGAATGCTTGGATGTTTTCTTCTTGAGTTTTCCTTACCATTCTGACGTTGCTCCATAATCAAGAAGTTGAGCTAATAAAAATTATAAGTCTTTGCATGGTGTGGTTCTCATGCAAAAGAAAAAAAAATAAAACAGTGGGAATTCAAAGCACACCCCTTAGACAAAATTATCATCTAGACTACAAGCACTGGTTATGAAACTAAATAAACATGTTCCCTCTAACTAAGGTCCCTTCTTGCTTCCTACTTTCTCCTTTTTTGTTTCGTTGAAATGGTGGTGACTTTTTGGTGAAAGCATTCTAGTTACTCCAAGTGGATGGATTGGCCAAATGTATTAATGTGAAGTCACTAGATGTGGATTGTTTGAGGTTGGATTTGGAATGAGATCTACTAAGTTACATTAACCATTAATACACAAGGGGTTGTACACCACCTTATTTTTTAGACTCCATTCCATTCTCTTCTTGCCATCATTCTTTCCCCATTGTACACCTCATTGTCGGTTGTATCAATAGTCCATATTTTGGTTGATGCATTGTTTTCTTTTTGGTAAACTCTTGTGGTTAAGAATTTAACTCTTGCTTCCAAATGACATTTCCAGAGCCTACGGACTCTTTGAATGTGGGATTGTCAGGGCATTAACAGCATGAGCCTACTTTGGCGAGGACCCAGTGGCATTCCTATTTGGTGCATCCGTTAATTTCTTTTCCTTAAACATTTCTTCAATCACCATTTATTTTGTTCATCTCCATCTTCGACATCCATTTTATCAGTGTTGCAATTATTTCTTTTTTCTCCATCTTTCTTATTCCTTACCTTTTCCCATTCTCTTGCTACTGAATGTTCGCTCTCAGTCATGGGGATCTTGGTCTAATTTTTTTGATTTTCTCGTAACCCCTACACCTCGGGTAGTCACCAATATTATATCTCTAGATATGCATTAGCCATATCACAACTCATCCAATGGACCTTACACTGAGTCAAGGTACCAATTGCATTGTGATTCATTTACCCTTGCTAATATAAGACTATGTTGTGTGTGTAGATGGCAATTGTACACCAATGGATTGGATCTGGAGGAAACACTTGGAATGGATTAGTGCTGGAGCAGTATGCAAGGAACAAGATTGATGGTGCACTTATGGATGAACAATAGAAGGCACAATCTTGGTGTCAATAGCAACAAACTTCTTCTTTTCTCTCTCTCTTCTCTCTTCTCTCTCAGCTGCCAAATAAGGCTAGATGTCAAATGTGTTTAGTGTTCACTCTTGTTCTCATGAACACTAATTTTTTCATGTGTTGTAATGATGATCTGTTCACATGTCACCCCATTCACCATTAGTATCATTCAAGTTAATAATCTCATACCTTTCCAATATTTTGTAAGGAACTCAAGGATGAGTTTTCATTCAGTCATGGGGGTATGATGAGCCGCGATATCGTAGCCTGCCGCAATGTCTATAAATAAGAGGTGGTTTTCCCTATTTTAGGCATCTAGAGTTAGTCCCTTAGCCAAACTATAGCATTTTTACCATTCCAGAGTTAGAATAATTTCCATGTGCCCACAGTAGGAGTCTCAAAGTGAACGGATCTTTATTCGACAAATTGTACCTGAGCACACATTTGTGTACGGCAATAAAGATGAACTTTCTAATAAACCTTGTAGCATATGGACTAAGCTACATAGGATTTAATTATTGTTAAATGATTAAATTCTTTCCTAAATAATTAATCTCTCTCAACCCTTGACTTTCCTAGTTAAGTGCATTCAGTATGACTGCTTCAAGCACGTGTGTAACACTTGGTAACCTAGTAACGAGTAGCGTTTCATAATCCCAATAGCATTGCATTGGTTCAAGGTGTGTGCGGCAAGTGGGAATAGATACTAATGCTAGGATAATTAAAACTTAGTTAGTGAATAGTTAATGAAAATTAGTTATTTAGTTCTCTTCACCTTTCCCTCCTAGCATAGGCATTAAAAAGATAAAAGTTATAAAGTCACATACCTCAAACTTACTTAACCATACAACCATGACAATACAAGTAAGTTTGGGAGGAAAACGATTGGTTAACCTTAAGTGTTTCATTAAGGCGCATAAGCACTTAGTCCTTGGAGTTCGACCAGATCGCACGTGAGATGCTCGTATTCGTATGGTTGAGTGTAGGGGTACCTCGCCACTCATTAGTTATTGTTATCCTGTGAGTGAGAAATTGTCATGAATTGTTTGTAACTCAATTAAATTTAATTTCTTCATTTGAAAGATAGATCATTAATACCTTGTTATAGTGATCTTTTATGATATAACTAATCTAGATAACTAGCACCATCCTCAGCAATGGCACCAATGATGAGCGGAAAGGTACCCCTACGCTCAACCATACGAATACGAGTGTGTACACATGATCAGGTCGAACTCCACGGATGGACTAGTTGTGACACCTAGATAGTTATACGTTGATCGTAGTTTGCTATCTTCTCACTTGGGCTAGTATTTTCTTTATCACATATGGTTTAGTCTAGAGTGAGGTGTATGCTATGATTTCTACTACTAGGCTACTCCTAAAGATAATGAGAAATAACTTTATTAAGCTAATAAGCAATAGAAAATAGAACCTAAGCTAGCCTAAGTGTGATGAGCATTTGTCCTTAATCATCCGTATGCATCTTGAACTTTTTTTAGTACTTCTAGGATTACCAAGGGCACATTACTTGAAGCACTACTAGATACACTACTGGGTTATCACATAGTTACACTTAAATATTCATAATTAAGGCATACTCATACCACAATAATAATAGGAATAGTACAAGCATCATACTACAAGCATGCACTTGGCCAAAGAACTAAAAACTAACAAAAAGACTCGACCTAAAGTTTTACCAAAATACTTCTTCACTGTGTGTCTAAATGCTATATTTATAGGCTAACATAGGAATCATGATATCATGTATACGATATCATATCCAAGCTATGATATCATGTACCTGATATTGGGGCCTAGCCAACCACAATTCATCACTATGCATCACTGCTATCAATGAAGAGAGAGAGAGAGAAAGAGAGAATTGCCTGCTATAGCCCCAAAGAAAAAGATACTATCACTATTTTGGTGAGAGAGAAGAAGCTAGATCCCACACCACAAAGGGAGCCCATTGTCTGCCACCTCTAGGAGAGACTAGAGGTTCTAGCCCAAGATGTTGGGGGAGGCCCGATGCAGCATTCCACCCCCAAGCCCCCCCCCCCCCCAAAAAAAAAGCCCACCTATTGGGTTCCTAGCTGCTCCCAGGATCTAATCCTCTAGATTTGATGTTTGGGCCCCTCCTCAACTCATGATCATGTAGCTACCGCTACCCCACCTTTTATTGTCATTACTACCTATTTCAAAGCCCACTATCGATGCCATGAATGTCTACATTCTCCATGCTTGCCACTATCATCCATGTTTTATGTGTAACTGCATGCACTTTCTCCACCACCAACCTTAGTAGTTACATAACCACCATTCCATGATCTACCATGTAACTCTCGCATTTTGTTGCAACGTCTTGAATGGTAGTTTTGCTTATGTAACATCCAATTGCATTAATTTGGACATGGATGGTTAGTGAAAATGTGAAATACCATCAAAGCATATATGATTTTGCAAATAATAGTCTAAAATTTAGTAAAAATTTAAACATAGGTTAAAAACTTATAATGGGATTCGCAGATAGCAAAAAAATTTATATAAATAGATTATAGACTTACATTATAGATTTTCTAGATAGTAGAAAGAGATGGTTGTGAATAGCTAGCATTTCCTCTAAAGTAACGTGTTGGCTAATCAAATACATATCTAAATTTATTTTATCGAAGTTAAATTTTGGGTAATGTATCTAAATCAACCGTGTGGCATTGCAGTATTATATAATTAATCAATTAATTATGTGTATGGTATGCATGACCAGGGTGCTTTGAATTCATGCCTCCATGTCATTTTGTAATGCCCCTATTGAGATTAGCGCAAATCTCTATCACTATTTTTTTTTTAAATTGCTAGTGGTTGCTGCATTGGACACTGATGGTTTCAAGTCTGCTAAGGCATGAATATTGGTCTAAATAGAGACCAAGGCATGCATGATGTTATTGATTAAGATCAGTGAAGGATTAGGAAGTACTAATTTAGCAATCTCTAATAGTAACGTTCACAGTCACCATTCCTTGCATGATTTTTACCATAGTTATTAAGAGAGAGAAATAGACACATTGAAAATCATGGTCCCATGAGAGCATGGGCATGTTGACACCAACACTTAGCCCCCAAACTTTAATTGCATGAAAGTGCAAGGATAGTGAAACCACAGAAATTTTAAAAGGAGATGCAATTGAAAAACATCACATAATGGACAAATTGAAACTTGAAAGTAAACTATACTAATATAAACATGATTAAAATAACCAAATAATCAAACTCTAAATATAGAATTTATTATTTTAACTACATAGATCTATATACATAATTAAAATATATAACTAAGATCACATTCCCAATCTTCTCACAAGGTGAAAGTCAAAGGTATGTGGATTACTTTGAGCACAAGATCTATGCAAAACTTAATGAGGAAGACAAGCTCAAGTTAGATTATGGTTAGTTGTAACTTTTGGATTTTTCCTTGGGTTTTTTTGTTTTGTTTTGTTTTTTTTTTTTTTTTTTTTTTTTTTTGAGAAATGGAGGTTAGGGTAAGGATAGCTGCCAGACCCCATCACACTTAAGAACTTATTACACTACCAATGAACATGGTCCTCATTCTTTTCTTTTCTTTTCTTTTTCTTTTTTTTGGAGGAAACTTTGCTCATGGTGTACTTCATTTCTATGGTAGGAATTCCAACAAAAGTCTGGTCGATTAACTACACTACCAAAGAACATGATCCTTTTGGAAATTTTCCCATGGTGTAGTTCAACCCTCATGTATGTGCCTTTGATTATAATTTGATGGCATCATAGGAAGTCTCTTGGGTGGCTAAGGGTTCTCAAGTGGAGATGAACACACTTTACCTCGTTGTTCACAAGGTATCCATAGATCATCCTACTTGAGGGCTAGGGCTTAGGAGAGGAAAAATGGGGTTTTCCAAGGTCACCTAGTGATTATGAATAACCATTCTCCAACATCGCCTATCCTACACTCACATGATCATGATGATTACATGATAAGTTAGCACAAATCTCATGCTCCATAATCCAACATAACTAAAAAAGTAAAACCTTTAAAAAGAATGGGAAGAAATAAAGAATTATTAAAATATATAATATAAAAGATATTTTATGTAATAGTAATAAGAAATATTATATAAAGTATCATACTAACATTATTTTCCAATGGTGCTTTGATGACCCAACACTTAGTAACTCAAAAGACCATAATGATTATTAAAATAATATAAAAAGAAAAATCAAAACCAATGCAAAAAGAGATGGTGAAAATGCAAAGAAAATATGCAAATGCAAATATATACACATGAAATGCATGATGAGGGAAGGAAAATATGCAACTAAGGATCTACCAAGTGTCCACGTGGGGCACTTGAGTAGAAATGTTTCCAAGGAAATTTGTTAAAATTCCTATGTAACCTATATCCTTGCATGTCAACAATTTCATATACATTAGGGCTAATGTTGTCTTTAACTTGGAATGGGCCTAACCACATAGGAGAGAACTTACCTTGAAGATTTTCTTAGTCAAATGTTCTACCTCTTTCTAGGACTAGGTCTCCTATCTTAAAGACTTCACCAGCATACTTCCTATCCAGACATTGTTTAACAATTTCTTGATAATTATGATCAAGACCTAATCTTAACTTGTATGTTCATTTTTTATCAGGCACTAAATTTGGATGTTTCATAAGATGAATAATTTTAGATTCCACAAGTTCATCAAGTTCATCTTTCATCCAAGTTTCAATCTTAGGTTTAACAGGTCTAAGTCTTGGTGAGTAATCAAATATAGCTTTTCTAGGAACATGTTCAATAGATATATCATCCGATTTTGACACACCTTATAATGTTTTGATGGTTGGAATCTCATTTATATCTTCATGCTCCCTTAAAGGTGGTAGGTCACTCAGACAAAATTCCTTTTCATTACGATAAGGCAAGGTATCCTCATAGATTTTTTCACGTTCACTAGAAGTTTGATATGGTTGGGTGGAATCTATACGAGGAAAAGACTTTTTTTATATATAATTTCACTCACATGGTCATCTATAACATGTTTTCCATGCTCAACCTCCATAACTCCAACATAAAGGTTAGTGTTTTGATTTTCCAAAGAATGATTTTGGTGATCTAAGGTTGTAACTACTTGCTTGTAGAAAGGCTCTCTTGGTATGACCATGTATTCAAATTTTCCTTTGATAGGGATTAACAGTTCCAAGAAATAAGACCTAAAGAAGCCCTCAAACTTGGCCCCGAAAGTCCTAGATAAGAGCACACCATAAGTGGGTGACATATCAACTACTAAGATATATGTGTAACATGTAAATGTAGGGTATTATTTAAGTTGCACTTTCACTCCTTTTAATGACCCTACTACCAATACGTTAAACCAATCAAGTTGTATTACACTTTTTGTGTGTGGTAACATTTGTGCTCCTAAAGCCTTACATACCTCAAGAGGCATGACACTAGCAATTGCACCAGAATCCATCAAATAATTATAAATGTTCTTTCCTAAAATGATCAAAGTTGTTAGAAAAGGAGGATTCTCTTTCTTTCTTGATGTGGAATTATTTGCATTTTTTACTGATAGCATGTCAAAATTTTCTACAAACTGGACTTTGATTTTAGTGATTGGGGATTTTCCTTTTGTGGTTTTAGGTCTATGAACTATATCTTGAATCACCTCTTTCATTTCATTAAAGTGTAGAAGGTCATACATTGAAATGTTAGCTTTAACCCTTTTCAAATCCTCAACTAAATCATAAGTCTTATGTTCATCTATGGCTTCTTATTTTGGTGGAGTTATTCTAAGTATAGAAGATGGGTTTGATCATTGTGGAGCACTTGTTTGGGATGACCTAGTTTGAGTATTTGTGTTACTTTGACTAAGAACTCTTTTGTTTGGAGGAGTAAAAGGATTATTCCTAGTTTGTTGTTGTGTGTTATTCATGATCTCACTAAGTTTATGGTAGTGAGCATTATGTGGGTTGGGGTTTCTTACCATAACTTACCTCAATGAGAAAACCTCTTCTTTTTCTATTTCATGAGGTACATTAAGGACCATAGTAGTAAGTCTTCCATTTTGTTGACCTTGGGTGTTGTTGCCATATAATGCTAAAAATTGAGGACAAGTCTTCTCAGAATGTTGCCTAGTGTTATGGAGGTGATAATACTTATCATTGATTGATGTGCTAGGCTTCTCAAATTTTATATGTCCCTTGTTGTTGTTTCACTTTAACTCAACCACTTCATTTGAAATTTTTTGCAATGAAGTTAATATCTGGGTCATTTGATCTTGAGTTTGAGTTGTGGGTTCAATAGGATTAGATACCCTATTTAGGTTTATGATGGACTAAATTAAGGCCTTCAATTGATCATCATTCAAACCAGTGTTAGATGGTAGAAATGAAGCAGATGTGGGGCCTTGAAAGAAACTATTTGTAGGTTGAGTCATTTGAAGGGGAATGAGAGTTTGGAACATAGTATTGGCCATTAGAAAAGTTGGTAGAGGTAGAAGATTATATTTCATGGGATTACAAATATTCATCATTCCAAATTGAGTTTGAATGCTATTCAAAAGGGTGATTTTTTCTACCTCCATGGCTTTAGTCATTGCTCCCTATATTTCTTTTATGTTTGAATCAAATTTGATGGCATAGGAAAAGAATGGATTGATGGTAGAGAGGTAAAATTTGAGGATGCCATCAAGTTGTGGATGCATCTCACTTTGCACATAGGCAAGCTAATGAAGTAATCTAAGATTGTAATCCCTAACATTTTCCCCAGGTAG
>MNCI01002834.1:2836-71159 GCA_015680685.1 Gnetum montanum
GAAATCTATGCAAGCCCTCCATTTACCTCCCTTTTTAGGCACAATAACTAAGGGGCTAACCCATTCGCTATCAGCAATGGGGTATATGAACCCAGCTTTGAGAAGTTGTTCGATTTCTTCCTTAACCACTTGCTTCAACTTAGGGTTCAATTGCCTTTGTGGTTTTCTTCAAGGCTTCATGGAGGGGTCAATGTAAATTCTATGTTGGCATATCCTAGGATCTATTCCAGTTAATTTGGGATATGACCAAGCAAAGGCTTTCGACCATTTATTTATTACCTTCAGTAGTTCTTCTTTCTGTTGAAGAGCAAGTTTAGCATTGATAATTACCAATTTTCCATTTTTAAGGAACATGTATTCCATACTAGTGGGCAATGGTTTTAGCTCGAAGGGCTTCTACTTAAATTTCTCAGGGATTTCTAACTTCCCCCAGTTGATATTTTCAAGGTTAAGACTTGGAAGTTGGTGGTGGACTTGCTCTAATGTATCTATGCTATCGATGTAAGTAGAAGTCAAACCCTTAGTTGGTTTCATGCATATGAGTGAACTACCTTCTTAATTAATTGTCAACCATTGGATGTCTTCCTGTTGTGTGGCTACTACATATAGGCATCTTTGTATGTTGTTCACTTATGCAAACTGATTATATGTATGTAATGTTAAACTTTGCACAAACCATGACCTTTGCGTGCAATTATACCTTGTGTCACTGCATGCGATGCATAGAAGTTTCTTCTTCTCGATCTTTCCGAATGTATTTTCCTTTGATATTTCTAGGAAAAGATCATGGATTCCTAGGCGTGCATCGATGGTGCTTAGCCATGCTCTTCCCATTATGATTGGGAAGTCCCCCTTACCGTTGTTTATTATGAATCACTAGGAAGTCAACTAGGTACTACCACCCACAAATAGTGGTAACAATGTCTTCCACCAATTCCAATGGGACAGTGATGGATTGGTTGGCCAAATCTAGATGGATGTTGCTCTTTTTCCATGGAGGTAGGTTCCAGGCCTTGTACATTTCTTGAGAAATCAAGTTGACATCAGAACCTAAATCCAAAAGAGCCTTGCATGGTGCATTTCCAGCTATTTGTAAGTATATTAGAGGACTCCTATAATTAGAGAATTTCTTGGGAAGGTGGCTAGCTTTGATCCAATTGGTGAAGATATGTGTTAGCATGATCGTATGTGTTGAGTATGGTGATTGGGTTGAAGGGGGTTTTGAAGTTTTGATTGATACTAAGGTGTCTAAGGAATCAGTTGCTTATGATTGCAAGGGCTTAGTTGAACTATTGGTTCTAAAGAAAGGTCTTTTCTTCATGTGGTTATTGGAATCAACAGTAGGTTAAGAGTGAACAACCCTTGTGGCATTACATTGCTACAGCTAGGTAGGGATTTCACCCTGCATAGTTGGAGTAGGTGGTAGTGGAGCTATTGGTGGAAGAGATGTGATCAGATGAGAAGGATGATATGCTTGTAGGATACTGCCCCTAGAAGAGGGAGTCCCATAATACTTGTGGGCTTGGTAGTGAGGTTGAGGAGTGACATGACCAGTAGATTCACATGGGGAGATTGAATGCTACACGTAATATCCATACAAGTTAGGTTGCTGGTAAGGATACTGTTGCCTTGGTGGTGGCATTCCCCATGATTGTGGGTGCTATCACTATTGATATTGCTCAATCGGTTGTGGTGGAGTTCCACTGGGATAATATGTTAAGGGTTTGTGGGACTACCTTGGTTACTTTGAGGATAAGGTAACCTTTGGGGTGTTTTCCTTTTGTTTAATTGTGGGTTGAGTGCATACACCCCAGACTCTTGTAGATGTGAGATTATAGGGAAACATCCCTTAGGATGATCATATTGACATATCTCACATCCACTATCATTCTTTTTTCCGAATCCACAACCTCTTCAATGATGGAAACTTTTCCCTTACCCTTGCTAAGTGCATGTTTAGCCTCTTTCTTTTTTCTTTTCTCACTACCTTGCTCTCTAGACTCCTCTACTATTTTAAGAATAGTTTAAAATCTATTGTCTAGGGAATCCCACATTTGTTCTACCTTTGCTGAAACTTCTAATGTCATCTTTTGGATAGGCAAATTTTTCCTATTCACCATCTCTTCGAGTGATAACTCTTCTTCATCCTCATAAAATCTTACTCTCCTCTTCTGAAGGGAAGGATCTTGGTTATACTCTTTTGCACTTTCTCTCTTCTGTAGCTCACCTTCTTTCTTAGCAACTTGCTCCAATAGTCTTTGAATTTCATGGGACCTAAGCTCGGATAGTCTCCATTGGGCATAAGTCCCAAGGGTTTCTCATTTCATGCCTAAGCCCATCCACAAGATGGTGTAATAGATCCCTTTGTGAATAACCATGACCAGGAAAATGATGTAACAGTGTATAATATCGGTCCATGGTAGCATCCAAGGGTTCATGTCCTCCTTGTTTCTAGCCTTGGATTTTCTTTCGCAAGTTAGACACTTGGGAGTACGTTTGGTAGTTGTCATTAAATAGCTCTAACATAGTACTCCACCTATGAATGGATTCTGGTTCTAAAGACCGATACCAGCTTTCCACTTCTTTAACTAGTTTCTATGGAAACAACTTAAGTTTTTGCGATTCGTTCTCTATGTTCTGTAAGGCACACATACCATGGAATGCTTGTAAATGATTCTGAGGATTAGAATTGTATCCCCCTTAAAATCGTGGGATGTTGTTCATATCTAATCTCTTGATCCTACTATCTTTCTGAGGCCTTGTTGGAATTCTAACAACCTCAGTTATGTCCAACATACTTTGAGTAGCGAGGAGGGGTTTATCATGATCATCTCATCCATGGCATCTATGATGCCTATGTTGTTCCCTGCTATCCTTTCTTTTATGTCATGACTTCTAGAGTGCCCTCATCCCCTTTTCTGGTTGTTTAGTCTATGACTTCCACTTTGCCTACCTTTATCCCCATGGTCTTTTTCTTTATGACTGCATCTGGACACTGAAGGAGAGGATGAAGGAGATGATGAAGGTGAAGAAGAAGAAGAACCTTCATCATGATAGTGGCTGTCACCTTCTCTTTGGAAATCTTGGCCTTGATCACGAATGCGATCAAAATGTCCATTTTTATCATGTGTCTGTGTTCCTTTTTCGGATCCTTCGTGCCCGTGGGTATCAAAACTTGGGTTATGAATAGTGAAATGAAGGTTCTGATACACAACCCTTTGGCCAAAGTCAAGGGAAGGAACATCATTGTGTGGACGACTGCCTGAGGTAGGTTCACCACCCTCATTTTCGCTTAAGACATACGGAACATCCTGGGACCATTTACCCTTCAAAGATTTATGATGTCTCTTCTATTGAAAATTCCTTTGACATTGTCCCTCCATGGGATGATATTCTCTCAAGTCATGGTCTTGCACAACGTATTTTGCATGTAAGTGTGACATGCCAATTCGTGTGAGGGCATGAAGAAGCATGCTTGGGACTGAACGATCGAGAGGCAACACTATGTTACCTTCTAAGTCTCGCCAATGTAGTTGTTCATCTTGATGGAGGATAAAGATGAAGTCTGGTATATACTCATCGGGATGAATATATACCACTTGAACTTGTTGAGGGACTGATGGATCAATGTCATGTGTATTACATCGTTGATTGTTTCCTGTTTCAGACCTTGGTGGTGAGGCGCTTTCGTATGAAGAAAGAGACATACTTGTCTATTCAGTGTGCAATGTATTCTTGTTTATTATTGTACTGACCTAAATCGTCGGTGTAAGGCTAGAAGGAAAATAGACACTGAGAGATCGTTGGGCAAACACAGCTGACCCTACCTTCACCCAAGGGCAAGCTAGAAAAGTAAACGAAGGCAAAGTGCCTTGGATGGTCTGCACGCAAATCAACCAAGGACTTCCCTGAGCGTAAGCTACGGCTAGAACTGGGGTTATCGTAAACAATGTCTTAAAATGTGTAAATGAGCGTAAAATGTAAACATGAGCTATGAGACATAAGATGTAAATGTAAACATAAGGCATCAACAAGACGTAAACTAAACTGAATGTGTAAACTGAACATAAACTGAATGTAAGCAGAAATGTAAACAGAACATAAAACAGAATATAAAAATAATGTTTGGTTGGCAAAACGAAAATAATGTATCGCTTAGAAAAGATGTGCACCAGTAAAAAAAGCGTAAACCAAAGTAAATAATGTAAATGGAAGGCAATAATGAAACTGTATTGTATTGTTTTTTAAAAAAAGTGTGCACTGATCAAAGCGTAGTTGCACATGTGTGGATGGCAAGTTAAACGCCTAGCCCCAAGATGATATGACGTGATGACACAATGATGTGATGATGAATGTGAGAAATTCTTGGATGCCAACAGGTTTACTGAGCACCCAAGGATTCATTGATTTTGCGTATCTTCTCAGAATTTCCAATGTCTCCTAAAATCCTCCTTCCTCCCCCCTAGTTCATGTGAATTGACAAGGTATTTATAGGGCTAGGCCGAGCTTGAGTGCAGAATTCTAGAATGGAATCAATGGCTGGGAGATGAGGGGAAATTAGATCTCGTAACATGTGTCCAATGGACAGTTGTGTACGGGTTGGATGTGTGCTAGTGAGAGTTGGATGTGTGTCGGACAGTTGTGCACGAGTTGGATCTGTGTTGGCAAGCTACGTTCTTGATCAGGTACATCGCATTTTACAATTTATGGGTTATTCAAGCCCATGAAAGTACATTTAATTTAGACCGTGAGGGCCTGACTATCCCACAAATAAAGATTTACAATGAAATGTACAAGGGAAATTTGACCTGTCTTGCTTGAAACTTCTTTGTCCCTGAGTTTTCTGGAATTTTCTGATAGTTGTTGATGCTGAGAATTTTCTGCCATTTTTTGGAATTTTCTGAGAGTTGCTGATGCTAAGAATTTTCTACCATTTTATGATGCTGAGAATTTTTTGGAATTTTCTAATGCTGAGAATTTTCTAGAATTTTTTAAAATTTTCTGAAATTTTCTGAAATTTTCTGGGAGTTGCTGATGCTGAGAAGTTTCTGGAATTTTCTGCCATTTTCTAAAATTTTCTAGAAGTTGGTCATGTTGGACTCACGCTGCCAGTGTGACCTAGGCATGAGTGATAAAAATGAGTATTTTTAGAGTTGAAATCTAAAGTTCTGGAGGCTGAAACTTGAAGAAATCATTAATGGACCTTGAGGGTGACTTGTCCCTTCAAAATCAGACCATTTTGATGCTGTTTTGAGGCTCTAAAAGTTGGTCACGCCCAACATGACTATCTAGAGTGACCTACAAAAACTGTGTAGTCTGGCCTGAAATTTGGACTCCTAAATGCTGAGACTTGGAGTGGACATCAGCGGCTCTTGAGGATGGCTTGCACCCTCAGAGTTAGACCACTTTTTATTTGATTTTGAAATTGTTGGAGTTGCTCATGCTGAGGGTAAGCTAGCTTGATAGTGTGATTAAGCTGGCTTGAGCAAGGTGGGGTGAACTCAATGCCTTAGCCAAATTTTTGCCTTTTGAATGCTCGAAAGGGCTTGAGTCATTTTCAATTTAAAGTGCTAGGCTAAAATTAGTGGTATTTCATTGGTCCCTCTTTGTTGACATCTGGAGCAATCTACCCGAGAGGCGTCAATAAAGAAGTGCAAAACACCATGAATAAACAAGTACCAAACATTATCCATCAACCCACTGGATGTCATCGCATCATGTCCAATAGTACATAGGATCAGGAAAATGCAGTTTGGTATGCAAGGGGAGGGGATTGGTTGAAACCAGGGGAAGCCAAGAGTTGGTCAAAGGTAATAATTGCTGCCGGAATTTGTGGGAGAGGATTGCTCTCTTGTGAACAAGTTATACCTTTGGTCTTTGTCCATAGCCAGTGTTCAGCAGACTCAGAGCCAAGACATAGGAAGGTGTGTTCTTTGGAGAAACGGGACTCTTATAGAGTGTTCATGGGCCCCGTTGTAAATAGCCAAAGCCACACGATGGTGTGCAACATGGTCTCTTTGAGACACAAGTGTAATTTTTTTCAAGACAATTGCCTTATTTCCTGGGGCTTGTATGAGAACAGCTAATAGTTTTTTGTTTATGATATCAATGGGGTCATGAAGACCTTTTCTGTGCATTTTTCTCTTTGACCCTTTTGGATTTTTTTTCTTGTTTTTTTTGTTTGTTTTTTTTTGTTTCTTTTTTTTCTTTTGTTCTTTTTATTTTTATTTTTCTTTATTTTTTGGTATTTTTGAAAGAGCTTGCTTTTTGTGTTGTGCTTGTGTATGAGCACTTGCATTTTGCATCATGTGCTGTGTATTGTGTTTTGTGTCACAACTGCTCTGAGAGCTACAGTGTGCAATGAAACACCGTGGAAATTGCGAATCAATCTAAGGCGAAGATTCATGATTCGGGCAAAAGTTTGCAACAAAATTTCAGAAGACAGAAACAAGGCAAAGCAAGGCAAAGAGGCACGCAGCATCAAGTCTCCAAGTTTCTTACAGATTTCAATCTTACTATGTTTGCTTTCTTTACGCTACATTACGTAACATAGCATAGTGTCACTTAGCGTAACTCTGCTTAGCATAGCCCGATATCAGAAAGTAACTTACTTCGGTGGATTTGATGAAGATTAAGGCCTAAGCAGCGTGATATGCGACTTGTCGTATATTCTGCTAAGTCTTTTGTCCAGGGCTGCGTTTACGCTCTGATTATGCAAAGCAGCGTAACAAGCTTCAAGAAAGTCAAAGTCAGAGTCCAAGGAAGCGTAGCAGATTGACTTCTTTCTTTTTTGTAGATTGGTCACTTTACACTTGATACGCTATGCAGCGTAGACCAGCATAATTTATTGTTAAGTTGACAAGTTTTTACGCTCTATTATGCTTTGCGACGTAAGTGAGCATAAAACAGCTTGAATCAACCACTCCCATGCTCCATTACGCTCTGCCACGCGACACAGCGTAAAAAAGTGTAATACAGCATAAAGCCGGCTAAAATAGTACCCGATACGTGCCTGCCATCCACACGCACGATACGCTGATGAGCGTATTGTGCGTAGTGTGCATAAATGTGAAGCGGCTTCAGCGAAAGTGGTTGACAGTGTACCTTGCCCCTTTTCCCAAAAAAATGTAATGTGACATAACCAGTTTCAACATAAAGTTGGCTAAGTCAATGGTATTTTGAAGATTCGAGACATGTGTCATCAGGGCCGTGCCTTCTCCACATGTTGTCAAACTTATAAATACTTCAGTTGGTGAAGAAACAAAGGGCGGGCATCTTCGACTTTTTGACAGTTATCACCTTTGAGCAGAGATAGGAGACATCTTTGAGCATTGGTAGCAGGAGCGATCACCCCTTTTGGCGAAAATACAGTTCTCCCCATTGGTGATCATTGGCAGTTTTGAGCAGAGACTACAGAAGGCAAAGGGAATAGATCAGAGATTGAGAGATCATCTGGTGTAGTTGGCAAGATCTATTGATCAGAAACAGTTGATCGATAGACATCCGGGCTTGACCTTCCTTGCATCCCATCTTTGGCTTACGAGGTAGACCAAGCTTCATTCTGTACTCCTTGTTGAACAGTTTTCTTGTTATTTTGTGTATGCTTCGCACAAGATAAGTGGAGTTTTCCATTGGAACTTTGTATACAAAATACTCAATTTTCGGGTCAAAGCACAGATCTTGGAATTGCACATTTTTTCTTAAATCCGATCCTCCTTGTCGCGTTGACGTTATCATTATTACAATTTATCTACATCATTTTCTACTCCTTTTGTGATTCATCGAATCAAATTGTTTCACAGAATATCTATAATATTCGTCAATTTACTGATTGAGTAATTACCTGTCTGATCGACAAGACCGTTTAGGGTACTACAGATTCGTTTTCTCCAGCATGGCCCTCACACGGATCTGTGGTCAAGACTGTGTACACGGATTTTTCTTTGGTATATTCTAGCTACCGACATTTTTTGTCGTTACAGTTTTCTGGCACTAGAAGGAGGGCCTGAACCTCTGATTCGTATTTTCACGGGTAGCCCTGTAAGCGATCTATACCAGCATCTCTAAAAACCTAAACGTAATACCTCTAAGGAAGTTTACGAAAAATCGTGTGGTGTAGATCGGTCATAGTAACGATTCCTTTGGAATCCTACAGGATAAAAAGCCTAATCGTGATCTTCTTTGTCTGTTGCCTTTTAGATCCAGTCGCTTATTGTCGTTAATTTATCTAACCAATGGATTCTGCATACGCAACCACAGCCACCATGACCACAACTGATTCGGGTGCCACATCTGTGAATCTCATCGCCACTACCGGACCAGCTACTAGTGTTATAGGACCTTAGGGATCATCACGTTGTTCATTAAGATTGCAGGGCAAAGATCCCGTATTCACCGTCGTGACTCCTGAAGAATATAATTTCATCTACATCAAGATCCAAGCAAAGCTTGCTCTTAGCCGAGCCGAGGTTGAGGCGAAGCGAAACTATGAGCTGATCCACAGAGGGGGTCAAGATTTTACCCCTACCGCTTATGACATTATCCCCTTGACTGAACATTACCATGAACTCCTGACCCAACTAGTTATGGCTAGGAGTCAGGCTACATGGTCCATGCTAGAACCTCAGAACGGGGAGGAAGAGGAAGATGACTTCGCAGCCCAGTTTGAACACGCAGATTCATACCATATCCTCAGTCCCCATACATATATAAATCCCCTGTTTCCTCTCATCGGAAAAGCCGCCCATCTCAATCCAGACATGACCACCCAAGCCCATATCCCTATCAACCCGCAGGTCACTATGCAATCATCCGTCCTGCAGGTACAAATACCACCCCAAAATAACATGGGGGTAGTCTCATCACCACGTGTAATCAGTATTCTGTCGGTGGTACTTGCATCCACCGCATCCCATTTCATCCCCCACATGCAACCTCATGCCATGCCTACAGCCCGTCCGGTACAAAATCCAGTGCAAACCTTATCGTTGCCGCCCCCTTCAAGGCAACAGATCACAGCCACTGTTTAGCCGCAGAGATCTATTCAACAACCCACCGTGAGTCAATGGATCATGCCTATGGCACAACACGACCAGTCTGCATTATATGGTGTGCAACCCTTAGTTTCACCCACCACGCATGTCCTGCAGATAGTTCCACAATATCCTTATAATTCCCATCCTACGCAGCCGGCGGCGGCCAATTTCTTTGCTCAACCTGGTGGGTGGTGGTCTTCGCAGGCAGCTCCGTCTGCAGGGATCCCTACTGCATCGCCTACCGGCCAATCCATCCCTCCATTCCACTGCCTAACACTACTTTTTCAGTTCAAACCCCTGGTCCTCCTACGCAGACTTCTCCATCAACCAGCCTAGATCAAGCTTTTTCACTTATTCAGGCCCTCACTGAGGAGGTTAAGCACCTTAAAGCTGCTGGCTCTGACACCATACAAATCATGGATTTCTATTAGGATGATCCCATCAGTCTAGTAGTTCCTATGCTGTCATTGCCCCCGGGGATGTCGTTACCCTATTTTACTAAATATAATGGGGAGGGAGATCCTAACGCTCATCTAGTTACCTTCAGATCTGAATCCTTGTTGTTACAGCAATGGCCTCATATAATCATCCGTGTCTTTGCAATGTCTCTAGCAGGTAAAGCCTTAGACTGGTATCGAGTGCTCCCTCACTCTTCCATCTCAACCTTGGAAGAGCTCTTAACATAGTTTGTGACCTATTTTAAATACAACTTAAAGTCGGAGGTCACGTTAGATCAACTTATGGGAGTGAGGCAAGATCCACTTGAACCAATCCAAAAGTTTATACAGCGATGGAGTGCTACTTTGAATGAAATCCATGAGCCAATCACGGAAGCCCATTTGCTGGCTATTTTCAAAGGAGCAGTTAACGACTTCATCAAGTCTAAGCTGTATTACCTTGCCCCTCGCTCCTTAAGTCAGGCTTTCGCCCAAACTAAGAGCATCCAAGATGTTGCAGAGGCTAGCAAAGACCTGGCGTATGTGGCCTATAAAAATGCTAACAATAAGGGTAAGGACAAGGGTAAAGAGACAACAACGACGGTAGCTGCGTTGGCTAAGGGTGCTAAAAAAAAGAACAAGAAGGCACCCACGGCGTCTCTTGAGACCACAGCTAGTGCAAGCAGCACCAGCGAAGACACATCTGCCCTTGAAAAGCCCCCCAGCCAAAGCCAAACTTTGAGTGTAAAGATCGCTCAAAGTATACATCCCTGCCTATAAAACATTCGGAACTATTGAAACAATTATTGGGGGCAGGATACATTTAGAATAAGAAGGTATTCGAAGAAGCTTTGAAGCGTCACAGGCGTCATTGTGAATTGCTGAAGAATCCTTCTTTAGCCCTACCCAACGAACTGCCAGTTCCGAGGTCTTTTAGGCTGGACCATTTTTGTGACTACCATCAATTGTGTGGTCACGACACTGATTACTACTAGGTGTTGAAAGACAACATTCAACACATGATCGACGATGGTTCTCTGAAACTAGACGACAGTAATCCAACGCATTCCGAAAACCAGGCGTTGCATGTGTACAAGGACCCATTAAAAGCAAATAATGCAATGTACACAATCAACGTGGTAAGTACAGATAGTGAAGGGAAGGTACCACCTAAACAACCCTTTTTTTACGCGTACCTACCAGTTCACCCTGGGGGACAAGCTTTTCAATGGCAGCTAGTGGCGTCTCGAGGTTGCCCTTTGTTATTCGGGCATCTTTTCTAGATTTAACTCAGCCTCGCATTAACAGTAAAGTCGCGGCCATGTCCACACCTACTCCTAAGGCACCTTTCATCCTCAGAGTACCAAAACCACCAGCTACTCCTTTTACGTAGGGGTAAGCCTCTGACCGAAACCATCAATCGCCACCCAATAAACAAAGGGAAGGAGATGCATCCATTAATGCCACCAAAAACCACTACATGCTAGGCGTCGCTAAGCCTAGGCCCCTGGCCTCTGTCCCTATGCCTGCACCTTATGGGCAGGACAAGAGTAAAGAAACACAGCCACCTCCCCTCGGTAGGAAGAAAAAGAAGCCTCCGACTGACGCTGTTCCGCCTCGGGAGATTCGTCTCTTAGGGCGAATGGAAGAAGACAGAGGGTATAAGCAACCCAGCCAAGAACAGGACCTCCTCGACGCATTCACGCAAGTCAAATAGGCTCTGAAATAGAAGAATACAACATTGAGCCTCTATGACCTGCTCATGACATCTCAAAAACACCGTGAGGCTATGGTCTATATGCTGACATCCATACCTGTGGATGAAAGCTTACCAGCGGAGGAGGAAGCGATACATGCAGCTATGTTTCCCTCCACCGCTGAGCAACCTAAACCAATCCCTTTGACCTTTCATGATGAATCCATCAAAGATGATCCCGAGAAAGGTCGAGTAACAACAGAACCTATGTTTATCACCATCCGGGTGGGTCAGTATCGAATCCGGAGGGTACACGTTGACGATGGCGCGGTTGTGAATGTTATCCCTTACCCTATAGTGGATAAGTTGGGCCTGGTCGACCAGATCAGTCCTACAATGACATCGTGCCTAAAGTCTTTCAACGGGGCATGGGTTCAAGTCAAGGGAATGATGCACATCGAATTTGTGGCAGGGGATCAATTCCCAATAGACGCCACATTCATCGTTGTCGAGGAGATGCCCGGTTTCAATCTGATCTTAGGGAGGTCTTGGCTAGCCCAATTGAGGGTCATTTCATCACCAATACATCAAGAGATACACCTCCCTTATGTAGGGGGAGAGGTAGTAATACACGATGATGAAATAACTCCTAGTGCTGTCAACAACATAGAGGAGGAACGGGGTTCGGAGATTGAGATTCCTGAAGATCAAACTCATGTCCGAATTCCCGAACAAGCTGAAACGAATGATGAAAGCCTAGCTTGGGCTAACCTACCATTTCAGGAAGATGGTATGGAAGAGGTAGGTCACCAATCTCCCTGCCCTTATGCATCATTAAACATAAAATCTATTAAGAAACAATTGCGGGCTAGCAATTGATCTGAGTGATGTTTACGTGCATCATTACATTTTTAGTATTTTTCCATTTATACTTATCAAATTTCATTGTCAGTTTTCTTTAATATATACATACATATTTAAGCTTTCTATTCATTACGCTATTTACATTTCCCATTTTATGTCATTCACGTTGCTTGCCTTCTATTAGTCATAGTACAATTACGCAAAACATCCACATTTTTATCAATTACACTTCCAGACTTACGTGATGGCCTGAAATGGCCTAAAACTAGTGATGGCCTGCAACAGCCTAAAACTAGTGACGGCCCGCAATGGCCTTAAACTAGCAAAGGCCTGCAACGGCCTAAAACTAGCTAATCTGCTTGTATCTTATGCAAACGCTACGTGACGGCCCGTGATGGCCTTAAACTAGCAATTCCATCCTATAGCAACGCAACCTATCCAAAGTCTTTAACAACTCTACTTATGCTTTGCATAAATAAAGACATAAAACTAAAAAAAATAAATAAAATTTAAAATCATATAGAAAATTTTATAATTAATCTTGCCAACATTCATATGGCCATTGTTCAATTTCATGAATAAAATCATGCATAAATCATAATTACGCGTCCCCCCTGGCACCACTGTCACCCATATCCCTTAGGTTCACCTCTAAGCCTAACAAATCATCCTCAAGTGGGCCGTCCCTTTTAGAGGGTATTCCTTCATGAGGAATGTCGTCTTCACGGGGTCCTTGCACTAATACTAGCTCCATAGGAGGATGGTCTACATTATTACGCACTTCTTCCTCTACTTGCTCCTCATCTTGTCCGCCTTCTTCATCCACTCCTTGTACCTATATACAGTAAATACATAAAGAAAAGCCATGATAGGATAAATCAAAAAATTTAAATTCAATAACATTCAAACGTACTCGCAATGGTCCTGCATCCGTAGCAAAGGGGAGCTGATCTAAACCGACCCATAGGCACTGCATAATTTCATCCTCAGTTAATTCAGATCAAACTCCATTTCCCAGATCAGTTCCAGCCTTCACCTTCCCTTTCTCCACACTAGTCCATTGGGGCAATTTAGGGAAGAAAGTAGGGACTGTGGTCTCGTCCCCGGGAAGAGTAATTTCTCTTTCCGGGGATGCGCTTACCGTCACCTGCTCCTGGAACTTCTCGAACGCCTTGGATGAGCCAATGACATCGAGGAACACCTGCAAGGATTGAGCTTCAATGGTAGAATCTCGATAGTGCTGANCTGACCATGGTCCAATAGCGAGCGTAATCAATAACAGCTGTATGCCAGTCCTCTTCATCTGTTCCTCGCGCCTGCAGGAATTCACAGCGTGATTTTAATTCTCCAACCTCTTTGGCGAAAGACACCTTTTTCTTCTCTGACCTCTGCAGCTTCTTCTAGAGGTCTTCATTGACGTTTTGACTCTCCACAAGGAGCGGGTCGAGCGTAACGCACATTTATGCATTTCCTCATAAATGTTGCATGGCACGAATGCCCTGTCTGACGAAGGCTCCATTGTGTCCAAGTCAATGGGCTCTGTAGGGTCCCATCGAAGGCGAGCTCCTGATAACAAACATTATCAAACCTAAATAAAACATTATAACTTTATAATCAAATAAACCTACTATAGCTGTAATATACCAGCTCCAGGATCGACGCACTCGAGGCGCTCGATCATATCGTTGACAACGCCTTCCATGAAGGCAAACTTGTCAGGAAATTCGCTCCACGCTCTACTTACAACGGCGGACGTGGATGCATCTTGTTCATCTGTAGCGTAATTAAGTTAAAATTTCCAGTTATTAACAGAATTCCTTAAAAAATTCTAATACACTGATTACCTCTGCCTATTACAGTGGGGAGTGCATCAACATTTTCCGCCTCCTCTCTCTCCTCACACACAAGGGTCTGTGCGTCACTTATTCTAATGGCTGAGGCCTCTTCTTCCAAAACTAGGGCCCCTTCCCCACTCCGTAATACAACTGCCCCTATTTCAGGGGTCAACTGCTCCGTAGGTCTCATTGTTCATGTCACATAGCACATTTAAACAATTCAGAATACCCTGAATAAAGTTGCATAATACAATAATTGCCATAACTTTCACTACATCTTTACACTTACCAGGCGGAGGTTTACTCCGCTGAACTCTAACTTGCACAGTTCTGCCCGTGCCACTTGTTGGTTCCACAGGGGCCTCGGTTAAGCGAGGCCTTTTATGCTGAGCCGAGGTGTCTACAATCTTTACCGCCAGGCGTTTCCCTCGTGAAGCATCGCCGATGTAAGTGGGAACCACCCCACCTATGCTGTCAAGGCCCCGTACTCGAGGCGTCGCCAAATCCCTTGTTGTTATAGACAGAGACTCCCCAATCCCCTCTGGAGAATCGTGTCCTCGGGTAGTGCAAAAAATATGGGAAATCCAAGGTTTGCATAGCTGGTCTTGGTCTTGCTGCACCAAGACCCCATTGCTTTGGACAACCAAAAATTCGGCAAAACGCCGGAGGCAAGCTATGAAGAAGGCGAAATGCACACTGAAACGAGACTCAAGCTTTTGGCAGAGCCTGATCATTTTAGTGCGTAACCCCTCGATGAAATAGCTTGCCCAGTCGAACTGGGTCCCCTCCTCCATAACCTCCCGCATGATACGGGCCTGTTCTATGGTAAAGAACCTCCCCTGTGAGAGTGTTTTGGGGAAAGATCGGGCCCAGAAGAGGGGATAGATAGTCTTGGCGACCTCTAATTTAATCTTTTCACAATGGATCCCCTTTGTTTTCTTCTTGGTCCCTAGCCACTCCTTCAGCTCTTCCTGACATTTGACGCTCCTCCTCGACTTTTCCTCTATGGGAAGACTATCAGAGGAGACGTCGAAGAGGTCAGTGAACAGCTGAGCGTCAATATCAAGATTTACACGCAACGCTCAGCTCCCTCACTGAAGAAGTTAACCAGAGTTAACATTTCGCTGGCAGGGACATCAGGTGTTACAACCCAAAATAAATGCATAAGCCTCTTCCCGCAGCTTGGTGCAACTGGGGCTGTCGCGTGGCCGAGCCAGCGTTGTGCCTCTTTTATGTCGCCATAACGGAAGAGGAGGGTATTCTCCTCGTGGCCAGAAATTGTGATGGTAATCTCCTAGGATTCCCTGACTGATAATGCAAGGCACATGTCAAAGTAGCGAAAACATTATTACGCAACATTTCAAAAAATAAAACAAAAACAATATAATATGCTGTAACTAATAACAACAACGAAACCTTACCAGGTCCAAATGGCAAAGGAAATGGAGGAACTTTCCTCTGCACATCCGCGAGGGTAAGGGGTGGGTTCAAAGTCCATTCTTCATGTAACCACCCGAGATTTTGATAATTCTTGAAGGAATCAGCATAACGGGTAGGATACTCATGAATGTCGAAGGCCATCTGCCCCATTACACCGGCGCGTACGTTTCTAGTGGAGGTAAACTCCTTTATCGTTGTTTTGGTCCAGGTCAATGTGTCATTATTGCCTACTAACCCATTATCATTGATGAAAAACCTGTATCACAAAACACGTTATTATCTTACGCTTTACAAGTTTAGACATTAGAAACATAATGACAATACCACCAATAAAACAACTTACCCGCCCGAATAATAAACTGTGCCTGGTGGGTTCTGAAAGTAGGTCGAGACATGATGAGCCACGAGGAAATTATTGTACACATGGTAGCAGCTAAACCTGGCCATTTCCCAAATCCAACTCAAGCACCTCAACCCTTTGGCGCTAAGTTCGCGGTCTTGGGGACGACCCGTATCGATAGGCCCGTCTGTCAAGAAAGCCAGGATGCCCTGCGTAGAACCCACTAACAGATGTTCCAAAATAGCACCAGCCACATCCCCTGATAGATGCGACCACATAATAATACTGTATTTACACAGAAAAAAACTATAGAAACTCTAGCACACCCTTTCGGAACCATATAGCCCTCCCCTGCAACCGAGTCTGAGGGGGAGGAACATTGGGTACGATCGAGTTTATACAACATAAAACCCCGACTATGTCCAAGATGATTAGGATGGGTTTCAACATGATACTGTACAAAACAAATAAACACATTATCATCTAGATTCCTATTGCATGCTTAAAATATAGAAAATTTACAAAATTGCGCTCTCACCATACAGCCGAAATTGCCTAAACCCTTGTAACAGTACAAGGTTTGTCCCAGACAATGGCGATAGATGCAATATTGTTGTATAAACCCTCATTTTAACGTGAGGTCCATAGCCTAAAACTCTAATTTACGCAGAATGACACAAAAAGAATAAACACAAACAAACAAAAAAAAAGCATATCACAGAAAGCAACACAAATAAGCCAGGGATGGCCTACCTATTCAGGGGAGTGACATCCCTCACTTCAACCAAAGCCTGCGAAGCACGCTGCAGGCTCCCTTGTACTTCGTCGATCTTTGCCAATTTGGTGTTCTTCCCTCTTACTTTCGATGCCATTGTTGTAGTCCTGAACACCTTCACACCTTCACGCCTTCACGCCTTCACAAATAACGCGCTGTAATCTTTTGCTCTTTCTCCTTCTCTCTGTAACAGTTGAGAATTCAAATTCGCGATAGCCAATAGCCTGTTTTCAATAAGAACTGTCTACTTATATGTAAAATTAACTAACTTGATGCCTGATTTCAGCGAGACTTGCCCAAATGCTGGTGTTAGTATGAGCTGGAACCCAAAAATCAAGGCATTAATTACAACAGATATCGCATGCATTACGGTCCAAAACGACCTTAAACTAATGCATCTTATCTCCTCGTAATCAGGTCCCATTAATTATAGGCTGTTCACTGAATTTAAAATTCAGTTAGCTTCTTACGCTTAGTAATGTCACATCACATCCTTTTAGACTAAACCAAGTGTTATTCGTTAAATACTTATCACATCCAACTTAGCATCTTTCTGATTACTTTCATATTTGACAATTTTGCAGGATAATTGGCAAATGGACGAAACTTTATCTACACCCCTAGTTTTAACAGGCCCACACGGGGAAATTACTAGACAACTTAATCCCACATTAGTAGAAACTAACCTTGCCCTCGATGACACAACCATAGCCACATCGAAAACATCTCTAGACTAGCCAAAACAATCGACACACACGCTAGATCTGGAAGCTGGAGATGTAACCGAAGACCTCCTCGATGAGGTCTCTATGGTTACGCATAGAGGTGAGACTAAAACTCTTAAGGTTAGTTCTTTACTAGACCAAAAGGCACATGACGACATAAAACAGGTCCTCCAGAATAATATCAAGATGTTTGCATGGTCATATGAAGATATGCTGGGACTAGACCCAAGGTTAATACAACCCAACATAATTCTAGATCCCCATATCAAAGCAGTTAGACAAAAAGCACGAAAGATTAAGCCAAAAGTCGCACTAGTAGTACGTGATGAAATCACTAAACTGTATTAGGCTGGTTTTATTCGCGTGGTCGATTACTCAGACTGGGTATCCAACATTGTAGTTGTTCCCAAAAAGACCAGAGGGATACGCATCTGCATAGACTTTCGAGACTTGAACAAAGCTACAATTAAGGATAATTTCCCATTACCGAGTATCGATCAATTGGTGGATACAACCGCTGGGCATGCGCTTTTATCCTTCATGGATGGCTTCTCAGGCTATAATCAAATACGCATCAACCCAGAACACCAGATGACAACGACATTCATGATACCCTGGGGGACCTTTTGTTACACTATGATGCCTTTTGGGTTAAAAAATGTTGGAGCTACGTATCAACGAGCCATGATGTACATCTTTAGCGATTACCTCCTAGGGAGACTGAATGATTATGTTGACGATATAGCTGTTAAGTCTATAAAGTCAGAGGATCATTCAGAGGATATGGAGTTAGTCCTTAAAAGATGTTCTAAATAAGACCTCCGGCTCAACCCAAAGAAGTGCATGTTCGGAGTCAAAACCAGATGCATGCTAGGGTTTGTGGTATCGGAAATTGGTATACGAGTAGATCCTGACAAGGTCAAGGCTATTGTTGAATTGACCCCACTACAAATCTCAAGCAATTACGAAGATTTTAGGGGAGGCTACAGTTTATCAGGCGGTTCATCGTGAGATTAACCGATAAATTACACCCTATGCAACATTTGCTTAAAAAGGGGGTTAATTTCGAATGGAGAGATGATTGTCAATGTGAGTTGACAGCTTGAAGCAGGAACTTCAACGCTTGCCAACAGTATTTCCACCACAAAGGGATCAACCATTTTACATTTACCTCGCGACATCAGACATAGCCTTAGCAGCATTACTCTGTCAAAAGAGGGATGATGGGTCAGAAGTACCCATCTACTACTTGAGTCATGCTCTATGTGCATATGAAACGAGGTACAACGAAGTAGAGCGTAATTACTTAGCGTTAGTATTTACGCTCAAGAAATGCAGATATTATCTCTTCCGTAGCCAGGTCAACATTATCTGCAAAAATAACATCCTTAGAGCCATTACATATAATCTATACGAAAGTAGTAAAATAGCTCGTTGGAAAGCTATCATGGCAGAATTCGATCTGCATTACATTGGTCAATCTTCTACAAAAGGCCAAGTGATAGCTGACCAATTAATAACATCGCCTATTGACAGTTAGGCAACCATAGAGCCTAAATTTCTAGATGAGCATGTACATAGCCTACGCCTTATCCTAATAGGCCCCGAAGCAACGTTATATTTCAAAGGAGCTTCAACCGTTAGAGGAGGTAGTGCTGCCACAGTCATTACGCTATCACCTGAGGATGTGCGTCTTCACGCTTACTGCTTGACCTTTCCTTGTACGAACAATGTGGCAGAGTACGAGGGGCTCCTTAGGGGATTGTTAACGGCCAGAGAGCTTGATGTTCGCCACTTGGCAATTAGGGGCGATTCGATGCTTGTTATAAATCAAATCACAAGAGTCTACGCCTGCAAGGCTGCACATTTACAGCCCTACTGCGATATGGCTAAAGATCTTCTGAAGCGGTTCACAACCATTGATGCCCAACACGTGCCACAAAATGATAACACACTGGCCAATGCACTAGCTACATTAGCTTTAAACATGCCATCACACCTGCTTGACACTTGTCCTACATTAATAACAGATTGTACAAGTCCTATCATTCAGGCGCTGCAAATATCTTCACTGTGTGAGGATAGCACGCTAGAGTGGTATGAAAACATTAAAACCTACCTCTTGCATGGCGAACCACCGCACGAGTTAACACGCACGTAAAAATATGTAATCCACAAGCGAGCTAGGCAGTGTGTCATCATAGGAGATAGTACTCTTTGTAGACGCTCTTTTGATGGAGTGATGCGTACGTGCGTTAACAAAGACCAACCATAACGTATAGTTGGCGAGGTTCATGAGGGATTATGCAGAGAACACGTGGCATCACGAGCCATGGCTTCTAAAATCTATCACTTAGGATATTATTGGTCATACATGGAAAAACATTGTCTTACAAAGGTTAAAACATGTGACACGTGTCAGCGTTATGCAAACCTTATACATGTGTCGCCTATAGAATTACACATGACTCAGATAACATGGCCCTTTCAACGATGGGGACTAGAAATTATAGGGCCTATCACACCAAAATCTTCCGTAGGTCATAGCTTCATAATCACTGCTACTGAGTATTTCGCGAAGTGGATAGAAGCCATTCCTTTGCGGAAGATCACGTCTCAATAGATCTGTCATTTCATTCTAGATAACATTGTAACCAGATTTGGTCTCTCGATAACTATCGTGACCGATAATGGTCCACAATTTAGGAGTACGGAAACCAAATCTTTCTGTGACAGTATTGGCATCAAACAATCTTTTTCCTCGTCCTATTACCCACAAGTGAATGGTCAAGCCGAAGCAATGAACAAAGTCATTATCAACCTGCTCAAGAAAATGCTCGACAGCTATAAGAGATGGTGGAATGAAAAGATCCTCTATGTGCTATGGGTGTATCGCACTACATGTAGGATGGCTATAGAAAGTACACCCTATATCCTAGTCTATGGATCTAAGGCAGTGATAGCCCTCGAATTACAAGTTCCTTCTTTGAGAATGGTCGTCTCCACGATTATAAATGAGGCTTAACACACCGAGTCTCGGATCATGGATTTGGATTCAGTAGAAGAGAACCGAATACAGATGCTTGATACAATTGAAAAGTATCAAGATAAGCAGAGGTAGAAGCACTACCATAATCTTCAACAACGTCCGATCAAGAAGGAAGATTTGGTTCTCAAGGCCATTCGCAAACCAGTAGGTAAGTTCTTTGCAAACTGTGAGGTCCCTTTCTTGGTAACTGATGTGTATGGTAACAGAGCATTCAAGCTAGCAGATATAATGGCAACGAGTTATCGAATCCTGTGAATCATATATATCTAAAGTGGTACTACATCTAGTTGCATATCTAGTGTTAACATCAAGTATGGCAACAATCGTCCGCTATGATGCTAAACTGGCAACAATCGTCTGCTACGACGTAAAACTGACACTCTCTTCAGGCGTCCGCCACGGCACTAAACTGGCACTGATCATCCGCCATGACGTAAAATTGGCAAGTTGCAACCGTCCACTACGATGTAAAACTGGTGGTGTTGTACAGGTTCGCCAAGACGAAAAACTGGTATTTTCTGCACGTGTCCGCCATGACACTAAACTGGCACCAGCTGTCCGCCATGACATAAAACTGGCACAGGTAAGTAGCCGTCTACTGAGATGTGAAACTAGTGCAGATTTGTCCATGGGTCATGACATGAAACTGACACCCACAGCACGGTCTGTTAAGACCATAAATCAGCTCCACCACAGTCTGCTATGACGTAAAACTAGCATTTCTCGGTCTGCCCAGACTTTAAACTGGGACCATGGTCTGCTGAGACTTAAAACTAGCAATGACAGTCTACCAGGACTTAAAACTGGGAACTACAGACAGCCAACGTATGAATCAAGCGAGCGTAATCATCTCTGTGAGGCTACAAAATGAATGGGATGGGATGTTGGGACAGTCCCAACATCGCTACCTCACAGGCATTCTGCTGATTCCTTGGATGTGCTGAAAGGCATACTATTGACCCCTCGGAGATACTATCAATGCACCCACTACAGCGGTGGCACCTCTAAGAGTTTAGTTTTGCCGACCGGAGCCCCAAAATAGTTCTCATCAACAACGACCTTGGGGATCTCTGTTCATCATCACTATCAGGCTCTGGCTTCACAGATTCACCTAGCTAGTTCTTTGCATAACCAGTTAGGTGCACTGAGTCTGATGTTCTTTGGTGATGATATGCTGGGCTGAGCATCAACATTGAAGACCTTGGCCCCTAGCTATGGTTCCTTGTCTATGGCACGCTCACTCTGTCTCGCCTCAAACGGTACTTGTTTCAACAACCTCTCCGGTGATTCGACCGAGCAATGGTGCCCTCTGTTTTCTTCTTTTTTTGCAGGTTACTTGCTACGGGGATGTCGTTCAAAGGTGCGTTCATCTAAGCGGTGAAGTACAGACAACCTTTTAAGATGGCCACTTAAGTTAGCCTGTCCACTCAGAAGTGCATCCCTGTGTTCCTCATAACCCCACCTCTAGCTCTTACTACCCTCCTTAGCCTTCCCATCTGTTTCTCTTACGAAAAATGTGAAATGCTTGCCGCATCTACATTACAATCAAGTCCATGAACCGGTGTAATACAACTCGCCTAGTGGACGCAAAAAAAAGGTGGGTCCACAAAATGGGTGAAACACATCTCACCCAGGCCATGCAGATGCAACGCAATTCATCTATGAAATCCCCTTCATCTACAATATGACGGCATAACTCCATGCAAACGCAATCGCAGGAGAAAGCCTAATTGCTTATGCGTGAGAAGGCTATACCCCCTCATTTGAGTCTTCCCTGAACCTCCTTCCTCTTACCTCTGTAAAACTTTCCACCCATACCGTTTTATCTCCTGTTTCCCTCATTTCTGCACCTCTACGTTGACAAGATGATACTTAAGTCACTGTTGATGAGCGTTGTTGGTACTTTTACCCATCTGGTGTTTCGTATTCTTTGTCAACGTCTTTTGGGCAAGCCCTCTAATTGTCAACAAAGAGGGGCCATTGAAACACCATGGAAATTGCGAATCAGTCTAAGGCGAAGATTCACGATATGGGCGAAAGTTCACGACAAAATTTCAGGAGATAGAAACAAGGCAAAGCAAGGTAAAGAGGTTCGCAGCATCAAGTCTCCAAGTTCCTTACAGATTTCAATCTTATTGTGTTTGCTTTCTCTATGCTACATTACGTAACATAGCATAGTTTCGCTTAGCGTAACTCTGCTTAGCATAGCCTGATATCAGAAAGTAACTTACTTCGGTGGATTTGATGAAGATTAAGGCCTAAGCAGTGTGATATGCGACTTGTCATATATTCTGCTAAGTCTTTTGTCCAGAGCTGCGTTTATGCTCTGATTACGCAAAGCAGTGTAACGAGCTTCAAGAAAGTCAAAGTCAGAGTCCAAGGAACCGCAGCAGATTGACTTCTTTCTTTTTTGCAGATTGGTCGCTTTACGCACGATACGCTACGCAGCATAGACCAGCGTAATTTATTGTTAAGTTGACAAGTTTTTACACTCTATTATGCTTTGCGGCATAAGTGAGCATAAAAAAGCTTGAATCAACCACTCCCATGCTTCATTACGCTCTGCCATGCGACGCAGTGTAAACAAGTGTAATACAACATAAAGCCGGCTAAAATAGTACCCGATACGTGCTTTCCATCCACACGCACGATACGTTGATGAGCGTATTGTGCGTAGTGTGCATAAATGTGAAGCGGCTTCAGCGGAAGTGGTTGACAGCGTACCTTTCCCCTTTTTCCAAAAAATGTAACGCGACATAACCAGTTTCAACATAAAGTTGGCTAAGTCAATGGTATTTTGAAGGTTTGAGACATGTGTCATCAGGGTCGTGCCTTCTCCACATGTTGTCAAACTTATAAATACTTCAATTGGTGAAGAAAAGAAGGGCGGGCATCTTCAAATTTTTGGCAGTTATCACCTTTGAGTAGAGACAGGAGACATCTTTGAGCATTGGCAGCAGGAGCGATCACCCCTTTTGCCAAAAATACAGTTCTCCCCATTGGTGATCATTGGCAGTTTTGAGCAGAGACTACCAAAGGAAAAGGGAATAGATCAGAGATCGAGAGATCAACTGGTGCAGTTGGCAGGATCTATTGATCAGAAACAGTTGATCGATAGACATCCAGGCTTGACCTTCCTTGCATCCCATCTTTGGCTTACGAGGTAGACCGAGCTTCATTCTGTACTCCTTGTTGAACAGTTTTCTTGTTATTTTGTGTATGCTTCGCACAAGATAAGCAAAGTTTTCCATTGGAACTTTGTATACAACATACTCAGTTTTCAGGTCAAAGCACAGATCTTGGAATTGCTCATTTTTTTTTAAATCCGATCCTCCTTGTCACGTTGACGTTATTGTTGTTACAATTTATCTACATCGTTTTCTACTCCTTTTGCGATTCATCGAATCAAATTGTTTCATGGAATATCTATAATACTCGTCAATTTACTGATTAAGTAAGTCCCTGTCTAATCGACAAGACCGTTCAAGGCACTGTGGATTCGTTTTCTCCAGCACGGCCCTCGCACGGATCCGTGGTCAAGACTGTGTACACGGATTTTTGTTTGGTATTTTCCAGCTACTGACATTTTCCGTCGTTACATGCAACAGTGTATCAAGAGTTTTGATGCGTGCAGAATGTATCAAGGGGATATAATTGAATAGGCTAAGGGGAGCATGATGGGGAAATAGGGGATGCATCGGGAGTCAGGAATGTACTTATGAATGAATTGATTAACCCAGTTATGTGCATCAGGAAGAATGTGATACCTTGTCATCATGATGAAGTGCATCCATGTATGAACACCTCAAGAGTGTCATCCTGCAAACACAACTCCAAAAAGATAAGAAAAACACAAATGAAATGGTCAGCTAAGCACTTTAAACAAGGAGATGGAGCCATAGAATCATGAACAGAAATTTTCAGTGCAGATAGAATTATGAACAACATTAGCTTCATTAGTATCCATGAGACAAATCATGCAGCAAGTCTTTGTGAAAGATGAATATCCAACTACAGCAACAGATCTTTTCAAGTTTTTCCTAGTCATTGGTGATGTTACTAGTTTATAGTCTTAGCAGACTATTGTGGATTAGTTTCATGTCATAACCCCTTGGACGATGCCAGTTTAGCATTGTAGCGAATGGTGCATTGCTAGTTTATAGTTATAGTAGACTATGAAGAGGAAAACTAGTTTATAGTCTTAGTGGACTCTAGATGCTAGTTTCATGTTATGGTGGATGGATGTAGCAGTTTAGTGTCATATCGGACAAAGCTCTGTGATATTAGTTTTAAGTCATGATGCCAGGACTATTCTGTGGTATCAGTTTTAAGTCATGATGCCAGGACTACTCTATGGTATCAGTTTTAAGTCACGATGCTAGGACTACTCTGTGGTATCAGTTTTAAGTCATGATGCCAGGTTTACTCTGTGGTATTAGTTTTAAGTCATGATGCCAGGACTACTTTGTGGTATCAATTTTAAGTCATGATGCTAGGGCTACTCTGTGGTATCAATTTTAAGTCATGATGCTAGGACTGCTCTGTGGTATCAGTTTTAAGTCATGATGCTAGGACTGCTCTGTGGTATCAGTTTTAAGTCACGATGCTAGGACTACTCTGTGGTATCAATTTTAAGTCATGATTCTAGGACTATGACGTACCTCAAGTTTGTCAGACATAGTACCTTTTAACATACAAGTGGTTTGTAGGATTGGTGAACTCATTTCCATCCATGTCTGCAAGTTTGAATGCTCCATTGTTGTATGCATTGGTGACTAAGTAAGGCCCTTCCCAGTTGGCTAAGAATTTATCTGGATGTTCTCGGGTGGCCTTAAGGACTAGATCTCCTTCTTTGATTTGGCGTTTATGGAGATTGTGCTTGTGCCTTACAATATTTTTCATTATGAAAGTGCAAATGTGTTTTGAGGTGGTCTTCCTAAGGGGAATAGCTTCTACCCATTTTGTGAAATATTTAGTTGCAGTGATGATAAAGCTATGTCCCGCAGAGGATGATGGCGTTATCGGTCCAATTAATTCTAATCCCCATTTTTGGAATGGCCATGTGATTTGTGCTGTATGCAGTTCGTTAGGTGGCACATGTATCATATTACCATGCTTTTGGCAGATGTCACATGTTCTAACCTTGGAGATGCAATCGTATTCCATGTGCGGCCAGTAATAGCCTAAACACCTAATCTTCGTTGTCAGTGCTTTAGGTGCTATGTGTCCTCCACAAAGTCCTTCATGAATTTGTTCTATGATTGTTTGACTGTCAATGCTACTAACGCACGTTAGCAGAATGCCTTAATATGATTTACGATACAAGGTGTCTCCTATTATTGCGTATTGGTGGGAATGTTTTCGTATGGCCTCTTTTTGAGCATTTGTCAAGTGTTGTGGAGCTTTTCCTCTTAGAAGATACTGTTTTATGTCATCAAACCATTCTATTGCATGTGTTGTACTAATAGATCCTACAGGTACTTCATTTAGAGTGTTAATTATAGGTTCAGCACAACTAGTTATAGAACTAGGTAATGCATGGAACATTTCAGGTGTCATGTTCAAGGCTAGTGTGGCGAGTGCATCAACAATAGTATTTTTTCTTCTAGGGACATGTTATATATCCACTTCTACTAGTTACCTTACTAGATGCTTGGTCAAATCATAATACAGTTGCAAATGTAGAGCTTTGCATGCATAGACTTCAGTGACTTGATTAATAACTAATTGCAAATCACCTCGAACTACAAGTTGTGAGACTCCTGAAGTTAATGTTACTTGAAGTCCTCTAAGAAGACCTTCGTATTCTGCTATATTATTGGTGCAAGGAAAGTTTAAGCGGTAGGAAAAAATTTGGATTTCTCCAGAGGGGTATGTTAAAATGGCTGCAGCACTTCCTCCTCTAGAGGTTGAAGCTCCATCGAAGTAGAGGATTACCTCATAATCCTTAGGTACGGTGTCTACACTGTTAACATTTTCATCTGGGAATTCAGGGTTTATCATTGCTTGATCGTGCATTGGCGAGACGGTTAGTTGCATGGCTATTGCTTGACCTTTTGTGGAAGATTGAGTGACATAGTGTAAATCAAACTTTGCAATCATCACTTTCCACCTAGCTAACCTACTTGACTCATAGATGTTATTAGTGATGGCACAGAGAACATTATCCTTGCAAATGATGTAAACCTAATTACAGAAGAGATAATGCCGCCATTTCTTCAAAGAGAAGACGAGGGTGAGGCATGATTTTTCTACATCATTGTTCATAGGCTATTAAAGCATGGCTTAGATAATATATAGGGATCTCGGCTCCATCTTGACGTTTTTGACAAAGCATGGATGCGATGGAGGAACCAGAAGTTGCAAGATAGATGTAGAAAGGTTTGTCACTTTGTGGAGGATAAACAGTTGGTAGCTGGGCCAACTCTTGTTTTATGTTCTCGAATGCTTCTTGGCATTGTTGAGTCCATTAGAAAGGTACATTCTTTCGTAATAGATGTTGCATGGAACTCAACTTATCCGTCAGCCTTTAGATAAAGCATCTAATGAATTATAGCCTACCTTGGAGGCTGCGTAGTTCGGTGAGGTTTCTTGGTGGTTGCATATTGGTTATTGCTTTAACCTTATCGGGGTCTACCTGTATCCCTATTTCGGAAACTAGAAAACCAAGCATTTTGCTCGTTTTAACACTGAAGATGCACTTTTTTGGGTTGAGCTTGAGGTCATATTTGAGACAACATTTAAGCACTAAGTCTAGATCTTTTGCATGTTTTTTAGTTATTTTAGACTTGACCACTATATCATCAACATAATCATTGATAAAATTAAGCATGTAGTCACTAAATATGTATGTCATTGCTCGCTGATATGTAGCACCTACATTTTTAAGGCCAAATGGCATCATCGTATAACAAAATGTCCCCCAAGGTATCATAAAAGTTGTCCTAAGTTGATGCTTTGGGTTAATTCTTATTTGATTATAGCCTGAAAATCCATCCATGAAGGACAATAGTGCATGCCTAGTAGTCATGTCAATAAGTTGATCAATACTAGGTAATGGGAAATCATCTTTTATAGTGGCTATATTGAGATCATGGAAGTCAATGCATATGTGTATACTACTATTCTTCTTGGGGACTACAACAATGTTTGATACCCAATCAGAATAGTCGATGGCTTAGATGAAACCGGCTTGGTAGAGCTTTGTGATCTCATCGCGGACTGCTAATGCCACTTCGGGTCTAATCTTTCCTGCTTTTTGTTTTACTGGTTTAATTTTTTCATCAAGAATAATGTTATGTTGAATGGTCCGAGGGTCTAGTTTCGGCATATCTGTATATGACCATGTGAACATTTTTATGTTGTCTTTTAAAACCTGAGTGATGTCACCTATGAGTTGTGGATCTAGTAAGGCACTTAATTTCAAGGTTCTAGCTTCTTCATTGACTGTGGTAATGGGGATTTCAACCAGAGGATCTTCGGTGATATTGTTAGCTTCTAGATCTAGAGTTTTAGCTACGTTTATTGGCCAGTCTGACATTTCTTGAGTGGAGGCTATCAAATCGGTATAGGTGGATGGATTTAGATCCAAATATTCTGGGCGGATCGCTCTTTCTACATCTCCATATGGTCCGTTGAGAGACAATATTGAGAAGATGTTGTTGGTGGCCATGATGCTCACTCCTGCTAATTAAAATAGGAGCGAAATAAGAGACACTCCCTCGGTAGGAGAGTTACAAAGTGTAAACGAACATAGGATAATTAAGCTGTGCACTGACAAATTTAGGAGATGCGGTGGGAATTATGGCAGTTTAAGGCCATATCAGCTGCATGGCAGTTTAAGGCCATACTGGGCCACACAACCATTTAAGGCCATATTGGGCCACATGTTGACTTGCCATTTGAACTGAGTGTATGCACTATTTTTAAATTTTTGACTCTTAAACTCTATATTTAAATTTTAAATTATTTACATTGTTTTTTTCTGGATTTTAAACATGGGTTTACTCTGTAACTGATTTCAATGTGCCTTAGTAATCATAAGATTACAGTTTGCCTCATGGGGTGTTACATTTTTTTATACGATTTTTTTTTCTGAATGTTTGATGGAATGTATGAAGATTGATGTAATGGCCTAAATTTAATTGTGGTATAAAATGGTTGCAATCCTTTGTTACTTTGATGTTCTATGTAAATATTTTTGCTATTTTTCATGTTTTTTATTATTTTCTCGAATATATGTGTGCAACTAAATTGTAACATAAATTTCTAAAATGTAAAGTAAAATGTAACGTAAATGTTTGAAAAAGAAGGCAACAACCATGCATGAATCTAAATTGTAACTTGTAACTTGTAAGAGAAAATTCAATGTAAAATGATAGGATTTCATGAATTCTGTAACTTGTTGGCTCTAGTTTAAAGCCATTTTGGGCTGGGCACATCAGTTTAAAGTCTTGATGGACTGCTGCATTTGTTGTTAAAGAAAGGATTACCAGTTTTATGCCATGGTGGGCCAAAGGTAGTAACATTTTCAAAAAAATTTCAAATGGAACTGGTCATTTCTAACCTTGGCTAGTTTAATGTCATTGCGAACATTTAACCTCATTTCGGAAATTTCATAGTTTAACGTTATTTTGGACATTTCATAGTTTAATGTCATTTCAGACATTTTGTAGTTTTAATTCTGTTTATTCAGTTGCTTTTTGATCCTTTGTAGTTTAACATGTGAGGTTGGGCATGTGGGTAGGATTTTATATTCACCTTCCCCTTCATCAGTGATATCCAAAGGTAATTCCGACCAAGAGACATCAGTAGGAATGGCGCTTATGTTTGTATTGTCTAATGTTTCTCTAGTTTCGGTAGGGTTAGAAGTCAACATTGGAGTTATGTTTTGAAGTATGCTCATGGTGCCTTGCTTAGACTCAGTGAATTCAATTTTTGATTCCTGATTCACTCTAGGGTTTGAGGAAGTAGGTGGCACTATTGCATCTCCATATATGATGATCTCACCACCCTCGTAAGGTAGGTGGATCTCCTGATGGATTGGGGAAGACACAGCTTTAAGTTGAGTTAGCCAGGGATGTCCTAGGATCAGATTAAATCCTAGAATTTCATCAACTACTATGAATTCAGCTGATGTGGGGAATTGATCCTCGGCTACGAAATCTAAGGTAACCATACCTCTTACTCCAACATGGGAACCACTAAAGGATTTTAGGAAAGAGATTGTTGTGGGCTGTACTTGTTCAGTAAGTCCTAGTTTTTTGATGATGGAAAAAGTTGTTACATTGGTTGTTGCACCATCATCAACATGAACCCTACGTATCTTGAAATGATTAACTTGTATTATTATGAACATAGGGGTTGTGGTGACTTCCCCTATTTTCTCATCTAGCTTAACGTTCTTAGCATGAAATTCTAGGGATGTAGTTTTTGATTCCTGAGCTTGTGTAGACAATACCGCATGAATGGATGGTCCATCTGCAGGAAGGTCCTCACTAATAGGGACTGAAGTTAACATATGTACAAGAGCTTCCCAATGTACTGGCGAAGTTATTACTAGATCATATAGGCTTAAAGAAGTATTTTTTTTGTTTCAAAGCTTGTGTGACTTGCATGAATGCATTTGCTAGGCCTTTACCATTTGGGGTACCCTTGTCTATAGAGATTTGGTCCATTTGACCCAACATTGGTATTTCCCATGGAGGGGTTTTTACTAATGATGTTGGGTTTGGAGCATGACTTGTGACATTATCCTCATTTTGATGACTTGTATTAGGTTCATTAGTGGGCGGACCCATAGGAAAAACATTTAGCGGTGTTGGTTTTGGTGGTCCCAGTTTGTATGGATGGTTTTCCCTTTCCAAACGTTCTCTTGTTAGTTTATCGGCAAGACATTCTCTAAAATGTGGTAGGGGAAAAGAGGTGGGTTGTGTATCAGGGCATTTTAGCCCCTGGATTACAAAGGGAATGGGTTAGTTTTCAGATGGTGTGGTTGTGCCTACAACAGAAGGAGGTACATGGATGATGAATGGTTTTGATGGTGTGGGGGATGTGCACATGGTGAAAGGGGTTTGAGGATATGTTGGGGTAGGTGTGTTTTCTGAAGGCTCGCGAATCACAAAATTTTTTTGAGGAACATCTTGTCTTTCTTCCACATGGATTGGTTTTGGGGTCTTACTGGGTTTGCCTTGTCAAACACGACTTCACCCCTATCAATCATGCATTGTATGTCTTGTTTTAATGTAAAGCAGTAATCAGTCCCATAATCACACCATTGGTGATATTCACAAAACCTATCCAACCTAAAACCTTTTGGAATGGGAGGTTCATTGGCTGTTGCTAAGGCTGGATTTTTGGCCAATTCACAAAATCGAACGTGTCTTTGAAAGGTCATAGGAGACATTTGTTTGTGTTGAATTAGCCTAGCCTTTAGAAGTTGATCAAGTAGTTGTGAAGGCTTCATGGGCAATGATGTGTATTAAGCAAGGTCTTTTCTTTCGAAGGTACAGGCATGACCTGTGTTGTTGTTTCTATTTAAAGAATTTTCAAGTGTAGGTGTGGGTGTGGTTCTTTCATAGTTGTTTGGGATAGTGGGTTCTTTTCCCTTTTGTCCTGGATGACTAGGTTAGGCTGTTTCAGCACTACTGCTACCATTGTTTTGGATTTATCTTTCCTTGTGTGTTGGCTCCTAAAGGTTGAATAGGTTGGGTCATTACTTATTTGTGTAGCCTCTTCTATGTCTTTAATTTGTACAAATGCTTGACTCAAAGTACAAGGTTTTAGATAATAGAGCTTTGATTTAATGAAGTCATTTGCGGCTACCTTAAGGATGGTAAGAAAATACATTTCAGGAATAGGCTTGTGAAGTTCATTCAGAGCTGCACTCCATCTTTGGATAAATTTCTGTGCTGGCTCTAAAGGTGCTTGTTTAATTTGAATCAAGCTATCTAATGTGGCTTCAGGTTTTAGATTGTATTTGAAACGAGTGACAAACTGGTGTAAGCAGATATAGAGGTACGGGGTAAGGGTCGGTACCAGTCTAAGGCTCTTCCTGTTAAGGACATAGCAAACACANTTGTTTAAAGTTTTAAGGCGTTTTAATTCCTCTGCCAAAGAGTGTATCATTTTTTGTGTGTCTGCCCATTCTTGGGCAGTAGGCAAACCAGTGGATTGAGCAGATTGTGGATGATAATGATTTAATTGTTGCATTGTTTGTGGAAAGAGAGGTAGTTGGGCTAATGTTTGTTGTAATGGGATGGTATTTGGAACTGAGACTACTAGTGGAATCCACTACCTAGCCACAGGTTGTGAGGTAACACCCTGAATGTGTTGGGTTGGAGTAATTAATGGTGCTCCATGGATATGCACCTGAGGTATGTAATTGATGGATGTAGGAGCTGGTACGACCAATGGAATTCCAATTACTTGAGGTCGAAAGATTGACTCTGCATTGGTTTGGAGGGGAAGTTTTTGGGACTATGCTTGTGGAGGAATGATGGAAGTAGATACATCAGAATGAAAATTATTGGGTACAGAGAAGATAGGAATGGAAGTAGGTACCTCTTGTTGGGAAATTGGTGCTCGAGTGTTTGCGGATGAAGGAGGAAGTACAGTTTTTCTTCCAGGAAAGGATGGAATAATGGGTTTGTGTAGGCATGGGGACTAACGGTATGGTAGGAATCTCCATGTTCAGATTGGGTTGCAAAATCATCTCCCTCATCTTAAGGCTCTATTGGTGGTAGCTGTAAGGATTGACTTCTAGCCATAAGAAGCTGGGATATGAGTTTATGATGGTTTTCAGATAGTGGGATTATGTCAAATGCTGAAGGGATAAACTCACATCCTCCTTTGTGGATAAATTCATATTCTCGCTTTGCTTCCCTTTCTATACGGTTGATAGGTAAATTGGCTTGGATTTTGACATAGATGAAGTTATACTGTTTGGGTGTAAGAGTCGCATGAGTAGGGCCTTTGCCCTGTAGCTTGAGTGATTGGTGTGTAGGGCCTTGAGGATTTATGTGTTCAATAATGGTTATGGATTCTGTAGTAGTCACAGGGTTCAAAATTTCAGCGATTTGGAAGGATTCCATGATAAAAGTGAGCAGACTAGGCTAGATGAATGGAGTTGGATTGCAAGCAGTTGCACTGTGACCAACGTGACACAAATGTAGCATGACCAAACCGATGAAACCATAGCATGACCAACAGGACAAGCTTAGCATGACCAATAGAGACAGGAGACTCATAGGATAAGATGAAAATTTTTTGATAGGTAGCGTGATCAATGTTTTAACAATGGCAAATATGGCCCTCCTTCTAGCGCCAAAACGTATACTAACCTAAATCGTTAGTGTAAAGTTGGAAGGGAAACAGACATTGAGAGATCATTGGGTAGACATAGCTAACCCTGCCTTTGCCCAAGGGTAAGCTGGAAAAGTAAATGAAGGCAGAGTGCCTTGGATGGTCTGCATGTAAATCAACCAAGGACTTCCTTGAGCGTAAGCTATGGCTAGCACTGGGGTTATTATAAATGATGTCTTAAAATGTGTAAATGTGTGTAAAATGTAAACATGAGTTATGAGACATAAGACATAAATGTAAACGTAAGGCGTAAACAAGACGTAAACTAAACTGAATGTGTAAACTGAACATAAAATGAATGTAAGTAGAAATGTAAACAGAACGTAAAACAGAACATACAACAGAAAATGGAAAAAGGAAATAATATATCGCTTAGAAAAGATGTGCATCGGTAAATAAAGCGTAAACTGAAGTAAATAATGCAAATGGAAGGCAATAATGAAATTGTATTATATTGTTTTTTTAAAAAAGTGTGCACCGGTCAAAGCATAGTTGCACATGTGTGGATGGTAAGTCAAATGCCTAGCCTCGGGATGATATGATGCGATGACATGATGATGTGATGATGAATGTGAGAAATGCTTGGATGCCAACAAGTGTACCGAGCATCCAAGGATTCACTGATTCTACGTATCTTCTCAGAATTTTCAATGTCTCCAAAAATCCTCCTTCCTCCCCCATAGTTCATGTGAATTGACAAGGTATTTATAGGGCTAGGCTGGGCTTGGGTGCAGAATTCTAGAATGGAATCAATGGTTGGGAGATGAGGGGAAATTAGATCTCATTAACACGTGTAAAATGGATAGCTGTGTACGGGTTGGATGTGTGCTGGCGAGAGTTGGATGTGTGTCGGACAGTTGCTCACGAGTTGGATGTGTGTCGGAAAGCTATGTTCTTGACCAGGTACATCGCATTTTACAATTTATGGGTTATTCAAGCCCATGAAAGTATGTTTAATTTAGACTGTGAGGGCTTGACTATCCCACAAATAAAGATTTACAATGAAATGTACAAGGAAAATTTGACCCGTCTTGCTTGAAAATTTTTTATCCCTGAATTTTCTGATAGTTGTTGATGCTGAGAATTTTCTGCCATTTTCTAGAATTTTCTGAGAGTTGCTGATGCTAAGAATTTTCTGCCATTTTCTGATGCTGAGAATTTTATGGAATTTTCTGATGCTGAGAATTTTTTGGAATTTTCTGAAATTTTCTGGGAGTTGCTGATGCTAAGAATTTTCTAGAATTTTTTGCCATTTTTTGAAATTTTCTAGAAGTTGGTCATGTTGGACTCACGTTGCCAACGTGACCTGGGCAGCAGCGACAAAAATGAGTGTTTTTGGAGTTGAAATCTGAAGTTCTAGAGGATGAAACTTGAATAAATAATTAATGGACCTTGAGGGTGACTTGTCCCTTCAAAATCAAACCATTTTGACGCTGTTTTGAGGCTCTAAAAGTTGGTCACACCTAGCATGACTGTCCAATGTGACCTGTAGAAACTGTGTAGTCTGGCTTGAAATTTGGACTCCTGAATGTTGGGACTTGGAGTGGACATCAGCGACTCTTGAGGATGGCTTGCACCCTCAGATTTGGACCACTTTTTATTTGATTTTGAAACTGTTGGAGTTGCTCACGCTGAGGGTAAGCTAGCTTGATAGTGTGATCAAGCTGGCTTGAGCAAGGTGGGGTGAACTCAATGCCTTAGCCAAATTTTTTCCTTTTGAATGCTCGAAAGGGCTTGAGTCATTTTCAATTTAAAGTGTAGGCCAAAATTAGTGGTGTTTCAATTATTTTCTCAATCAACCCCAAGGGTTCGTTATTATTATTCTTGTTTATTATTCTTGTGCAACGACTACTTCAAGCATACATTTAACACTTGCTAATCCTTGTAATGCTTAACATTTGGTAACCCAGTAGTGCTATACCTATTCAGAATGTGTACATCAAGTTGGAATGGATGCTTATGTTAGGATTAGTTAAGTGTTAGCTAGTTATTAGATTAATTTAGCAATTAAATACTTTATTCTTTATTCTTGTTCATTAGGCAACTTAATTTATAAAAGAGAAATTGATAAAAATCTTATGCCTTAGTTACACTTAACCATACATTTGCACTTCACAAGTGGAACTAGGAAGACAATGATTACAACAATTAGTTTCACCTTAAACACCAAAAAATTCTGAGCTTAGTACTTTTCCAACAAGAACCGAGCTAAGTCATGACATTCCCTGGCATGACTAAAGCTTGAGGGGCCCACAGACAGCTTCAAGCAGAGTCGAACTCAACGAGGAGCAGTTCCCTGGGACCCGCCGACGACCACGACCACATTTCCTATCAAACATGGCAACTTCGGCACTCAAGATACTTAGTCTTCACTAAGTATGCATTCACAGCGTATACACCCAGCGTACACGCCTCACATGTACACTCAGCATGTATGACTGATGTATACGCCTGGCATGTAATCCCCGAAGACGACATGGAAATAGTACTTCAGAGCAAGATTTGGTACAAGACATCAACTCACATGAATAGAGCAATCATCAGGTGTTGACATCATTCTGGAGTTTATACGCTAAGTATGCAACATCTACGCCTAGCAGATGCAACATGAACACCCAGCGTATACGCTATGCCTAGTACATACAGCGTATACGCCCAACATACATTCATACCGTATACGACCAACGTATACACCCAGCGTACATGCCCAGCAAGTAGAAAGTGCGCGACCAGTGTGCAGCACAACGTAAACCAATCCAAGCTCTTCAGAGCAGTGTGAGATCAAGGTCAACCGAGCTGAACATCTACAGGCAGCATCTTCATGGCATCCGAATTCAAATCTGAAGGCCGAAGGACTTCTTTTGCTTTGATCAAGTCTGTATGCCGAGGTCATACGTCCAGCGTGTATACGCTGGCTTAAAGCAATATATGCTGGTGTACAGTGGTATACGCCGACGTGCAGCATGTTGTATACTTGTAACATTTCATTCTTTCACACCCGGTCAACGCACCACATGTCACCCGACCCAAGAGTTCAACGCTCCACAGCCAATCATCCCCTCTCAAAACCCGAGTCCTACGTCTAAACTTGTATAAAATCCCAATTTTTCATTAGACCGAGGTTGGCAATTTTTGAGCAAAAAACTAAAGAAAAACCAAAGAACCAGAGATGCTGAGAAATGAGAGCAAAAACCCTGTACGCTGGATCTCGACCCTGCACGCTGAGCATACAGCCTTTACGCTGTGCCTGCAGTTGAACCCAGCACACAATCATCCTTGCATTCACCGAGGCTATTCGTCTGCCTTGTGTCAGAGTCACAACTGTGTTAGACCGATGCATTGTAACTCTCATTTCGCAATAATATTGCTACATTTCTTTGTTAAAATCTGTTACAGTTTTTCATTCATTGTTGCATGTTTACTGTTGACGCTGTTGTACATTTACGCTCTGTTTTACATTCATTACGTCGTTTATATATAACACAGCGTATAGTATATCGGTGTATGTTCGGGGAAATCCTTGCCTGATCTGTGTGTGGACCACTCAAGGTACTCTGCCTTCATTAATTCCAGCTCACCCTCAAGCGAAGGTAGGGTCTTCTGTGTGTATCCAGAGATCTCCAGGTTTTTGTTTCATTCTAGCTGGAGACTGACAATTTCGGACGGTACAGAAAATGATGCTAGAAGGAGGGCCCAAAACTACTTAAAACTTACTATGCTCTCATACCCAGATCTTTTTAGACTCACATCGCGTCGACACTAAACCCAATTCTGAAACCCCCAGATCAGCACCCTGTTCTACAAAATTCCCAATGTCTACACTGCTGAGTTTACACTGTACGCTCTATGCTATAGACTCTGTCTACACTGCTGAGTTTACACTATATGCTCTACGCTAAAGACTCTGTCTACGCTGCTGAGTTTATGTTGTATGCTCTACGCTGTAAACTCTGTCTACGCTACTGGGTTTACACTGTACGCTCTACGCTGAAGAATCTATCTACACTGCTGAGTTTACGCTGTACGCTCTACACTGTAGACTCTGTCTACGCTGCTGAGTTTACGTTGTACGCTCTACACTGAAGACTCTATCTACACTGCTAGGTTTACGCTATACACTCTATGTTGAAGACTCTGTTTACACTGCTGAGTTTATGCTGTACGCTCTACGCTGTAGACTTTGTCTACGCTGTTGAGTTTATGTTGTACGCTCTACGCTGTAGACTCTATCTACGCTGCTGAGTTTACGCTGTACACTCTATGCTGTAGACTCTATCTACGCTGCTGAGTTTACGCTGTACGTTGCTCTACCTGCACGTTTTAACGTATACCTATACACTATCACTATACGATGGTCATTGAAGCCTATATGCTAAGTTCCAGTCTATACGCTGTACCCAGTGAACGTAGGTTTTCACCGTACTAAGTAACCAGTTTCATATCCCTTCACTATGTCATATTCATAACTGTTCATCATGAACACTACGAGCTCTAACACTTCAACAAAGCCTACCACAGACATCGTGGGCACCATGGTCATTCAACAACCCATAGTACAACCCACAGTGGGGCCTCATTGGTCTCTCAGATTGCAAGGGAGGAATCCATCATTTAACATTATAACTCAGGACCAATACAATTTCATATGCGTAAAAGTACAAGCCAGCCTAGCCGTAGACCAAACCGAAATGGAGGTTAAGAGACAATACGAACTCTTCCATAGCAGAGGACATGAGTTCATCCCTTTCCCATATGATATCATCCCTCTCCTAGAGCATTATTTTGAGCTCATCTCACAGCTCCTCCTGCAAAGGAGCCAGTCTCTAGATCAGCCTGTAGTAAATCCCCAACTGGAAGAGGAGGATGACTTCGTAGCCCAATCCGAGCATGAAGATTCGTACCATACTCTTAGTCCACAAACCTATGTCAATCCGTTGTTTCATCCAGCCACAGGGGAAATTACGTCCCTTTAACCATTTAAATTCACCCAAGCACAAATACCTCAACAAGAATCATCCACACTTGTTCACATTCCTCCTGTAACCGATCCGCAACTCAACACACTTCTCCTTGCTATTCCCCCCGTTGCAACAGTAGCCCCATTCTCGCAAGTACAACCTCCTCAAAATAATATAGGAGCAACCTTCCTGCCCTGAGTGATCGGAATGCCGCATGTGATACCAGCTTGTACGTCCGCTCATTACATCCCTTGGATCCAAACCCAAGGAGCCCCTTTCACCACTGTAACTCAACTAGTTCAGAGTGCCCCTATGCAAAGTGTGACTGCCCAATGGGCAGTGATGGGTGCTCAACCGCATCAATTCCCTCACTATAACATACCACCTCACATAATTCTACTAGCTAACATCCCTCAAGGACAATCACAACAACAACAACCCCTTGCTTACAATATGCCGGCCCTAGTACCACCCACCACAAACATTCCGCAAACGCAGCCTCCAATTACACAACTGTCTTCTTTCCAACCCACTGTCCAACAATCTAACCTGTATACTATACAACATCCTCAACCTACTATCTCACCGAGTGCTCAAGACTGGGCTGATGCTAAAAAACTAATGCAGGAACTAACTGACGAGGTCAAACGCCTCAAGACAGCCGCCGACGCAGAGCTCAAGGTAGTGGACTTCTATCACGACGACCCTATCAACTCTTCGGTTCCGTCTCTAACATTACCCAAAGATGTATCTTTACCCACGTTGACTAAATACAATGGGGAGATAGACCCCAATGCCCACCTCATAACGTTTAGACTAGAATGCGTGCTACTTCAGGCATGGCCACATGCCATTGTATGGGTGTTTCCCATGTCCCTTGCAGGGAGAGCGCTTGATTGGTATCGAGCCTTGCCATGAAACTCAATATCTGCTCTGGAAGATTTGTTACACCAATTCATCACCAGGTTCAAGTATAACTTGAAACCTGAAGCAACACTTGACAACCTCATACAGGTCAAGCAAGCACCCCTTGAATCTATCCAAAAATTCATCCAACGGTGGAGTGCTGCTCTCAATGAGCTCCACAAGCCGATCCCAGAGACGTATCTCCTCACCATCCTAAAGGGGACTGTCAACGATTTTGTCAAATACAAACTGTATTATCTCAATGCACGCACTCTGAGTCAAGCGTTTGTATAGATTAAGAACATAGAGGAGGCAGCCCAAAACAGCCACGATCCTGCATACTCAGCCTTTAAGAATCAACATAGTAAGAAAGATAAAGAAAAGGTTAAAACAACTATAGCGGCAGTAGCAGAGACACAACAAACGAATGTGGGACAACAAAGAAAACCATCTGTTGCCCCTGCTAATTATACTAAACCTGCTCCTGCAACGGCACCTGAATCATCCACATCACAAAACCCAACACCGGGTCGTACGAGGAACTTTGAGAGGAAGGACCCCACTCAATATATGTCGTTGCCCATGAAACCATCGCAGTTGTTTGACCAACTCTTGAAGGCTGGATTGATGAAACATAAACAGTTGTCCCCCGTAGCAATCCAAAGGCATGATCGGTTCTGTCAATTGGTTCAGAACCCAAGCTTGGCTACGCCAGATGAGCCCCCAGTACCAAAAGGCTTTAGAATGGACCGTTTTTACGATTATCATCAACGTAATGGGTATGTCACTGATTATTGTTTCATCCTAAAATAAGACATCCAACGAATGATAGATGGAGGTCAAATCACTTTTGATGAAGCCAACCCAGTCCAACCACAAAACCAGGCCATGGGCGTATATAAAGATCCTCTAAATACTAAAGAAGCACCGTATGTAATTAACACCATCTACTTCGATAACAAACTGGAAATACCTAGCATTAACACCATACACTCTGATCATGAGCAACAAGCACCTAAGAAACCATTTGTAGTGCATATTCCTCCCACTGTAGAAACACCTATGCCTCAACCATCTCACTCCCACAGAAACTTTATGTCATCCAAATTCCCCCCGCTTTAGCAACTTCTAGCACACCAACATCTGAAAAACCATACGTGGTGCGCGTATCTCCCGCCACTACTGCCGCAAACATACAACCACCTCCTATTCAGCCTACCGCCTACGTAGTCCGAGTACCACCTATAGTTGCAACTGCAGAGGTACAAACTCCAGCTAGGCCAACCCCATATGTTGTTAGGATACCCGAACGTCCTGATGACCACCAATCCTTCACTCCGCAAACACAGAATAAACCGATTCCCTATGTCATCAAAATGCCTAGCCAGCCTGACACTCAACCACATGCAACTGCCCAACCGTAACCCTACCCTAATCCATATGTTGTACAAGTTTCAAAACAACCTGAGATTCCGAAACCAACTATACCCCCACGCCACACATGAGAACGCCTAGCAGACAAGCTTACACGTGAACGCTTGGAGAGGGAGCGTTAACGACTAGCCTTAGGATTTCCCAAACCTACCCCACTAAATGCAATACCCATGACAACACCTAACAATAAACCGAACACAGGTTATGAGGGTGAATCATCTGGAAAACATGATATGCCCAAATCAACGATTCCAGGTAAAGATGATAAACCAATTATGCATGAAATAAAACTGTTGGGCCCAATGGACCAAATCATTGCTGACAAACACACATCCAAAAGTAGAGATCTAGCAACAGCTCTAATGCAAGTCACGCAAGCGCTCAAACAAAAAAACACTTTACTGAGCTTATACGACCTGCTGTTAATATTTCAAACCCATCACGAAGCTCTAGTGCACATGTTGACATCCATCCTAGTAAACGAAGACTTGCCTCCAAATGAACCTTCAATTCATGCGGTAATGTACTCGCCTCAAGGGTCAACTCCTAAGCCATTAAGTTTCCATAATGACAACATCAAAGTAGATGAGAAAACAGGAGAGGTAACAACGGTGCCTATGTTCATAACGATACGAATAAATCAATTTAAGATACATATAGTGCATGTAGATGATGGAGCCGCTACAAATGTACTACCCTATCCCATCGTTGAACAATTGGGGCTTACGAAGCTAATTAGACCAACAACCACCACGTGTTTGAAGTCGTTCAGTGGATCACGCGTAATAGTCAAAGGCACTGTGACTTTAGACTTTATAGCAGGGGATCAATTCCCCACATCTACTGACTTTGTGGTCATCGATGAAATGCCAGGGTTCAATTTAATATTGGGAAGGCCCTGGTTAGCCCAACTGAAAGCAATATCTTCCCCCAAACACCAAGAGATTCACCTGCCTTACGAAGGTGGCGAAATCATTATACATAGGGAGGCTGCCACATCTACCATCTCATCACACACAGACATAGATCAAGGCTCAGAGGTTAAGCTCGAAGAGCCTAAAAAAGATGACACAAATGAACAACAAAGATGTATGCAACTAGTACGCCATAATCTCTTAGACACAAAGGAAAATTCACCCAACACAGAAATACCCGGGCTTGAAATCGTAGATACACAACCTCACTTAGAAACTACAATTGACACGGAAACCACAATACATGAAGAAGCACTGGAAAGCACCAACGCGGGAACTATTCCATCAGACGTCCCTTGGGCTGAATTACCATTCAACATGATCAGCGAAGGAGACGCTGAATATAGAATCATACCCGTTAACGCTACTCCTAACGTTAAAATGAGAAAAATAAAAAAACTACTAAATCAATAAATGACATTCAAGTCTGGAATGACGTTAAACTATCATGTCTACAACAACATAAATCTAGCCACGATCAGAAATGATCGGTCTACCAAGAAATCCACTCGTGTCACTTGAAACTACTCTTGTTTACGCGTGGCCTGAAATGGCCTTAAACTAGTGCATGTGGCCCGAAATGGCCTTAAACTAGTGCATGTGGCCCAAAATGGCCTTAAACTAGTGCATGTGGCCCGAAATGGCCTTAAACTAGTGCATGTAACCCGAAACAGCCTTAAACTAGATCATCTACCTACACTTTGTTTTTCTCCCAAATTCCAGTTCATTGTTCGAATTTATGTTTGCATTGTCGTGTTGTCAATAGCAATCTTCGCAATTATCCTTCACTTATAATTACATTCCTACTTATAATTACATTCGTGCACTACACTTAAACTACAAAAACAAACCAAAACATTTTACATTGCCGTATCCTGTTTACATTTAAACTCAAAATCCACAACAAAAAAATATATGTAGAAATATATATATACATGTAATGATATANATATTATTACATGTATATATATATTTCTACATATATTTTTTTGTTGTGGATTTTGAGTTTAAATGTAAACACGATACGGCAATGTAAAATGTTTTGGTTTGTTTTTGTAGTTTAAGTGTAGTGCACGAATGTAATTATAAGTAGGAATGTAATTATAAGNACGGGAGGGTCGTCCCCTTTAGACCCACCAGCATCATGGGTCCCTACTCCACTGGGGCCAGCTTCTTGAACATCGTCGTCGCCTCGACCCTATAAAATACAAAAGAGACAATCAACACAAGAACAAAAGAGAAAACTCCCAAACATTACTCAACAAACAAATTTCATGGCAACAAAATGCTTACCGTAGAGGATCCCCCTAAACCGAATTCCAGTCGGCGGAGAATTTCCTCCTCTGAGACGCTAGCCTAGTCAGTCCCATCAAGGCCTAGATCGACATTTGCCAAGGCCTTCCCCTTGTCAACAACCGACCAAGTAGGACATTTCAAGGGGAATTCACCTACAGAGACCTCCCTAGACGCAGTCGTAATTAACCTAGTAGGTGATTCCATCTCAACAGTTGTATTCTTAGCAAAGGTATCAAACACAGAGCATAGACCCAGACCCTCTACAAACATTTCAAGCTGACACTTTTCTATGGATACTTCCTTCACTGATTTCTTGTAATGGTGCTTGTGGTTCTTCTCATCTTGACCCCACTTACACACCTTGAAAGTGAAAGCCTTCCAATCCTGCCACTTGAGGTTCAGTAGATCTACCTAGGCCTTATGCTCTGCTAGTTTCTGGGTCAGTGATGCGTGGTGATTGAGTAGGTTCCAATATCTAGTATAAGTGATCTCAAAGGTTCTCCAAGAACGATCATCTATAAGTCTGGCCCAGGAAAACTCATACCGAGCCTTGAGATCATCACGTTCAACTGATAACTCAAAAACTTCTTTTTCCTTTTCTTGGATTTGCAACCATAACTGTTCGATGGAACGCCTACAGGTCCAAAGCAATTTGGCGTTATGAACAAGACCTTCCACCACCTCATCGACCACCTCATCGATGATATTGGTCATGAAATCCATTTTACTTGGCATCTCGGTCCAAGAAAATGGTCTACGAGTACGAGGTGGACTAGCCTTAGGGGACATTTCAAGGGGAACCACCTTCATAGGCACTTCCAACCGCATCGTAGGAATTATCCTACCTTCGTCTAGAAGAGATAAAACATAAAAGTAAAACACCATAGAAATAATGATTCATGGCAACAAAATAAAAAAAAAGGAAACATACCATCTTCTTTGACCCCATCTAGGTTTGGAGGGTCACAAAGGTCCAATCTTCCCTTAAGGAAGCTACTGAACATTTCATCAACACCACCCTGGTCATTGACAAGTTCTATCTCCATGGTTTCTTCCGCTAGCTCCTCCGTCCCTTCCACTTGATCCTTGCCAACCTCTTCCTCCTCAATTATTAAGTCTGTCATAGCCTCCTCTTCCTCGATAATGGTCTCTAATTCTTGTCTCCTCACTTCCTGAGTCAGGTCTGAAGGCATTAGTTTCATGTAAGCGGTCAAAATGAAAAGTATGAATAAGATGAAAAGGACAATGCAATAAGTGCCCCAAGCTTACTTACCTTGAATAGGCATTTTGAACTGTATTCACTTCACCCTTGGCTCTTCCACATTTGAGGCCACCTCTATTGAGCGTTCACACTTTGGGAGCTTCGACTTGGCTTTCCCAATGGTCTCCTTGATGACACGTTCAACTCTCTTTGCAGTATAGGGCACATCGTCCGATTCCAACCCCACATTGTCACGTGTATGGATTGAAGTACCAGATGACCCTCCTATCGTGATGGACACATATTCATCAATCCCCTCAGGTGCATCTTGGGACTCAGCTATCTCAAACAAATGATTAATCCACGGGCGAGATAATTGAGTACGATCCCGTAGAACATATTTATTATCTGCACGAACCACTAAAAACTTAGCTAAGCAGCGTAGATAGCCCATGAAGAATGCGAATGTAAAATGGGACTGTGCCTCAACATTTGAACGCAATCACACTATCTCCTTATGAAGGCCCGACAACAAAGATTGAGCCCAATTATAACGCATCCTAGTTTCTAAAATGGTTCGCATGATGCACACAGCTTCCACCCCAAGGCTTCTCACCTAGGACAGGGATTTAGGAAACACCCATGCCCGAAACAGGGGATAAAATTCATTAACTTCCACCACCTTCGATGTCCCCTGCATAGAGAATCCCTTAGAGCCCTTAACAATGCCCAACCAGTCTTCTAGCTCATGCACCATATGAAGCTCTTTCTGCGCCCTGTCCAAAACCACGTTTACGCCATTTGCCGGTACATCGAACAGGTATGAAAAGAACTCAGCTGATAGATGGAAAACTATTTTGACACCCTTAATACGGGTGCTGTAGTAGGAGATGGACTTGTCGAATGAATCAACAATCCCGATCATTTTAGCTATGGACACACCAGGGCTCGGGGTTGTAAATAACTCCATGAGGTCGGCATCATCCAAACAACGGATAATAGACAGTGGGGCATTGGTGCACAACCATCATTGTGCCTTGCTGATCTCTCCAAACTTCATCAACAGGGTACTCTCAGTTTGACCTATCGTAACAGGGTCTCTGCCGGGAGGAACATCAACTGTAAACACAATTTAAAACCATAACATCAGTATGACCACCAGCAGCCAAACAAACACACTAAAGCATCTAGGAAATGTCATCATTGACCTTCAGTTGTGGACTTCGAGGTACTAGAACCCAAGTCAGCATCACGAGGGAAAACTGGTCCATTGTGCGATCAATCTCCATGCAGCCACCCACGAGCCGTGCACTATGCAAACGCCCTGGAAAAACGTTTATGGAAATGAACAATGTCACCCTTTGTCTAGGCTAATATAGCTCCACGAAGGGTGGGACCTGCCATAAAGGTCTCTAGAGCTGTATGAGCCAGTGCAAGCTCATCATCATCGATGCATGTCCCATCTTTATCAACCTGGGGCCTGCAAAATAATGGTCGTCAGAATAGAGGCCAACGCCAAATGACAAAATAGAAACGACAAAATAAACGACCTTACCTATCTACCCTGTACACTGTGCTAGGAGGGTTCCGAAATAATGTGTGCACACGTGCAGCTAGAAACAAAGTGTTATTAAGATAGTCAGGCCCTCGTGGCAATAAGTCCCACACACATGATAATGGAAGAGTGGATCTGGGCCCTCTAGAGCGACCTCCCTCAATCACAAAAGGCCCCTCATTAATATCCACCATGAAAACCACGATGCCATCCGAAGATCCCGGCAACATAGCTTCAAGCACGCTCCGCGCCACTTGTTCGCTCAGGTGTGACCAAACCACCACCTTAAATCTGTCTAGGATGAAAGCGAGGAATTCACAGGCCCCTACCCTAAACCATACCCCATTGTTGTCAATAGTCAGATCAAGGGTAGGTTCATCAGTCTCAAGTGGCCCAAACCATGCCAGTACTCCAACCAGCTCAACTACCAAGAGGAAAGGCTCAGGATCCCTGCAAGTAACCAGAATGCCATGATAAATCAGCTATACATGAAAATGAGATGGAAAAATGAAATTCCATATCGTAGGCCAATACTTCGAAAAATTAAAAACTGTTTACACTCAGCATATATGCTATCAAAAAACTGTTTACACTCGGTGTATACGCTATCAACAAATTGTTTACACTCGGCGTATACGCTGCCTGAAAAGAAAAAATCGTTTACGCTCAGCGTATACGCTGTGAAAACACTCGGCGTATATGCTGCCTGAAAAGAAAAAAATGGTTTACGCTCAGTGTATACGCTGTGAAAACACTCAGCGTATATGCTGCCTGAAAAGAAAAAATCATTTACGCTTAGCGTATACGCTGTGAAAACACTTGGCGTATACGCTGCCCGAAAAGAAAAAACCCTTTACGCTCAGCGTATACGCTGTGAAAACACTCAACGTATACACTGCCCGAAAATAAAAAATCATTTACGCTCAGTGTATACGTTGCCTGAAAAGAAAAAACCGTTTACGCTTAGCATATACGCTGCGAAAATAGTCTACGCTATACGCTGTGAAAACCGTCTGTGCTATACGCTGTGGAAATCGTCTATGAAATTCGCTGTGGAAACCTTCTACGCTCAGCGTATAGACCCTCTACACTGTACAGACCCTCTACGCTGTGGACCTACACTTAGCGTACAGGCCCTTTACCCTACCAAAACTATCTACGCTGCCGAGAATGTCTATGCTAGAGAACAAGTACAGATGAAAAACAATTAACAGAGGCAAGATTAGAGCCTACCTGTGTGCCGATCCAGGCCATGATGGAACCCTTGGTCTAGGCAAACACTGCAACATGGCCTCACTTTCCTCCGCGAAAGTCAGTTCAAGCCCCTTCCTCCCCTGGCCTTCTACCTCCTTGCTGTTGCCCATTTCGGCGTCTTGCACGCTGAAACTGACAGGTTTACGCTAGGGATCGAACCCGCATGCCGAACTGAATCCTGTACGCTGAAGTTTGAGCCTCTACGCTCATGTTTACGCTGAGTTTGAGCCTCTACGCTCACGTTTACGCTGAGTTTGAGCCTCTATGCTCACGCTTACGCTAAGTTTAAGCCTCTACACTCATGCTTATGCTGGGGTTTAAGCTTCTATGCTTACGCTGGGGTTTGAGCTTCTACGCTTACGCTGAGGTTTATGCTCACGCTCCGGTTTGCTTCAAGTTCATGGTGCCTCTGACAACTAACAGCCTTACGCTATATATAGCACAGCACCGACCCCGTCGCTACCGCCGCCACCTTTGATTTCTATTAATATTTTATTAATTTTATTTAAAAATTGTTCAAAATACAAAATACGAAAAATATATAAAACAAAATGAACACTACCACATGCTAATTCCCTCGTAAACCAACTTTGGATGCCCACACTGAACATTTTGGCGCAAACTCTCCGATGCAAACTATATGACAACTAGGCATCGTCAAATCACACACTTGGCCCGGTAAGGCCTTAAACTGCCACATACGGCCCGGTAAGGCCTTAAACTACCGCATACGGCCCGGTAATGCCTTAAACTGCCACATCCGGCCCGGTAAGGCCTTAAACTGCCACATACGGCCCGGTAAGCCCTTAAACTACCACAACCGGCCCAGTAAGGCCTTAAACTACCACACACGGCCTGGTAAGGCCTTAAACTGCCACATCCGGCCTGGTAAGGCCTTAAAGTGCCACACACGGTCCGGTAAGGCCTTAAACTGCCGCACACGGCCTGGTAAGGCTTTAAACTACCACAGACGGCCCGGTAAGGCCTTAAACTGTCACATCCGGCTCGGTAAGGCCTTAAACTGTTACACACGGCCCGGTAAGGCCTTAAACTACCACATCCGGCCCGGTAAGGCCTTAAACTTCCACATACGGCCTGGTAAGGACTTAAACTGCCACGTCTGGCCCGGTAAGGCCTTAAATTGCCACACACAGCCCGGTAAGGCCTTAAACTGCCACATTCAGCCCGGTAAGGCCTTAAACTACCACATCCGTCCCGGTAAGGCCTTAAACTGCCACACACGGCCTAGTAAGGCCTTAAACTGCCACATACGACCTGGTAAGGCCTTCAACTGCCCCATACGGCCCGGTAAGGCCTTAAATTGCCACATACGGACTGGTAAGGCCTTAAATTGCCATGCATCCCGGTGCGACAATAAACCACCACCGTACATGTACACATGATTTACGTTGCCAAGGAACATGGAACAACACCTATATGCTCACTCTGCCCTCTATTTATTGGTAGGAGCAAGCCCAATGGATTATCAGCATTTATCCACACCATTGACCACCGATGGACCATACGGAAAGATCACCATAGAAGTTGACATAAATTCCATCCACTGAGGTTTATCAACCGATGACACAGTCATAACCTCAGCACAACAAACACTCGACAGCTATAAAGGTATGACAAAGGCCCTCGACATAGAAGCTGATAACATCACTGAAGACCCGTTGACTGAGACACCCATTGCTATGCCTGATGGTGAAACCAAAATATTAAAACTGAGTACACTATTGAAACCTCAACTAGACAAAGACATAGAAGATGTGCTTCGAGAAAACATAAAAGCATTTGCTTGGTCTTACACTGACATGCCCGGGTTAGATCCTCAAATCGTCCAGCACAATATTATCCTTGATCCAAAATTGAGACCAGTAAAACAAAAGGCACGAAAGGTCAAACCGGAGGTAGCATTGGCAGTTCGCAATGAGATCACCAAACTTTACCAAGCAGGTTTCATTCGGGCTGCCGATTACGTCGATTGGGTATCCAACATGGTCATTGTCCCAAAAAAGAATGGAAGCATTCGCTTATGTATTGACTTCTGAGATCTCAACGTTGCAACCATAAAAGATGATTTTTCCCTACCCAGCATCGATCAACTTGTTGACACAACCGCTGGGCATGCCCTATTATCTTTTATGAATGGCTTCTCAGGATACAACCAGATACTCATTAACTAGGAGCATCAGCTCCGGACTACCTTTATGACACCATGGGGAACCTTTTGTTACACAATGATGCCCTTTGGTCTCAAGAACGCTGGGGCCACATATCAAAGGACAATGACATTTATTTTTAGCGATTACATGCTACACTCACTCAACGACTATGTGGATGATATCATGGTTAAATCAAAGACATCAGAACAACACGTACAAGATCTTGACCTAGTACTAAAGCGTTGTTTAAAATATGAGCTGAGACTTAACCCAAAGAAATGTGTCTTCGAAGTCAAAATAGGAAAAATGATTGGATTCATAGCCTCGGAAGTAGGGATATGAGTAGAACCCGATAAAGTTAAGGCCATAACAAACTTAAAACCCCCTATCAACCTTACTGAACTCCAAGGTTTACAAGGTAGATTACAGTTCATCAGGCGTTTCATAGAAAAACTAATGGACAAGTTGAAACCTATGAACCACTTGCTATGCAAGAACATCCATTTTGAATGGACTCCACAGTGCTAGGAAGCATTTGAAAATATTAAAACAGCACTTATCCAACTACCCACAGTTTATCCACCTCAAAATGATAAACCGTTTTACATCTACCTTGCCACTTCGGACTCGTCAATTGCGTCCATGCTTTGCCAGAAATAAGATGATGGAACCGAAGTCCCTGTCTATTACTTAAGCCATGCATTAGTAGCCCATGAGAAGAAGTATAACGAGGTGGAGAGTTCATGTTTAGCTCTTACCTTTTCCTTAAAAAAATGGTGACATTACCTCTTCCATAACCAAGTCAATATAATCTGCAAGGATAATGTGCTCAGAGCCATCACAGGAAACATTTACGAGACAAGTAGAATCGCCCGTTGGAAAGCCATGATAGCTGAGTTTGACCTACACTACATAGCGCAATCATCAGTTAAGGGTCAAGCCATAGCAAATCAAATGACTGCATCACCAACGCATGATCAAGCAACGATAGAGCCAGAGTTCCCTGATAAAAATGTGAGTGCAATAGACATAGTACCCGATGACTACGATGCCATTTTAAACCTTGATGGAGCATTCACCTCTCGAGGGGGAAGTGCTGCCGCTGTCATCACCTATCCCTCTAGGGAGATCCGACCCTTTGCTTATCGTTTCAACTTTCACTGTACCAATAACATAGCAGAGTACGAAGGTCTCCTTAGAGGTCTCATGGTAGCACTAGCTTCAGGCATCGCACGACTTGTGGTCAGGGGAGACTCACAACTAGTTTTGAACCAAGTCACAGATATTTATACATGCAAATCGCAACATTTACAACCATACTGTGACTTAGCCAAACACTTAATGAGGCAATTCAAAAACATGTACATGCAACACATCTCCAGAAATGATAACACGATTACAGACGCACTGGCCATGCTGGCGCTAAACATATCCCCGGATATGTTCCATATGTTGCTAAGTTCTATAATCAGTTGCGCAAAACCCATAACCGATACTCTCGATGCATTACCAATTGCATCCGTTAGTACAAAACATGTGATAGAATGGTATGAAGACATAAAAGAGTACCTTCTACGTGGTGAAACACCACAACATCTGACGAATGCACAAAAAGACGTGGTACGAAAGCATTCTCGGAAATATGCACTGGTAGGGGACACATTGTGTCATCGATCCTACAAAGGCATACTTTTAACATGAGTTAGTAGCACTGATGCCCAAACCATTGTCGAGCAAGTACATGATGGACTATGCCGAGGACACATAGCCCCTAAAGCAATGGCAATGAAAATAAGACACTTAGGCTATTATTGGCCACACATGGAGTATGATTGTCTCTCCAAGGCTAAAACATGCAGTATCTGTCAAAGACATAGTAATCTGATCCATGCCCCACCAAATGAATTGCATACAATGCAAATCGCATGGTCCTTTCAAAAGTGGGGTTTGGACCTTATCGGACCAATAACACCCACATCTTCTGCAGGGCATAGCTTCATCATAACCGCGACAGAGTATTTCATGAAGTGGGTGGAAACTATCCCCCTTAGAAAGACCACATCTAAACACGTATGCAACTTCATTCTTGAAAACATTGTGACTCGTTTTGGCATCCCCATGACCATCATTACTAATAACGGGCCACAATTTAGCAATGTCAAAACCAAAACTTTTTGTGAAAGCCTAGGGATCAAAAACTCATTTTCATCACCTTACTACCCTTAGAGCAATGGGCAAGCAGAAGCCATGAATAAAACCATCATTACAGTACTTAAAAAGATGCTTACCCAAAGCAAGAAAAGATGGCATGAGCAGCTGGTATACGCACTGTGGGCCTATCGTACTACGCATCGAACTTCAATAGGTAAAATGCCATATAGTCTTGTTTATGGTTCAGAAGCTTTTTTACCCTTGGAATCACATACCTGGAAGCTGTTCAGAAACTATTCCAAATTTGAGTATAGGTTCAGAAGCTATGGTAAACTGATACCACAGCTCGTCCTGGAATCACGACGGTAAACTGATACCACAGCTCGTCCTGGCATCATGACGGTAAACTGATACCACAGCTCGTCCTAGCATCATGATGGTAAACTGATACCACAGAATGTTTGCAATGAAAAAAAACTAGCACTCGTCCAGTACGATAGTAAACTACCACAGTCACATTCACCAAAGTCCGCTAAGACTATAAACTGGTTTACCTCTTCATGGTCCACCAAGACTAGAAACTGGCAATGTACTGTCTGCCACGACACTAAAAGGGAAATGTCCAATGGGTCATGACATAAAAATAACCCATGATAGTCAACTACAACTATAAAATGGCAATTTCATCTCTGGTTCCTCGATCTATGGCTACATTCCAACTTCATCAGAACTGCTGCATCGCTCGCCATCGGCTGATCCTAAAAACATTGCTGCCATTCATATACAGTGCCCGAAATCTTGTTCAGTGCCTTTGTTTCATCAGTAGCTATTTAAGTCTAAGCTCACTTACTCACTCAGGGTTTTCTTGTCTTCTTGGAGTTGTGTTTGCAGGATGACACTCAGAGGTGTTCGTACAAGAATGCACTTTGTAATAAGTAGCAAGGTGAGACGTTGTTCACGACGCACGTGACAAGACTAATCAAGCCATTTACTAGTACATCTCCTATTTCATATCCCACCTATCCCTCAACATCTTATACTTGGTTACATCCCGAACACACCCGGTACAGCCCAAAACATTGAACATACTGTTGCATACTACGCCACTCTTAGGTGATTGCAACCCACAACATGGCATTTGAGCATGTGCAAAAAAAAAAACATCATCCCTTCCCACATAAAACAAAAAATGGGATGGCAACTACCTCGAAAGAAAATGCTCATGTCTAAAACAATCAAGTAACATCTCGTTGCATGGCTTTGGCTCTCTGCCAACAAGTTCCCCCTAAACACTAAATAAGGGCCCTGTTCCTCCAAAGGATGCAACACATCATCACGTGGCTTTGGTTTTGCCAATAAGTCCTCTTGAACACTAAGTAAGAGTCTTGTACTGCCAAAGGACATACACATCATGTTTTGATCCCAAGAAGATAAGCATGATCCACATACATACCCAGACATCCCTTTCATCACGCCATGAGCCCTTCATTGGTTACCAATTCCAATAGTTTCATTTCCCTATCAAATACAAATTTCACCTCCCCAATCCTATGTACTATTGAACACGGTACGATAACATCTGCCCAGGTGGCATAGGACAATGTCTCTATCAAGTTGCTTGTGGTGTTTTGCACTTCTTTATCGATGCTTCTTAGGTCAATTCCTCCAAGCGTCAACAAAAAGGGGCCAATGAAACACCACAAAATTTCGAGCTTAGTACTTTTTCAACAAGAATTGAGCTAAGTCATGATGTTCCCTGGCATGACTAAAGCTTGAGGGGCCCACAGAAAGCTTCAAGCAAAGTCAGACTCAACGAGAAGCAGTTCCCTGGGACCCATCGACGAGCACAACCACATCTGCTATCAAACATGGCAACTTCGGAGCTCAAGATACTTATTCTTCACTAAGTATGCATTCACAGCGTATACGCCCAGTGTGTACGCCCAAGTATGCATTCACAGTGTATACGCCCAAGTATACATTCACAGCGTATATGCCCAACGTACACGCCCAGCGTACACGCCTCACATGTACGCTCAACATGTATGACTGATGTATACACCTGGCATGCAATCCCCGAAGACGGCATGGAAACAGCACTTCAGAGCAAGATTTGGTACAAGGCATCAACTCACATGAACAGAGCAATCATCAGGTGTTGACATCATTTTGAAGTTTATACGTTGAGTACGCAACGTCTATGCCTAGCGTATACGCCCAGCAGATGCAACATGAACACCCAGTGTATACGCTCAGCGTATACACTCAGCGTATACGCCCAGCAGATACAACGTATATGCCCAACATGCATTCACAACCTATACGCATCGCGTATATGCCCAGCATACACGCCCGGCAAGTAGAAAGTGTGCGACCAGTGTGCAGCACAACGTAAACCAATCCAAGCTCTCCAGAGCAATGTTAGATCAAGGTCAACCGAGCTGAACATCTATAGGAAGCATCTTCATGGCATACGAATTCAAATCTGAAGGCCAAAGGACTTATTTTTCTTTGATCAAGTCTGTACGCCTAGGTCATACGTCCAGCATGTATGCGCTGGCGTCTAGCGTGTATACGCTAGCGTACAGCAATATATGATGGTGTACAGTGGTATACGCCGGTGTGCAGCACGCTGTATACTTGTAAAATTTCATTCTTTCGCACCCGATCAACGTGCCACATGTCACCCGACCCAAGAGTCCATCACTCCACAGCCAATCATCCCCTCTCAAAACCCGAGTCCTACATCTAAACATGTATAAAAACCCCAAATTTTCATTAGACCGAGGTTGGCAATTTTTGAGCAAAAAACCAGAGAAAAACAAAGAACCAGAGACACTGAGAAACGAGAGCAAAAACCCTGTACGCTGGATCTCGACCCTGCACACTGAGCATACAGCCTTTACGTTGTGCCTACAGTTGAACCCAGCACACAGTCATCCCTGCATCCACTGGGGCTATTCGTCTGCCTTGTGTTAGAGTCACAATTGCGTTAGACCGGTGCATTGTAACTCTCATTTCATAATAATATTGCTACATTTCTTTGTTAAAATCTGTTACAGTTTTTCATTCATTGTTGCATGTTTACTGTTTACACTGTTGTACGTTTACGCTCCGTTTTACATTCATTACGTTGTTTACATATAACCCAGCGTACAGTATATCGGTGTACGTTCGGGGAAATCCTTACCTGATCCGTGTGCAGACCACTCAAGGTACTCTACCTTCGTTAATTCTAGCTCACCCTCAAGCGAAGGTAGGGTCTTCTGTGCATATCTAGAGATCTCCAGGTTTCTGTTTCATTCCAGCCAAAGATCGACGATTTCAGATGGTAGATCACCTCCTAGAACCAATGTATTTAGAAACCTAAAGTCTTTGAAATTCAACTAGATCACTGAGTGAATGCTAGTGATTCATATGGTTGGGCATAGGGTATACTCATTAATCATCATTGGTGCCTTTGCTAGGGATTTTAGTTTGACACATGTGTTATCTAGGACTAAGTGAAAATCATTCAACATCATTGGATCTAACCTTAAAGTTGTAGTCATTCTAACCAATAATAACTGTAAAAAGTACACTAATTTTTATCTGAATCCAAAATTTCTTCTTCTCATGGGGATGATTCTCCACCAAAATTCAAGCACACATCCAATCAAAGGAATGAGTGATCAAATCAGCTAGTGCCCCAATAATGTTAAGTGGTATATACTCATCCCAATGAGTATGTTCTTGATTTCACCTTCATCCTACATTAGGATGATCATATGTGGTGGAGGAACATGGAGGGCAACATTGTGTTGCCACTTGATCAATCATTTCCTATGATGCTCCAATAAACCCTTATGAGGCTAGGAATGCATGGGCTCCATGTTGAGTACATTGTATAAGATCACAACTCCAGGGATTACCATCCCACTAAAGCACAATGCAAAATTGATTAGCAACAAGAGAAGTGCTATGAAGTTGTGAAGGGAAAATAGTTCAATAACCCCTTGTTCATGTTGGGCCAAAAGGACAGTGAGGATTCCTTCTCTAGGAATTCTCATTTCACTAACTCTCCTCCCCTTGGTTTCAATGAAGGGGGCTTGAACTAGAATGTATAGTCCACTATAAATAATCCTAGTTCAGTCAAGAAAGGGTCCCATGATCATGGGAGATCCAAAGATGGGACTCATGGTAGGGATAGGGATAGGCATCATGATGATGATCATAGTCGTGACCATTGAAAAGGGGGTGGCAACCATTGCAATGCTATTTCTCCTTCCTCTTCACCTTCGTCATTCTCTTCTTCCTTATTTAGCTCCAAATGAAGCTGTAGGGGACATGACCATGATGGAGGTAATTGACAGGACAAAGATGATTGTAGGGCCCATTAGACTAGTCGATATTAGGGACATGGACAATCAAGGAAGGCTCACCACCATGAAATAAGGGACAGTAAAGGGCATCATAGGCATCATGGCCATCATAGAGGACATAACTTGAAATATGTTGAATGTTGTAGAGGTAGTGAGAATTCCAACAAGGCATGTGAAAGCTAGCTGAATCAAGTTGTTAGATATGAACAATATTTCCAAGTTTGAAAGGGGATATAACTCAGATCCACAAAACCATCTACAAGCATTTCAAGATGCATGTGCCTTACAGAACATGGAAAATGAATGGTAGAAATTAAAGTACAAAGAAGTCCTTTAATGATAATCCATAGATGGAGTATGATGCTTAAGCTCTTTAATGACAAGTATCAAATATACTCTTAAGTGTCCAACCTAAAAAAGTGGATCCAAGGTTGGAAACAAGGAACACGTGAACCCTTGGATGCAACTATGAGCAAGTACTATTCTCTTTTGCACCAATGCCCTGGTCATGGTTATTCTCAAAGGAAGTAGCTCCGCCATATCATAGATGGGCTCTAATAAAAAATGAGGTGAATTCTTAGGGACTATGTCCAAGGGAGACTATCAAAACTTAAAGTTCTTCAAATCCAAAGGCTCATTGAGTAGGTTGCCAAAGTAGAAGGAGAGCTAATAAAGAAAGAAAGTATGGAGAAGTACAACCAGGATTCTTTCATTAGAAAAAGAGAAGTCCAATTTTGTGGCAATGAAGAGGAGGCACCACTTGATGAGGTGGTGCAATGAAAGACCTTGCCAATTTAGAAATATATCTCCAAAATTTTGGCTCAGGTAGACAAAATGTGGGAATTTTTGGATGAAAAGATCCAAACCACTCTAAACATAGCAAAGGCATCCAAAGAGAAAAGTAGTGATCATAATTGCAAGAGGAGGAAGGAAGCTGAACATGCCTACCAAAGAGATAAGGGCAAGGTTATTGCTATAGAGGAGGCTATGGAGTCTAAATTAGATGATGATGGTGGATGTGACATGTGCTATTACAAACATCCTAAGGGATGTTTCCTCCTTATGTTACAATTGTAGGAGTCTAGGATGTATGCTCTAAATCCTAGATTGGCTAAAAGGTAAGCACCTAGAAGGTTACCTTATCCTCAAGACAACCTAAGGTAGTTTCACCAACAACAAGCGTATTATCCAAGTGGAGCTCCATCACAACCTTTTCAGTAATATCATCAATGACATCATCCACAATCATGGGGGATGCCACCACCAAGGTAGTAGTATCATTACAAATAGCCTGATCCATATGGGTACTATGTTTAGCCATCCATTTCTCCATGTAATGCTTTTAGTCACACTTCTTGTCAACATTACTACTACCCTCTTAAGTACTTCAAACCTAAATCTCCATCCCCAAGAGGGGAATCCCCATATCCCTATCACACTCCTTATCCTTCTATGCAAGTCCCTTCATCCTTAACTCAATTACCACTTGCTCCATCCATGCAAGGAAAAATTCTAGCCTAGCCATAGCAACGTAACACTACCAAGGTTGTTAACATACAGTTGGCTCCTTAGCCAAGTGGTTTGGAAACTAGATCTTGAAAAAGACCATTCTTTCAAACCAACAATGCTACCAAGCCCTCATAAACTCATGCATCTAATACCCCTTTTTCTCCCTCATCCTCTACATCCAATTTTTTTGAGTCGCCTTCAAACCAAACACCTTAAAATGTGCATAACACCATGCTAATCCATGTGGTAACTAATTGGATAAAGGCTGGTCACCTTCCTAGGAAAATATTTGATCCTGGAAGTCCCTTAATCTATTTGCAAATCACTAGGAATGAGCCATGCAAAGATATTCTTGATTCAGATTCTCGTGTTAATCTAATTTCTCACGAGATGTACAAAGTCAAGAACCTACCTTTACTCAAGAAGAGTAACATTCATCTTAGTTGGTAGATCAATCCATCACTATTCCTTTGGAACTAGTGAAGGACATTGTGACAATCATCTATGGGTGGTTCTATCCTGTTGATTTCTTGGTGATTCGAGTTAACAATTGCAAGGGGGACTTATTAATCATCATGGGAAGGGCTTTGATAAGTACCATTAATGCATGGTTGGACATCAGAGACCTTTCCCTAGAGATTTCCAAGGAAAATTCATTTGGAAAGATCGAGACAATAGAGTGGCATGCATTGCATAAAATGATACAGGGTGCAATTGTACGCATAAACTATGGGCCATAAAAAGTACATCAATCACAGCATGCAGACAATGCGCAGATGAGACAAAAATTCAAAGGTTCCTATACACAGTAACCACATAACAAGAGGGCACCTAGTGGTTGACCACTGATCCCAAAAGCAACACACTTTGCATGGAACCAATTGAGAGCATAACAAGTGTCTATGTTGAAGGCATGAATGAACTGGAGCAAGTTCATTTTCAACTCTTTGATGATGATCTTGATGACACTTATTAGGGAGAGTTGGAAATCCTTGAAAGCTTTAAATATGAGCCCATAGAGTTGAAAACTCTACCTATTGACATGCAGGATGCTTTTCTAAAAAATGGCAAGCTGGTGATAATCAATGCCAATCTTTCTTCTCAATAGAAAGAAACGATATTGAAGGTGATTAACAAATGGACAAAATCCTTTTCTTGGTCATATCTTGAACTCACTAGGTTGATCCTAGGATATGATAGCATCATATCTATATTAATCCTTCCATAAAGCCAAAGAGATATTTGTAGCAACAATTGAATCCCAAATTGAAGCAAATCATTAAGGAGAAGATTGAATAACTCCTTAAGGTGGGGTTCATCTATCCGATTGCAAATAGCAAGTGGGTTAGTTCACTAGTAATTGTGTCAAAGAAAGGTGGCAAGTGGAGGGTCTGTATTGACTTTAGGCTGTTGAACATGGTAACCTACAAAGATAATTTTCCATTGCCATTTGTTGACTAGGTGTTGGACACTATCTCTGGGCATTACTTCTACATCTTTCTAGATGGTTATAGTGGCTATAACCAAATCTAGATTGTACCCAAAGATTAGATGAAAACAACATTCACAAGTCCCTAGGGGACTTCTTCATATAGAAAGATGCTTTTTGATCTATGCAATGCCCCTACAACCTTCCAACGCCTTGTCCTTAGCATTCTTCAATAGCAAATAGGTAGTAGGATGGAAGTATTTATGGATGACTTCTCCACCTATGGCGCTACACTTGAGCAAGACCTAGACCACCTTGAGTAAGTGCTTAAAAGGAGTGTGGAGACTAACCTTTGGCACAATTAGGAAAAGAGCCATCTAATGTTCTAGGAGGCATTGTATTGGAGCATAGAATCTCATAAATAGGGATTGAGGTGGACCTTGAGAAGATTAGGATCATCTAAGGAATTACTCGTCAACCAAAAATGATTAAATATGTATTATCATTCAGCCACATTGGCTACTACCAGTGATTTGTAGAGAATTTCTCTAAGATTTCTAAACCATTGATGGAGCAAATAAAGAAAGATGCTTCATTTGTATGGACTAAGGAATGTGAAAAGGCATTTCAGCAACTTAAGTAGAAGCTTGTAGAAACTATAATTCTATGAGCACCTGATTAGTCCTGACCATTTTACATCATGATGGATGCATCGAACTATGCCCTAGGAGTTGTGCTTACGTAGTTAGATGATCAGAAACATCCATACTACATCCACTACATGAGCCAAAACATTGTGGATGAACAAATAAACTACACCATAATGGAGAAATAACTAATGGTAGTGGTGTATGCATTAGAAAAATTTAGGCACTATGCTTGGGTATAAGGTATTTATGCAAACAGACCATAGTGTAATTCTCTTTCTGATGAACAAACCAACAATGAACCCTTATGTCATACAATGGCTTGTGATCTTGCAGGAGTTCAATCTCATGATGATAGATAGAAAGGGAACCGAGAACTTGGTTGTTGACCACTCTTCTTAGTTGCGAAGGAACAACAAAGAGGAGAAGAGCCTGCTTTCTAATTAGTTCCCTAATGAACTCCTCTTTTCTAGACTATAAATTAACAAGTGCCCATTAAACCTGCATGGTACGATGGCATCCTCACTTATCTTCTTACTCAAGAGATTCCACAAGAGTTATACCATAGGAAGAAACAATAATTTCATGATTATGCAAAACAGTTCATGGAGATTAATGAACATCTTTACAAGGTGTGTGCTAATGGTTTGGTTTGTTGGTGTGTTTCTAATGCTCACTAACTACATGTTCTCTAAGATGCTCATGAGTGCCTTGTGGGGGCCACTATGCTAGGAAACACATAGCCATTAAGATCCTAATGTTAGGGTATTATTGGCCAACACTTTTTAGGGACGCCCACCAATTCATTCACTCTTGTCATTACTATCAACATGATGGTGGGATGACCACTTAAATGGAGGGACCTCAGTAGTGGATTCAACGACTAGAATCCTTCAAGATATGGGGCATTGACTTCATGGATCCCATCACACCCATGTCGAATGAAAAGGCATACGTTATAGTTGCTGTTGACTATTGTATGAAATGGGCAAAATTAGCAACCATCATCGACTGTACATCTTCCACTATTGCCCGATTTGGATTACAAAATGTTCTAAATAGGTTAAGGGTGCTACATGCATTGATTTTTGATAATAGAACTCATTTTATAGATACCACCTTTTGAAAGCTCATGCAACACTTGGACGTAGAACATAAATTAACAACACATTACCACCCTCAAGCCAACAGTTAAGTAGAGGTTACCAATAAGGAGATCATAAAAATCTTAACCAGAACAATTAGCAAATATAAGAGAGATTGGAGCACAAAACTTAATGATTCCCTCTAGGCCTACCACTCCACATGAAAACTCCCTATAAGGTACTCTCCCTATGAGGTAGTGTACGAAAAACTTCCAACACTTTCAATTTAATCTGAGCTTTGTACACTTTCAATAGCTTGTAACCTTGACCTTGAGCTTAGCCTAGCATAGAAAGAACAACTAATAAATGCTAATGTGTTAGATGAGAATATATTGATGGCCTTATCCTTAAATGAAGTGCACAAGACATTCAACAAAAAATTCCATGACCTCAAAATTAGGGAAGTCGAATTTTGACTTGGAGACAAGATCCTTTATAGGAACCCCACACATGTACCACAACAAACTAAGTTTCAAACATTATATAAAGGGCCTTACCTCATTTACAAAACCTTTCCTTCTAGGGTCATGTTGATCTATAAACCTTAGAGCCCAAACAAGAAGCAATTGGTCAACATGCAAAGGGTCAAAGCTTTCCATGAGCATAAGTGAGCCAGTGCTAGCAACACTTCATTAGATGGATGTCCATGCTCAATTTTTTGGATCTCCTTCTTTCAAATTAGTGATGGAGGAGATGGTCATTTATGCTGATTAATTAAAGTCGCTCCTCAATTTTTGCACTTTTTTGTTTTACACTTTCTTTGTTTTACACTTCTTCTTGTTTTACACCATTTTTGTTTTACAAAATCATTAATACATTTTATCTTTCTTTTCTATTTTACAATTTCTTTTATATTTTATTTTATTTTATTTTGATGTAATTTTTTTTACAATAAATTTCTTTATCGCCAACAAGACATAGTGATGATGTAGTTATTTACTAATGGTGGTTTGTACTTGTTGTTTTTTATTGCTAATGACTAGTTTTTCTCTTTGAATTTTGATATTGATAATTAAGAAAAGTTTATTTTTCATAGAATAGGCAATGAGTCCATGTCATCCACCCATCCACAACAATCTATGGTGTTCTTGGTTTTGGAAATATGAGGTTCCATTCTTTAATGAACTTATGTCCTTAGTAGTTTCCAAACTTGGGAAAGATAAAATGGATTAATAAGGGTGTGACTTTAAGGGGATTCAATGCCCTTTTTACTTTTCCAAACTCTTGTATGCATGAGTGTTTTCAATGGTTTCTTACCATTCTGCTATCGACCCATAACTAGAAGCTAAGTCTTTGCATGGTGTGGTTCCCATCCAAAAATCTATAAAAACATAAAATCCAAAAAAAAGGATGGAAATTTAAAGCACACCCCTTAGACAAATAACAAGTTACAAGCATTGGTTATGGGACTAGAAATACATGTTACCCATTCTTAAAGGTCCTCTCTAACTAAGGTCATTTCTCACTTCTTGCTTCTCTTTTCTTCTTAATAAGGAATGGTGATTGATGTGTAGGAGTATTCTTGTGTGTTGAGGAGGTGGACTAGTCTTAGAGATTTAATGCGAAGCCATTGAAAGTGGTTGGTTTTGATCTAGATAAAGGATGGACTTTATTGGATCATATAATCATAAAATCCAAAAGGAAACTTCATGTGACCATGATTAGGAATTTCATTTCACTTTCTTTCTCATCCACCAATGCTTTCCATTTTTCACCTCCCTACTAATTTCTATGTCTTGTTTAATTTCTTAGTTTGATTTGTTAAAATTCTTAGGTAGACTTTTTCGAATTAGGTCCTTAACTTTCCATAACCATTAATCAACTGTAGGGTCCACGGACTCCTTAGTTTGAGGATATGTAAGGGCAAAAGGGCAACCTGCTATGGGGAGGATCCACTTACATTTCCCTTAGTTTAGTTAGTTAAGTTTCTAATCCTTAGGCATTTGTGCAATTAAATTGTCCACATTCCCCATCAGTTTCATCCAACTGTGCACTCCTTAAGTGGCATTTCTACATCAAAATTCTTATTCTCTAATTTTTGTAAATAACCAAGCCCTCTTCAAGTATTTGATAATGTTAATAGCTTTTTTAGCTCTTGGAGGATCCCAATTTCATGTTAAAACTTCTATTTTTTGAAATTTTGAAAGTGAAAATTTTTCTTTGTAGGCTTCATTGACAAGACCTCGTTGATGAAGGGGACTTGTAGATGAGACCCTATCAATGGGACCCCATTGATGCAAGGTAAAAAGTCTATATATATGTGCAGAAAATTTGCAAGTTTTTTACATTTGAGCCAAAAAAAGAGGGGATTTTTTAAATTTTTCATAGCCCAGAACCTTCCAAGAGCCATAACTTCCTAACCATTTATTTGATTCACTTCGTTCTTCAATCCTGTAGCTACTAAAGGTAAGCTCTTTGTCATGGGGGCCACAAACCTTAAGTTTTTAATGGAGAATTTTTGAAATTTTTCTAACTCCCATAACTGTTTAACTAATAAACTAAGATTAAAACATTAATTTTTGAAAAGTTAAACCCTCCCAACAAGCTTCAGTGACATTCTAAATCAAATAATATTATTATTATAATAAAATAATTAATCTATCATGGTCATAACTTAGCCTAAGTGTAATTACCCGATGAGATAAGGCACCTAAATACTAAAAGTTACACATTATATGCTAATCCATGGTTATGTTGTGACCACAAATGACACCTAATGGAAAGCACATGCAGGGAGGAAAACCATTCCAACCAAGGGATAAACGACCAAGAACCGGAAAGGGCCAAGAACATATCTATAAGTAAGTAGCTAAAACCCATGTAATTAAACCTCTTCGGGAGGAGCCTGAAGTGTAATCTATTAGGAAAATTCTTGAGGAAGTGACCACAATTGAACAATCACACCAAGATGAGGCACCAGGGCCAAGACTAAACCTTGAGGTCACCCAAACATATGCCTACCTTAAGTAGATCACAAACAAGGAGGTCCAGAATTCTATGCTTCAAGAATTAAACTTTGGAGTCTTCTTGGAGTTTGCACCTCTATAAGTCAAAGCCCAATTGCAAACCTCTTCCATGTGGCCCATCATCACTTCTAGTGGGGAGTGGTACATGGGAGAGATGCATCTTTTATGGAACAATTGGTAGGTTAGTTCAATGATCAAAATCAAAGACATTTTAGTGTCCTACTTGGTGAAAGCATTTTTAAAGGCCCTTGGGTTACTAGAAATTAGAGCCAATCTTACTAAGATTCCAATGTAGGTAGATCCAATCATTAAGAAAGAATGGACATAGTGGTGCTATGCAGTAGACTGTAAGGAGTTTGGTGCATTCACCATAGTGGAACATGCATACTTTAATATTATGACCTTTCACCTCAATCCAATGGTAAGGCCAACCAAAATCACAACTTTCTCCACCCATGCATGTGCCGCTCTAAGCGATAGATTCTCATTCAACCTTCCATAGTTGATCTATCTTGAGATAGAGAAGTGCTTCAAGGAAAATGAACGTGGAAGGAAGGCACTCCCCTCTCTATGTCTCATTAGAAAATTATGTAAGAGGGGAGGTATAGCACGCTACACAATTGATGTAGCACCATGAGTAAGAGGCTGCCTATCTTTAATGGACTGAACACATACAAGAAGGCAAAAATTCACATGAAGGAAGTGTAGATCGAGGAGATGATCGAGTACATAGAGCTTGCCAATCTTCGGTACGCAAACCTGGTGATGCTAACTATTGGAAGGTCGTGGTTTGAATTGGAGAAGCAAGTGACCAACTCGTACTTATTGTACAAGGCAAAGTTCAAGCATCATAAAGAAACTAAGAAAAAGCTTGAGATTGCAAACATAGAACTCAAGGTTCTCAAGGCAAAGTTTACTAATCAAAGATCAACTATAGAAAACCTCGCCAAAAGGAAGAATGATTACCAAGAATTGCAAAATGCACTTAGAGTGTTCAAAATTGAACCCAAATAGTTCAATGCTTAGTTTGTTAATATGAAGGAGCTATTCTCTACAATGCCCTATCCATGGGATATTCCTAGTCCAGCCTCCCGAAGTTGCAGCAGCTGCTGGACAACCATAATAACCGCCTCAACCACTACATGCATCCAAAGTAGGAGATGATTATTCAGAGCCTCAAAAGCCTCCATTGCTTTGGACCATTTGAACTTCTTCATCATCTTCATGCCATTTGAGGATTTGTATTTGTCAATTTTGTCCTGGTATTTAATTTTGTTATCCCGAACACCAAATTTTTTAAATGATTGTAAAACCATACACTTAGGTACTCCATTTTTATTGTGTTTATTTTGTTTATCTATAGTAAATTAATAATCCCATACCTTCCCGAATTTTGTAAAGAAATCAAGGATGAGTTTTCATTTAGTCGTGGGGATATGATGAGTTGCATTGTTGGGCCGCATTGACTGGATGTCGTTGACATGACCCCATTGATGGGATCTCATTGCCATGATCCCATCAACATAGGGTTTGACCCTTTAACGTGTACTCGTTAACGAGTGATGAGTGGAAATCTAGTTGAACTCCAAGGATTAAGTGCTTATGCGCTTCCATAGAACAAGGATGGGTTATGCGATCGTTATCTTCCCAAGTTTACTTGTAAAGCACAATTGTATGATTAAGTAGACTTGAGGTATATGATTTTTATGTTTTATGTTCCTGGTACTTAAAAGGAAGAAATAAAATAAATTAATAACTAATTTAATTTAGCTAATCAACTAGGCTCTAACTAGTCCTAACACCAGCATCCGTTCCCACTTGCCAGACACATCTTAAACCAGTGCAACACTACTGGGATTACCAAATGCTAGTCGTTATTGGGTTACCAACTGTTCCACGTATGCTCAAAGTGGTCGTACTAAGTGTGATTACTTATGGAAAATTAATAATTCTTTAAAAACAACATCAATTAACTAATGAAATCATTAAATAATTATAAATAGCATTAAATGCAATAAATAAGCTATTTAGAATGTTGGAAGGTTTATCACAAGGTTCATCTTTATTTCCTAATACAAGGTGTGCTCAGGTACACAATGCTCGAATAAAGATCCATTCACTTTATGACTCCTACTGCGAACACTAAGAAATAATTCTAACTCTGGAAAGGGAAAACTGCAAGAGTCAGGTAAGGGACTAAGAAACTAACTATCAAACCCAAGTGCCCCTGTCTCTTATTTATAGGCAACAAGACAAATTTCGACATCATATGTCTGATATTGCTTGGGAGGATTTGATATCAGGGATCCGATATCGTAGACCAAATATCGTGACTTATCATACCCCCACGATTGAATGAAAACTCATCATCGAGTTCCTTACAAAATATTGGGAAGGTATGGGATTATTGATTGAATGACAATCTGATAGTGACATGGTATGATAGACTTAAGTGCCTATTGAAAGGATTAACAACATATTATAACATTGGTATTCATAACCATTATGGTGAACACTGTACATAGATGACATCCATACCCTCATTTGATAAGTTGAAGAGAGAGAGAGAGAAGAGAAAGGAAAATGGGACGCGTTGTTGCCGATGTCAAAATTGTGCACATCATTGTTCATCCATAGCCACAAAATTAAGCATGTTCGTTGCATAAATGCTCCAGCTCCAGTCCATCCCAAGTGCTCCCTTCTATCCCAATCCATTGTTCATGTGATCATCATCTACACACATAACATAGTCATGAATTAGCAAGGAGAGATAAGATATAATGTAATTAATACCTTGCCTCAATATGAAGCACATTGGTTAGGTTGTGGGTATGGCAAATACTATTTAGAGGTTTATAACTGATGAATACCCAAGGTGTAGGGGTGAGATAAGTAATGGAATCGAAAAATTTGTGACAGAGCCCCCACAGCTAAGAGTGAACCTCTAGTAGCAATAGGATGGAAAACAAAAGAACAAAGAAAGATAAGAGAAATAACAACGATGAAGCCAATAAAACAAAAACAAAAATGGATGTCATTGATGGGGTGAGATGAGAAATAGTTGAATACAAGAAATGTTTAAGAGAAAGAGCTTAATCATTTAATTAGAAAATTTATTTAACCTTTAATCATTTAATGTTCCTTGGATAATCATTCTTAAAGGGGAAACAACTTCATCTGTTAATCAGACCTGAGAAGGCATATGAAAAAAAAGTATAATTCAAGGTTTAGATGTAAGATTTATGCATTCAAAGGGGTAGGGTTCATTAAGTAAATTCCAACCAAAACCCAAGAATTCAACAATTTTAAAACATTCAAAATTATCCATGGGTCCAAGGATGCTCTCACATTCTTTCGACAATACCAATCCTCATATTAGGGATCCTTGGCCCCTATTGGCAATCTTTTGCCAAAAATAATCCAAATCATTATGCGTGTTTTTGAATCATTATAGAAACCACTCTCATCCAAGTCATTTAGGTGTGAGAGTGTAGAGGATGGGTGGAGAGATCCAAAAAAAGCAATAATGGTTTCAACAATCTAAGCTTACAACAATAATCTTGATAATTCCATACAAGCATTGTGAAGGTGGTTAGGCAATCAAGAAGAGAGAAGGTTGAGAAAATTAGCCCTTACTAGCCATTATCAAACATAATAGAGGTAGATCATTTTACCTCCTTGCTTAGATATCTTACTTACTAGGAGGAATTATTAGAATATTGGATTGCTATGCAGTTCTTGTTTTCTTTGTCCTTGCTATCTCCTGTAACAACCATAGTCGTCTCTCCCTTCCTAGCCACATTCCCTATTGCTATATCTTTTTTTTTTTGGGTTCTACTCAGCTACTTTTGCTTTGTGTGTTTTTTCCCTCTCCTCCTCTTCCTATTTTTATGTGCAATAAGGGATAATGGATGGTTTCTTGTAACTGACTTCTTAGGAATTGTTCATATTATTTTTTTTCTTTTTAAAGTTCTCTCTCTTTTTTTCTAGCAATGAGTCATCTGTTCAATTCTCTTCATGATCATTATAAAAAATTAATAAAATATGTATATTCACAGGTTGTAGTTTCAATTCCTAAATCAACAATTTTTGATATTTCAGAATTTAGATTTTGCTAGATCTTAGGTTCAATTCCTCTTGATAATTACAAAGCATTCTAGCATAATATCTATCTCTTTATCATTCAAAATTTTCATAAGATGCAAGGAAAGTGTTTTTAAAATAGATTCATGATAAGGGCACTTCAAGATACATAATCAAATAAGGCACCTTCTTTTTCAGGTCATCAGTGATGTAAATTTTTTCATCATCTTATGAGCTTTGAAAGGTCATTACATGACCTTTCTATAGCCATGGAGAGGGTACTTATACTATACTATTTTAAATTAAAAAGAGCAATGCATCGCATTTAGATAAAATAAAGAAAATAAAATATAAATCTATGATATTTACACACAATCTACCTGATTCATGGGTTACGTTCCTCAAAGTTGATTCATAGGTTGAGTTCCTCAATATGAGAATTCTTTTGCATCTCAACATATGTGTTTTAGCTCTTGAGGGACAACTTAAGAGGAAAGAGTTACTTCCATAGTATGTGGAGCACTGGCTAAATTGGAAGTATTGATGGGAGTAGCATGTGAGAGTATTGTCCTATGTTTTTTCTTTTATTTCTCATCATCTTTGTTGACATAGAACAAAAATAATCTTGTTTTCCCATATATTATTTGTTATTATTATTTTAAAACATCCCCAGCATGTATTTTAAAGCATATTTCTTATGCATAAAGTATTTAAACATTTAATCGTAATACATATAAAAATCTGGTCAACAAATTTATTCCTATTCTAATCAGTAATTTCCACCATAGTCCAAAAAAAGCACACACACAACTCGACAACAAAGCATGCACACAAACATACATAAATACTATTACAATTTTTAATGAAAAAACTCAAGGAGAAGTGGTTCATTACACTAGAAACATCTTCCCCTTTCTCATTAAGAATCGAGGGATCCAATGCTCAACCTTGGATTGGATCCTCTAAATGAAATGAGACCAAGATGTGTTCCTATTCCAAGTAAACATAGGGATCCCCAAGTAAGAGACATGAAGTGACCCCAGAATGATCCCCACCATACAACCAATTCTCCCTTTCATTGTTGCCTTTGTAGTGAGGAAGTGGGCAATGAATTTGTCCCAATTGATAGTAAGCCCTATTTTTTAGGACATATGTTGTAAAACCTGAGCAACATCTTCTGCTTGTGGCATAGCCACCCTAGTGGCAAGGATTGTATCATCTGCATAGTGACTAGCAATGCAGGTGATTCCTTTGACATTTAGAATTTTGATCCCTTTAGACATACAGTATTGATTCATGGTATCCATAACAATAATAAAAAAATATGATGAGAGGGCTTCACCTTGGTGTAGCCCCCTAATGGGGGAGGAGAATCTCCATAGCTACCTGTTGATTAGAGTGGTTACTCTAATTATTAGAGTGGTTATTATTAGAGTAGTTACTCTAATTATTAGAATGGTTATTATTAGAGTGGTAGTTTCTCTAAAATTAGAGGGGCAGTTTCTCTAAAATTAGAGTGGTAGTTTCTCTCTAAAATTAGAGGGGCAGTTTCTCTAAAATTAGAGTGGCAATTTTTGTAATTATTAGAGTAGTTGCTTCCAAGCCTATAAATGTAGTGCTTGGGCATACAATAGGGAGAAGAGTCAAGAAAAAGAAGAATTTAGAAGAAGAATTCAGAAGAGGAAGTCTTTTAGGAGTCAAGTAGCAAAACTCTAGCCAAGTTC
>MNCI01002834.1:77511-95471 GCA_015680685.1 Gnetum montanum
CTCCAGATGGTACTAAACAATTGCCAAAACTTTCTGATCCACTATTATTATCATTTGCATCCTAGCTTTATTCCGACTACATAAGGTTGGCTACATGAGTTATTTTATGCCATTTGCTTTTATCAAAAGCCAAATAAGCATTAATAAGAATAAGAATAATAAAAATTAATTTTCAAGATATAATGATCACAATTAAAAACAACTAGGTGTTGGATAAAAGAAAGAAGAAAATAATTTAAAAGATATAAGGATTACAATAAAAATGGCTAGTTGTAGGGAAAGTAGTGCAAATAGAAGGTTAGCAAAGGTAGGGGGTACAAGGGGTTCTTGTTAGTTTTTCTCAATTTGTGTTAAGGGTATAGGAGTTATGGGGTATAAGAGTTATTAGTTTAGGAGGTATATGTGGGATAGTGATTTTTAGGAAAATTAAAACTATTATTAAAAAATGCTAAAGCAAAATAAAAAAAAGTAAGGCAAAAACATTAATTAAAAACTATAGAATATTCAAGAAGGAAAAAAAATAATATAATGATTTTTTAAATTTGAAAACAAGGAAATTCCAATTCTATTCTAACCTTGTTACAGTTTGGAATTTGCTAACTTTACAATTCAGATTACTAGTATAATGATATTGCAATAGAAATTGAACCCACAACTTATAAGGCAATGAGTTTGTAAATAACCATAGAACATACTACAAATCATTAAAAAAAGAAAAAAATTTAGTGCTGGAGAAAGATTAAATTAAGTAGGATGTAAGCCAAAACTTTTATAAATAAGCCAAATCTCATATATTATTCTCTTAGGGAACTGGCTGATATATACTATCAGCCAATATAGATATCCTTAAATCCAAAATTTCAAAATAATAAGAGAATTTATGTTAACTAGACAATTTTATAGATAGTATCATTTGATAAACTATCTTAACTATCTACTTTGATCTGGGGTTTAATGAATTGAAAGCAAATTCCTTATGTACATTGTAATGCCCCACATTTGTNGCATATTTTCCTTAATTCAATCAAAATATTAATTTCTAGTATGGTAGTTATGGCAAGTTGAAAATGTTGGATGGACAAAAAGTTTAGTATCAATAAATTTTACTAGATAAATAATGTGAAATGTGGAAAATAGAAAAAATGCCAAAAATAAATTAGAAACCATCATAGCGTATAAACTAAAAGAAGTGATTTAAAACAAGACAAAAAGATGGGGCCATGAGAAAAGTTAATGCAAGATGGTAATGTGTGCTCCATGGCATGCTTATGATGCCATCTATTTTATTTATATGCAAATTTTCCACTTCATATTAATGGTTGGAAAAAGGACATAGGACTCATTTAATAGGGGCCATGTGACTTTCTTGAGTGTTGTCAATTTCACATGTCTACTTCCTTATGAGAGCTTGTTTGTCCAAGTCAAGTAGTAATGATGCCATGAATAAAAAAAGGATTTTTGAATAATGGGTTGTCTATTCTTTGCCCATTGTCTAAACTCTTGTGCACAAGTCTTTACCCAAACCTTAAGGTCTCCTCCATCCTATAAATAGCGGGAGTGTTTGCTCCAATTTTCACTTTCGGTGAAGGAAGGGGAGACTATGCTAGTTGGAGGGGTCAAGAGTTGAGGAGAGGAGAGAAAAAAAGGTTGTTCCTTATTCTCATCCATCTCTTGGGTTGTCTTGAGTGTTCTTGTGGGCTCTTGGGAGGTCGATTTTGTTACTGCTGTTGGAGTCATTTTGGAACTAATTTTTGGGGACTCTTTGGCTGATTTAAGGGACTATTTTCTTTGATTTGTGAGGGGATTTTGGCAGCACCTTGGAACTACAATTTGAAGCTGATTTCTTGAGGCCATTGGCTAGACAATAACCCAACTTTGAGGTGTCTTCTCCCTCCCCAAACTGATCAAGTTCAACTTTAAATGTGTGTATTTCAAACCATTGTACAAATTTTTTTCATAGGTGTTTAAAGTTATATTGGCTTGGACAAGTGTGGATTATTTCATGAGGGCATGTGGGATTCTTGTGAGTTGTCAGTCATGCATGGAGTCTCTCATGTGTCTTGGATTTGATTTCTTGTATTCATGTTTTGGGCTTATGAGTTAGCAATTTTTTGTATCATTTTCACTTGGTATTTCATATTTTTTTGTGATTATTTTTGTTTTATGAAAGAAATTCCCCCAATCATTCTATCCAAGGTTGGTGATCTCTTGTGTGGGCTATAAGATGTTGTAGGGCTAGAAGGACTTGGTGTAGTACAGTTGGATGGCCAAAGGGTCCATTGAGTACTCATTTTAATATTTAAAAAATAAAGCTATTCATATGAGGACTTTTAGTGTCTTTTGTTAAGTTCACATGTTTTGTTTTTTTGATCATTTTTGGGTCAATTTTGAGGGTTTTCTAAGAGAGTTTTCATGTTCCAAATCATTGTTAAATGGTCCTTTGTCCAAGCCTACATTTCTCTCAATGTGAAAGCATGGGAGGTTGGAAAATTTATTAATGAAGATGTCAAAGTTTGGACCCATGTTCATCCATCATGGTGTTCAAACTTAGTGTATACCATATTTTATTGTTGTTTCTCCTTTCTATATTTCACATGAGCACATTATAGTTTATTTGTTCTCTACTCTATAAAATCATAATTTTGATTCTTTAGTAATGCTAGCATAGAGACTGCCATCCTTTTTCATTTTTTTATTATCTAGTAAGAATTTATTGTTTTCTAATTTCTTAGATATGGTAAAAATGTAATGACAACCATCACATATAGAATCTGCCTTTGCTTCTCTTTATTTTTTTAGGGAAAAAAAAGGAATTTAGAGATTTTCTATTCTCTGTTTCCCAAACACTGATATTGCAAAGTCTGAAAGATACCTTAGGCTAAGAGGGTAAAAAACATAAAAAGGAACAAAACAAAACCTTGTCAAAATCAAACTCCCATGAGTTATATGGATTATAATCTCATAGATGTTTTCAGGACTCCCATCTCCCATAAATACAGATTTTATTGCTAAAAATTTAGGCCCTACTTTCAGTCTTTGTTTGCCCAAATTTTGGATATCTAAAAATAGAGGAAAACATTGGCTAGTTGTCCTATGACAAACTCCTATTGTAACTCTCTCCATTGTATGATGTGAGCACACTCTTACATGCCATTTAAAATACACTTGAGATGCAAATTTACTTCTTTCATTTGTATGATGGGAATACTACATCTTGAAAGGTTGGAGGTGGAGTCTGTCTTTCATTACATGATTGTTTGTACATTTTTTCATAATTAAATTTTTCTTTCATGCAAAGTGAATATTTTTTATTTATTTTTGCCACAATGTGCTAACCCCATTTACTTATTAGCAATCATATTATTTTATTTGTGCAAAAGAAAGAAAGAAAATACGTGTAATCATGTATGTTTATTTGTTTTCCATAAAATTAACCCACATGAATTATGATTAGAATTGCTATGGGCCCTAGGATAAGAAATCCACATAAACTCATAGTTAGTAATTAGGTAGATGATGCAATTAATTGGTGTGCATTGTGTGAAGCATGTAGTATTTTTAGGGATCATTAACTAATCATTTTAATGATAATATATATTCATTCCTATACCTTGAATGGATGGGTTGCATTATTTATTTATTTTGCATACACCCTCCCTTGGATGTGGAGATAAGCACCACTATCCAACCCTACCTATACATATACTTACTTTAGCTTAATATCCTAAGCCATTGCACCCAAGGGGGTTGAATTGCACAACACTTGAAGGTTTTCAATGATTTAGGTGCCATTCGTAAGTGTGTACCCACCTCACGTACGATCCCTGGTCACCTATCTCAGGGGTATATTGAGGTGTAGTCCAAAAATGATGGTTGAGCTAAGCCTTGTTTGTGTAGTTTAGAATTGGAATACCCAACTCATAGCTAGATGGTGATCAGATTTTTTGAGTTGGATGGCCCTTAATGTGCGAATGCAATGCTACATTGCGTGGCCAAAGTTGTTGAAACATATACATTTTTTATTCCTAGCCATTGCTTGAAGCCTATTATAACTTAAATAATCTTATATGATGGAAAAATAGTGGAGGACTAGGAGTACATCCAACCACATCCATTGGTGCTGCTTGTAAAATAAAACTTGAAATAAGTGAGTCACACAAATGTTTGTTGTTTTCTCACTTCACAAGTGATACAGAGTGTTAGCAATCACCTTGGAAAAAACTAGTTTTTAAGGTATCATAATGCTACTAAAGACAGATGATATGCAATAGATGCATCAATCCTTAGGATTATGAGAAGTCACAAGGGCTCCTCATATCAACAATTTATTAAGTCTGATGAGGGAAGGAGGTATGTAGGCTATATAATCATCCCATCAGTATGAGTCACATCCTTATTAGTTTGCTAATGTAAGTATAATCCCATGTTTTAAGAGGATTCGAAAAGAAAAAAATGTAGTAATTTTTAGAGGGTGGTTATTAAGGGTCCTACATAGAGCCATTGTTTAAGCTTCAATTATTGACTAACATTTAGTATGCAATGAAGTTAATGGTAAGCACAGACTCTAATAAGAAAGTAAATCAATACATATAGAGTAGCAAATTTGCATTGTCAGTAAGACTTTGGTTATTGGATGCAATGTTTGTATCCTCAATGAATTATATTGAAATAAATCTAGCTGAAAAAAATTTTAATTTCTACAGTCAAGAAAATTGCCTAATACTAAATTAGAGTGTTAAAGAGACATCTTCATGATTCGTGGGTTCTCACAGGTCAGTTCTTGATGATAACGAAGCCTTTTTGAGCACTGCCGATGCTACTATAAAGTTAGCAAAGGGAGCTGTTAAATCAATTTTTGGATGCAAAGGTTTGAGATATAAAATGACTTTTCCTCAAAAGAAGCCAGTTGGGGCAAATTTCTATCCTGCAGATATGTCTTAAGAGGTGCAAATTTATTATCTTGTCAAGATATACAACAATGGAATTTGGATTTTGTTAAATAGGTAAGGTATTCTTTTAGCCTGAGAGCATGAATTGTTAAAGCTGATTTTGCTATGTCATAGCTTGCAAGCCCCCTGATTTTCCTATTTTTTGGTAACATTACATTGCTTAAAGGTAGAGCAATATCTATTATGCTACATGCACAATAGATTATTATTTTTCAAGTTGGCTCTTAATTGCCAAAGAAATAATTTATTACCTAGAATTAAAAGTATTAATCATGTTTTCAGCATTTTTTATGAACTCGTGTGTACCATTAGACACTTGTGATGTTGGAAAGTTACCATGTAACTAATCACATGTGGTATTCCTGTCATCCTGTTTATGCCTAGACCATGATGTAGTCATCACCATCTTAGCCTTGTCCCAACAAAATGGGATTGGATAACCATGATGCAATACTATGCTAAATTATTCTCCATGTTATCTGTTAGGGCAGGAATTTGAGTTATGGAAGGACAACTTACTCAACGATCAACAAGATTCCACTATTGGCTTTTTCACTGTTATTAGAAGATTGCCTGGCCTAGTTTCTAAGAATGCAGTAGCAGAGGAAGACTCTATAGCTTTAGACCAGAACCTTTCTCCTAGTCTTTTAGGTTATTAGAAGTTGACAATTATACCATACTCAGCAGAGTATGCACAGTATTTGAAAAGTGCTACAAATTTATTGCATGAAGCTACAGATGTTGCCGACACACCAACGTCTGCTATTTGTGTACATTAATGTGATGTTACCTCTCATTTTTTTCAAAGAACTCTATAAATATCCTTGTGCCTTTTACTTGTGTTTTCTTCAATATAGTTTGAAAAGACTGCTAAAGGCCAATGGAGATGCATTTCTGTCCAATGACTATTATGATTCCAATGTTTCTTAGATGGAGCTGGTAAGGATTAAATAGTGTTATCTATCTATTTAGTATGGTCTTCCTTACAAAGCTTTCTATTTCCCCTTTATTTTTCATTACCATATAAGTTTCAATATTACAATGAAAGGAGATAGTAGATGATAATCATCATCATCATCCTAGCCTTGTCCAACAAGAAAAATAAAGGGAAAATAAATTTAAATGTCCATTTAATGGTTTGTAATTATCTATTTTTAGTATTTATGCCATGTCAACAAGATAATTTTGGACAATATTAAAATGAATGCATGAAAATTGAATGTGTCGTATTTTTGCTTGATGTTTTGCTTATAGGATTCGATGCTGGATGTTACTATTGGACCATATGAAACTTATGAAGATACACTTTTTGGTTATAAGGTACATGCTTGGTAGCATTTAATCAGTTGTTTTCCAGTACTGGTTCACCTTATAAATGCATTTTTCAATGCCTTTTGAAAGTGTATAGTAGATAAATAATATTATGGCATTTATTTCCACTAGTTTTCATTCTAGCATATATAAAAATTTTATCACTATCAACAATCAACATAGTTGAAATTAATTCAGTAGCCTCACATACATGGTCTCTTTATCTTTTCCTCTTAGTAGCTTATTTTGAACCAGTATAACAACTTCTTGAAACATCTATAAATGATGGCAAGTTAATGCTCACATTTTATGTATTGTTTAATTAACACAATGTGCTTTGGAATATGTAATGAGTTGATGTGTGAGGGCTTCCAAGGAAACCTTGTGCCCTGGGATATGGTCACAAGGGTGGGCTGGGCCAACCTTTTGCCCCTAATTGTGGGAGATGGTGCTTTCTATAAAAGGTGGAGGGAGGACTCCACTACCTTTTACTAAGTGCACATTAACTTGATTAAGGTGGCCCTCGTGGGGTATTTGGAGGTGCTTGAGGATGGGGAGGTGGTATTTCCCATTGGTCAAGGGTTGTAGGATGCATAGGGTTTTTTTAGTGGGTTGGTGCCTAAGAAAAGTAGTGGTCAAGTTCCAAAATCTACACTACCTTGGTTTTCATAGGACACAGCAAAGTTGATGGACCAGTACTTTGCGCAGTCTGATTATGTTTGAAAGTTGCAAGGGGCACACTTTGCATTCATGAGGTGTATGTGGCTTGGATGTAGGGTCAACATCACTAAATTCCTTTTGGATTTGCTATGTAAGGGATGCAAAGGTTGCCATTTTAGGTTGATATTGGCCCTTTGGTAGGCAACCCAACTAGTTGATCCACCTCCAACTTGGTCTTCATCGCTCATAGCCATCTATGAGTAGCATCATAATGTGGAAGAGGCTTCTTTATCATTGGTGCTAACTGTGTTGGGTGTTGTGGGTGGGTACCAGAGGGTTTGGAGTTTAATTGGCAAGAATCTATCACCAACCAACTACTTAGTGTGAAAGAGTATGATATGCAAAGCACCAAAGTGCTCCACTGTTAGCTTCAAGAAAAATATGAGGAGGATCTCACTAAGGTTACTATGAAAGTGGTGGCTCAAGTGTGTGCAGAGGAAAGGGCCACTTGGGAGGTAAAGTTGTAGAAGTAAGAATAGTAGCATTGGCTATGGACGGAGTAGGAGGAGTAATGCCACATCGAGGTTGCGAAGGAATAAAAATGTCTACGGGACCTTAGGGAGGTAGCCATTAGGAGTGAGCTGGAGGATGCCCTGCATGAGTAGATAAAAGAGGAGATACGCAAGGAAGAACAAAAATGAAAAAGAAGGGTTGAAGAAGAGGAGGAACAACAATCTAGAGACCTACTAGAAAGAACAACATATGAAGAAAAGCCACGATGATGCGCATGAGACAAATGCTCATCGATGGCTATGAATGGGACACTTCCCTTACATATCCTTTCAATGTTGTTGTAGGTTGTTGGGGGTAGTTCTTTGTGTAGGATGTAGAGGATTTTTTCAATGGTTGGTGCCTAAGATAGGTAGCGGTCAAGTTCTAAAATCTATGCTACCTTAGTTGTCACAAGACATGATAGAGCTGGTGGACTGGTACTTTGTGGAGTTTGATAATGTTTGGAAGCTACAAGGGGCATACATTGCATTCATTGGGTGTATGCACCTTGGTCATAGGGTCAACATTGCTAAATTCCTTTTGGCTTCACTACGCAAGCGATGCAAAGGTTGCCATTCTAGGTTGATTTTGGCCCTTTGGAGGGTAGCCCAGCTGGTTGACCTACCTCCAACTTGGCCTTACCCATTCATGGTCATATGAGCGACATTGTAATGTGAAAGGGGCTTCTTTGTTGTTGGTGTCAACCACGTTGAGTGTTGTGGGTGGGTGGGATGGGTTTGGGGTTCAACTGGCAAGAATTTGTCATTGACCAACTACTCAATGTGCAAGAGTAGGACATGCGGAGAACTGAAGTGCTCTACCATGAGCTTCAAGTGAAATGTGAGAAAGACCTTGCTAGGATTACTGTGAAAGTGGTAGCTTGGGTGTGTGTGGAGGAAAGGGTTGCTTGGGAAGTAGAGTTGCAAAAGTGGGAACAAGAGCATCAGCTATGGACTAAGTAGGAGGAGCAGTGTGCATGGAGGCTGCACAGGAAGAAAAATGCCTATGGGACCTTATGTAGGCAGTCATCAGGAGTGAGCTAAGGATTCCCTACATGAGTAGATAAAAGAGGAGATATGCAAGGAAGAACACGACTGAAAAATAAAGGTTAAAAAAGATGAGGAACAGCAAGCTAGAGACCTGCTAGAAGAACAACATATGAAGAAAAGCAACAATGATGTGCATGAGAAAAATGCTTGTTGGTGGCTGAAAATGGGATGCTTCCCTTACATCATCATGGACATGAACCACAACACTACTTGGGATGCCTTGTGTTGATTTATTCAAAAAATTATGGCCAATCTTCATCTTGATGGGGCTGGGGGTCTAAGAAGTGCACGCAATGAGAGAAGTAATATAAAAAATTGTAAGAAGTTGTTGCTTTTGTGGCCTTTGAGCATCACTGGGCAATTTTGGATGTCATTCACTCACAAGAAAGGACTTGCTACCCTTGTATGAGACTACAAGACCCCTCTAGAATCATGTTCTAGGTGGGGGTGGGACATGGGATGTTTTTGACTTGCTTTTGTTTTTGGGGGACTCTTGTCCCCCACTTCCCCAACAATCCAAACCCAAAAGTTTTTTCTAGAATGGGGAATTGGACAAGGTTTTGTGCTTTGTTCATACCTTTAAGGGCTTTGTAGCCTAAGGTCTACTTTATTTTTTTCATTGGTTTGGGAGGACCTTCTCCCTGATGGTGCCCAAGGGGTGGGGGGTGGGTTCTTCTCCCCCCTAATTTTCTTCTTTTTTTGTACATATCCCATTGCGAATTATTTATAATAGAAAACTCGGATTCTTTCTCAAAAAAAAAAAACTCTTTAAGAGATTATTTGTCAAAGATTAGAAAATTTTTTAACTCTAAGTTCATAAATGGTTCAAGCCTCTTTTGAGGCATTTATTAGTATCAAAGATGAGCAAGCAACATCCCAGATTAAGCTTTTTAGTGATTGTTTACAGGTAACTATTCACTTTCATTTTATTTTTTATTTATTATTGTAAAAGTATTTAACAATAACATGTGTTAATTATTGTATACACTAATTATTTACCATTTATTATTGTAAAAGTATTTAACAATAACATGTAACATCTTCACCAATTCGAGTCATCCAATTGGTACACACTTCAAGGGTACGTGGTCGCCGAATTCCATGTTTTATGCCATAAATTCTACAATGTTAACTTCAAATGATTATTCTTGTTTTAATTTTTTTGAGGAAATGTTTGGTATTAAATTACTGAAAATAGAGTATAAGATATTACAAAATGTGGGTCAACAAAATTGGCCCATGTGGAAGGTGTTTAAACCTCAAACCATTATGCCCAACCATGCATCAGCCCAACTGTGCATCTACCTTTTATGTCAAAATGCTCTAACCCATACAAGACAAGGGGTGGAGGGAAAAATTCATCCACTGGGGGGGCAGGGGGGAGGGGGGGCAGAAAAACTATAGACCCACTATGGGCTTCTCGGTAGCCTATGATAGGCACAGTGTGGCTATTCCAAAGCATGGAGAATGTCTAGTGTGTTATGATGGAGCTCCATGTCCACGAAGTTGACAGCCTATTGGATTTCTTGCATGGTCGATTCACGTTGATTTTGATCCTCCGTCGATGTCCCACCATCTAGATGGAAACACGCCGAGGTCCAACAGATGTGGTGCCTGAGCTCCCTCCATGTGTAGTTACAATTGATGCCCAAGATCAGGTATGGACATTGTCTAGCCCTAAGCCATTACCATGCACTCTATTCATGTGCCTGATCTAGCTGGCACTATCTCTATGCCTCCTCTTGTTCTTGCTCGTGCTAGGCTCTTTCAGCCGGCTCATGCTCTCTCTGGATGGTTTCCTCCTGCAACAACTTGTCTCTCATTTGGGCCCAAATCTTGTCCACCAGATGGGCCCAAGTTGCATCTACTAGAAGGGTTTTTTACCTAATTCTCCTCTATTTCCTTTCACAAAAATGGATTTCCATCTCAGCTCATGCTTATGCGAAGGCTTCCTTTCACTTTTCTTCCCACTCCTGGCAGTTAGCATTGCGTGCCATGGCTATAGCCTCCTATGCTACTTGCTATAATGCCTCATCCCTGCTTTCATTGTGCCTTGAGGTTTTAGGTGGTGACACCTCCAATGTTGCCATGGGGTTTGGGGGCCTCTACCCTCGATGGTTGCATCTTCTCCTCATATACGTAATCGCTAGCTAGGTTCACAGACTCTCCTGGTTGGCCAGAAATGATGGGTCAGATGGGGGGCCTTCCCATGGGGGGGCACTCTATGGCCCTGATAGGTTTTTCCCCACCCGCTGCCCCCTACCACAAGGCCAAGATGAGCTCGGAGTGGCGACATCACCTCTGCTATTGCAGGGCCACTAAAAAATTAGGATAGGTTAACCCTAAATCCCAATTTAAGGCATTTGAAAAAGATGAAGTGGATGCCTTGGAGTTTAGGCTTGTTGCCAGATTGGACAAAATTTTTTTCCATAAGATCCACCACTTGGGCCCAGATCCAGGGTAGGGAGGATCTGGGAACTTGTCTGCTTTGCGTGCATGGCACCAACCCATTGAAGAAATTTTTTACATCCTATAGCCCATGTGCAGATGGTAGAATGACTTCACTATCAGCCTAGGCCCCTAGACACCTCGCAATCGAAGAATCAGTGATGATGACCTCTATACCCCAAAATTAGGTTTGATCATTGCACCAATTAGTAAAAAAGGTATCATCTGAAAGGTTTGGGTCACCGACTAGCCATTGCAAGGCACCATTCCAGCCACACTAATCCACCATTTGCCATAGCTCCTCATCTACTTGGAATGTGGCATAGTCAGGCTTGTACATTGACTTGACTTCCATCATTGCCTCAATCTCTTTCCATGTGCTTTCAGCCTGGGAAACCACCAGTTGGGGGGGGGGGGCAGTATGTGTTGTGGGAAGATTGTGTGATTTCTCATCTTGAATTCTACCCATAAAAGTAGCATGGCCCGAGAGTCGCCTATGAGGTGCATCGAGGGTGCCGCACCTACAGAATGCCACATGGAGTACATGTAGGTGCATTCAAAAATGAAGTGATGCATGGTCTCAATTGCAGTGCTACACAGAGGATAGGTGTCATCTAAAATGAGGCCTTGTCTATGTAGGAGCACCCGAACAGGCAACACATCATTCCAAATTAACCACAAGAATACTTTAGTTTTCTTGGGTAGCTGCCCCTTTCAAATCTATCACCAACCTAGTACTAATGGATACATGGCCACCATCAAGTGACATGGCTCAAGAACCAACCACCCTTATGCCTGCATTTCATGCACATGGCTGTAGAGCATCTGCTAGGGCTTCGAGTCTTGCACCCCCATCTCCCATCGTCTGTATTTTGCATTCATTACTCAAATCCACTAGGTCAGCTCCCCAAGCTAGCTCATGAACTAGAGTAATAGGTGCTACTATTCCATCATCAGCTCATCCCCAAACTTGGAAATGCCTAGTCCCCCTACGTTACATGGGCATGCGACCTGGTCCCAACTCACAAGCTGGATTCCCCCCCCCCCCCCCCCCCCCCCCCCCCCCCCCCCCCCCCCNACCATCATATTTGCATGTTGAGTTTGTTGATAATGGTGTTCAAAGGGGTGGTGACCGCAACCAAAAACTGGGTTATTACAGTGAGTATCCTCAACGCCACCACCAATCATCCCTTCCTAGTCAAGAAATGATTGGCCCAATATCCCATCCATCTTTCAACCTTTTCTAATAATGTTCCCCAAGACATGCTATGCCCCCATTGGAAAAGTGGGATACCCATGTAGGTATCTCTAACTATCCCAAGCAGAATGTTTAGGATTTTTACGACTCAATTCTTAATCTATGTGTCCACATTGATAAAATGATCCATTGACTTAGCCTTGTTAATCTCTAGCCCTAGCTCATCCGCTAACTGTGAAAGTTCCACACTGATGCACCGCGCTTGTGGGACACCTGCACGACTAAGCAACATTATGTCATCTACGTAATGTTTAGCCTAAAATTTCACCCTTGCAATTTCTAGGTTGTCAACCTCTGACATCCTATAATAATGTTACATCAGATCCATAGCAATAATGAAGAGTAGGGGTAAAAAGGGGGTCCCCCTGCTACAACCCCCTCCTTGGTGAGGAGAGATCCCATAGCTGCCTCCCACGTCAAAGGAAAAACCTGTGGATGATTACATGTGGATGCAAATCTGGATAAAACCCAAGTCAAAACCCTTCCATTACATGATGGTGGTTAGGGCTTCTCAGCTGAGTGTATCATATGCCTTGGTGATGTCAAGCTTGAGATAGAGCCTTGGGAAACTCATTATTCAAAGAGAATGAAACACCTCTTGCATGAGAAGTACTTGGTCTTGCAGAGTCTGACCTTGCACAAAACCTATTTGGTTTACTCCCACTAGCTTAGGCATTAGTAGTGCTGGCCTATGAATAATCATCTTGGAGAATACCTGAATTGAAATGTTGCAAACCCCGATAGGGTGAAAGTGTTTTGGGTAGTGCGCCTCTACTTGCTTGGGGATGCACACTATTCGAGAACAATTGAGCTCCCTTTGAACCTACCTCTTGGCTAGCATAAGGTTGAGTGCATCCAAAATGTTGGGTCCCATAATATCCAGGAAGGTCCTAAGAAATTCAAGGCTCCAACCTTCTGGCCCAAGCACCTTCCCTCTTGGCATGTCACTAATGGTTGCTACAAGTTCCTGCCATGAGAATGGAGTCAACAATCAAGCATTATCCTCTTCGTTTAGCACTTGCATAATTTGGACCGATATGGACTTGATGGGTCAATCTTCTTCCAATATTTTGTCAACTCCCTAGTGACACTTTGTGGCTTATCAATTATCCCCCCCTCTAGGGTGTGCAAACAATGTGGTTGGCTCCATCCCCATGTCTTGGTGACAGCAAAGAAAAAGTTCATTTGTCTATCTCCCTCTTGGAGCCATCTAACCTGTGATCTTTGTTTCCAGTATGTCTCCTCCTCTAAGTCAAGGCCTTGAATTTTCCATAGAATGTTCTTCTCTTCATCATGTAGGTCCTCCCTAGCCTCTTGTCTAGTCTAGATTTAAGTTAGCTTATCCCGAAGCACCGTGCGATCCATCCTGAATGAGAATTTGTCCTCCATTGGCAAGGCCCAGATAGCCCATTTCAAATGAAGCAAGCCATATTTAAGGAAGTTCATGGGGTCTCCTTGGCCCAACCAGTAGTCTACCCATATTTCCTTAACTAATAGCCTTAGCCATGGCTTCGATAATCAAGTTGCCTCAAAATGAAATGGTCGTGGGGTCTAGTACCTTTCAGGTTCAAGCAAACAAACCAAGGATCGATGATCCGATGCCACCCATTCTTGTCCCATAACCCACACAACCAACTAGAGTAGGAGGTCAAAATGGATGAAAATTTAGTCAATTCTAGAAAGGAAGTGGTCAGGGCCTTTCTGCCTATTGCTCCAAGTGAATTGGCAGTTCACAATGGGCAGATCCACTAGCAAGTGGACTGCCAAGAAATCTTGAAACTCCTGGGCACCCTAGGGAAGAGCCTCCCCACCTAATTTTTCCCATGGATGTAATCTTTGGTTGACATCCCCAAAAATTAGCCATGCTAGGTGGTCCTATTCCAGCATCGCCATGTGCTCCATCTCTTGCAACCTTTGTTCCCATAACTGGTGGATTGTGGGAGGGGCAGTTGATCTAGTGGCAGGTTTGATTGGCCCTTACATCCCACCCTAACCTAGTCCTTGCCCTTAACTAGCTACTGAACCTAGTCTTGTGCTCGCATTGGTTGGATCCTCTAAAATCAACAGTGACCCTCATGGTGACCAAGTTTCCCATAGCATGCATAGCCTCCTCCCCTATCCTCTCGAGCCTTCAGTCCTTGTTCCATGTTTGGCTCTACCTCTAGTTTTTTGAACTCAACTTGAAGGTGTTCCTCCCCTCCTGCGAGCTCCAACACTATTTCCTAGATGAGGTCCTTGGTAGATAGATTTTGCCACACATAGAAATAGGTGAATCCCATCTACACCATTGACTGCATTACCCTAAGAAAGTGATGAACTTCCCAAAAAAACCTACCATCCGTTCCAGGAACTCCAGGTTCCACATCTCCCATGGAATCCTAGACACCCTTATCCACACCGAGGCCCAAGAAAATAGGTCCATCTAATAGTGTGCCTCTAGTCACCAAGGGGTTAAAGCTAGCCCTTGAGCACCATAGAACCATGATCCCCCAACAACACCATGTCCCTAGCTTACTGGGTGAGAAAAATAAATAGTAGCAACTCTTCGGATAAGCTCTACACCTCCACTTATCCAATATTCTATTTTTCTTGCACCCACCTATAGATTAACTCCATCTACAGGCAAGCACCCAGGGACATGAACTAGCCAATGAGGCTTTGTTGCATAGTCTGGACTCCCTCCATCAGGGGTCCGCTAACCTAGAGGCGCATGGTGCTACTAGTATGTGAGTGTGCCTTAATCTTCCCATTTGGTGCTTGATAGGCATCCCCCATGGTCCTACTTGGTCATAATTAGGTCCTTCTTACTTTCCTTCTATTCACCATCGCCCATGTGTCCCACAGTGAGCCCCAGGTTTGCAGGTCTAGCTCCAGTGTTGCCCGATTTACCTATGTTTGCCGCTCCGCTCGCCTGATTCTCCACTCCTACGCTCACCTGATTCTCTGCTCCTACACTCACCTGATCCTCCACTCTACTGCTCTTCATGGTTCCTCATTTTAATTTGAACAAGATCCAACTATTTTTTCTCATTAACAACCAGGATGTTAAAGGACCTTAGACTATTGCATTTAACTTACCAAATGATGAGAGAATTGTGAAAGAGAGGGGTTCAACCATGGTTTTACTCAAAAATATTTCAAAAGCCAAGTAAAACATTTAACAAAATTCATGGATCTTCTTGTTACTTCTTGATGATTTGCAGAAGAGATCTGATTTTGTGTTAATTTTTTATTTTTTAATCATATCTTGTTTGATTTTCTCTTTTTGGTGATAACTCGGTAAAGGTTGTCAATTTCTTTTGATGTAGATTTAGATACATCCTGAAACCAATTGCTGACCTATGTATATCAGAAGAACAAAGGGTATATGTGGATTTTGAGTCATTCTTCACACACACTATCTGCCATGAATGTTTCCATGAGATTGGTCTGCATACAATTCATCTCCCAAATGGAACAGAGTCAACTGTGTGATTGCTATGATATTTGAGGTTAACTTTCTTTGAAATAATATATATTTAATTGAATTTATAAACTTTTCTAGATGTCATTGCTTATTTTTGTGAACTAAAATTAGGATAATTGTTATTTTTTAATTAATTTTTAGCAATTGCCATTCTTTACATTGAAAGGAATATGTTCAGAGTATGTCCTTGATATGCTTGCCCAATAGCTTCTTTTCAACTTTTGTGACTTCTAGGATTATAATTTCCATATGCTTACCTCTTGTTGAAAAATATGGATTGATGTGACACCTTCAAGAATTTATTATTTATTCTTAAGTTCAAAGCCAAGTTAGAAGATGGCATAGACTATCATCATCATCATCATCCTAGCCTTGTCCCAAACAAAATGGATTTGGTAGAAGATGGCAAGGTCATGTCATGATATATTTTAAAAAAACTTGTATTTAATAGGTTATCAGTGAGGCACAACTCACTTGGTTATAACCTAAGAAGGTTTGCTGAGACACGTGCAAACTTTGGGCATAGTAAAAATATATGCCAGGCCATGGTGTTAGGTAGATAGATAGCAATAGAAAATCATCATCAAATCCTTTGGCTACTAGTTAACCCATAGTGATAGGATAAAGTTATTGTGATTATGGTATATATGTAGAATTGCAAGCTACATTATGAGAGGTTCTAGCTTTTTTTTATTTGGAAAACTCTAGAATTATTATTTCTCCATAATTCATACGAAATACTTACAACAATGATAGTAAGACTCTTCCTTGTAGCATACCACTAACATGCTCATCACATTACCTAGCCAATTCATTGAAACTTTAGAAAGTCCAGTTATGCCTAGAAACAAATTTTAATTGCTCCCAAATTTGCCTTTGCAAATGGGCAAATGCACTAATGTTTTCACTATTCTGATTATGAAGAGGAAAGCTATGTCAAACATTCATTCATTGATAAGAAGATAATATCATTTGTTGAGATCCTTGATGCAATTACTGGACACTTCAACTGCTTAAAATCCTAAAAAATATTTTTCTTATGCATTTTAGAATAGCCCATAGTCCAAGTGTTAGGGATAATACAAATGTTTAAAAACTAATAGTTACTCTCTTGAATTTGATGCCATAGAAAGGGAAATAATATTTTTTGTATAAATCTTTCTCAAGCACTACAAGAACTTCATTCTGCTTTAGAGGAAGCAAAAGCTAATATTTTTGGGTTATGGGCTCTTCAACATCTTGTGGAAAAGGCATGTTTATATTTTAGCTTTTTACATTTGAACTTTGTTCTCATTTAGAAATTATTAGCTAAGAGCAGTTTATAATTGATTATTCTACATTATTCACTTCCAAGGACTTCTTTCTAAAAAATTATCAAAATCAATGTATGTGTCGTTTCTTACTGCATGCTTTAGATCTGTTAGATTTGGATTGGAGGAGGCTCATGGGTAAGCAATTTCAATAAACATGTAAATACTTTTGAGTTATTCATGTTACATATTTCCAAAACCATTTCACTGGAATACTGGATTGTATATCGCAAGAAAGGGCAAGCATTGTAGTTTAATTATTTGCTTGAAAAAGGAGGCTATGTGATGCATTCAAATGGAACATTTTCTATTGATTTTGACCAAGTGAAGATCAGGTCCCACTTGAGCTACTGGCAAAATTGGCATATTATTTTACTTTTTGTTTTTAACTTTTATGTATAAAACAATAATACTTAACATGTAGTCTTCATGTATAGGTGCAACGAGTTGTTGAGGCATTGAGCAGAGAGATAATGAAAATACAAGCAATTGGTGCAAAACAAGCTGCCAAATCACTGTTAGACAACTATGGCAGGATCACTAAACCATTAAAACAAGCACTTGCAACCTTAGAAAATATTGATGTAAGTGCAATGATTGTTTAGCAACTTTAATTTCTATATTTTAGAGATGTGCATACTCTCGCTAGCTTATAAGATAAATGCTGAAAAAAATGTTTTGGTTTATGCAATAGATACAGTTAGTGCAAATATCATAAAATTACAAAAAAAATCAACTTTGGCTTTTGAGCATTGGTAATGGTGAAAGATAACTAATATATCCAACCTTATATTATTTGGGACAAGGCTAAGAAGATGATGACAATAAAATCTTAAATGCTAAATATTAAAATTACATGTGACTATGTTTTGAAGAAATAGTTTAAGTCATCCATAACATACACTCAATCTAACATATCTTGATTTTTTCTTTTTAAAAGCCCAACTTACCAACTTG
>MNCI01002839.1:2188-33450 GCA_015680685.1 Gnetum montanum
GCTCAAACACTATTCATCATACGCTCAAACACTGTTCATCCTACGTTGTAGAGCGTAAGCTACGTAATCACTATTCACATGCTCAAACATTGTTCATCATACGCTCAAACACTATTCATCTCATGCTCAAACACTNACTATTCATCATACGCTCAAACACTATTCATCATACGCTCAAACACTATTCATCTCACGCTCAAACACTATTCATCATATGCTCAAACACTATTCATCAGATGCTCAAACACTGTTCATCCTATGCTCAAACACTGTTCATCCTACGCTCAAACACTGTTCATCATACGCTCGAACACTATTCATCGCGCGAACACTATTCATCGAAGTTTCAGGAAAAATTCCAGAAAAGTTTCAGAAAAGGGCAGAGAATTACCAGCATCAGCAACTTTCAGAACATTTCAGAAAATTTCAGAAAGACACAGAAACAAAGAAGTTTCACGCAAACGGGGGTCAAATTTCTCTTGTTATACATTTCATTGTAAGTCGACATGTGCGAGCATGTTAGGCCCTCATGTTTAAATTAAATGTACTTTCATGGGCTTGAATAACCCATAAATTGTAAAATGCAATGTACCTGGTCTAGAACGTAGCTTGCCGACACACATCCAACTCATGTACAACTGTCCGACACACATCCAACTCTTGCTAGTATGCATCCAGCCCAAGCACAACTGTCCATTGGACACATGTTACCAGATCCACTTTCCTCTCATCTCTCAGCCGTTGATTGCATTCTGAAATTCTGTGCCGGAGCACGGCCCAATCCTATAAATACCCTGTCAATTCACATAAATCAGGGAGGCGAGAGGGAAGCAATTGGAGACAAAAATCAGAGACATTGACAATTCTAAGAAATTACAGAATTGACAATCCTTGGGTGCTCGGCACATCTGACTGTTGGCATCCAAGCATTTCTCACGTTCATCACATCACATTACCGCATCGTCATTTCAGACATTATCCTGGGGTTTAGTGCTTAACCAGCCATCCACACGTGTAGCTACACTTTGACCGGTGCATACATTTCTATTAAACAATACAATACAGTTTCATTATTGCCTCCCGTTTACATTGTTTACTTCAGTTTATGCTTTGTTTACAGTATATCTCTGTATATGCTTTATTTATAATTCAGTACACTCTGTTTACATTTTGTGTCGTTGTTTGCATTCCGTTTACATCCCGTTCACATCATTCACGATAACCCCAGTGTTAGCTGTAGCTTATGTTCGGGGAAGTCCTTGGTTGATTTGCATGCAAACCATCCAAGGCACTCTCCCTTCGTTCCATTTTCCAGCTTGCCCTCAAGCGAAGGTAGAGTCAACTGTGGCTGTCCAACAATCTTTCGGTGTCTGTTTCCATTCCAGCCTCACACCGACGATTTAGGTCAGTACAATAACAAATAGCCAAGGATAAGAAAAAAGAAAAAAAAGAGATGTAGGAAAAGACTACTATTAGCATAAAGGGAAGAAAACTATAGTAGAGAAGATTAAAGACTCTAAATATAATGATGATGGATATGGAATTTATCAATACAAATATCCAAGAGTTTTTCTTCAATAATATGATACTTGAAGGAGTCTTGGCTTATGACTTAAATCTAAAATTTATCAAGAAGTAAGCCCCAAAGAAGTTCTCTTAACCTCAAGGAAACTACATGTAACCCTATTATCGATAATAATATTATCCAACTTGGGCTTCACCTCAACCTTAAGAGTATTACCAACAGTGGAAAAATCCATAGTCATGGGGGATTCTAACATCAAGATAGTAATATCCCTATATGAAAACTCATTCTTATGTATATTATGTTCAAAAAATGATATCCCTTAGCAACTTGATCACTCATGTTTTTGGTTACCATTAATATCCTCTAGAGTACCATAGATCTACCACTACACATGTTGAATCTCCTTCCACCTATGCTTCTCATCCTCCACAATACTCTCAACCTCATGTCTTGAACCCTTTACTACTTGCTCCACTAATGCAAGAAGAAATCCTTTCATAGCCTCAATAATGAAGTTCCATCAGAGTAGTAAATTTGTATGTGGATGAAAACTTAAGAGATCCTAAGCACAAGCCTTAGAAACATTCATTCTTTAGGTTAAACAATCCATCCAAATCTTCATAAGCATTTGGTTGCAAATTCAACATCAATAACCTGTCAAATGACCTTCAAGATATCTTCAAAGTAAAGTACTTTCATAACATAAATTGTCATGCTTAATTATGTAATGTAAAATTGGATAAAGGTAGGACACATTTCTAGAAAAATAATTAATCCAGGAAGTTCATTGATTTATGGTGAATCATGGTTTTTCAGGTGCTAATATTAGAACCTTGATAACCAAGTGCTAATATTAGACCCTTGATATCAAAAACTTGACATCAGACCCTTGATAACTAGGTGTTGATATTGGACCCTTGATAACCAGGTGCTGATATCAAATCCTTGACATTGGACCCTCGATATCGGGTATGTGATATCACAGCTTGGATAACGATATCAAATACACAATATTGTGATTCCTATGTAAGCCTATAAATACACATTAGGGTGAATAGGAAGGGGAGAGTAAGTTAGTGTTAGAGTAGAGTCTTTTTTGTCAATTTCAATTCATTTCAATCCTTTCCCTAGTGCATCCCCGCAATGTGATGATTGTAATTGTATGGAACCTTTATTCGAGTGTGACATACTTGGACATGCACATGATCAGCAATAAAGATCAAGATTACTCGATCATTGTAGCATTCACTTGGTTTTAATTGTTTAATTATTATTGTTATTTCTTTCTTTCTTAGTTAATATTTCTTTACCATCATTTACTATTCCTGTTATTAAATGTGGAATGAGTATGACTTAATCACAAACATTTAAGTTTAACCACTTGGTAACCTAGTAGTGTATCTAGGAGTGCTCAAGTAATATGCACTTGGTAATCCTAGAAGTAGTACACGAGGTCCAAGATGAACACAGATGATTAAGGATAGATGCTTATTGCACTTAGGCTAGATTAGGCTTCATTTCCTATTACTTGTTAATTTAATTCAGATTATTTTTCATTATCCCTAGGAGTAGCACTAGTCAGGACCACATCATTTTCCTCACTTTGGACTAAACCATATGTGACCAAGTAAATACTAGTCTAGGTGGGAAGACAGTGAACTACGATCAACGTGTAACTATCTAGATACCACAACTAGTCTATCTGTAGAGTTCAAATGGAACGTGCGTGAATGCTCGTATTCGTATGGTTGAGTGTAGGGATACCTTTCAACTCATCGTTGGCACAATTTTTGGGGACGGTGATAGTTATTTAGATTAGTTACATCACCCAAGATCGTTGTGACAAAGCCTTGATGATATATCTTTTAGAAAGAAAGTAATTGCAAATAAGTCACACATAATTCATTACAATGTCTCTCTCACAAGAATATGACAATGAAACAACTATGAAGGCAATTCATTGGAGAACCAACAAATTATATGATGATGAAGATGAAGTTTGGAGTACTCAATTTGATGCAGGGGTCTCCTATGTACATAAATGAAGACAATGTCATCCCAATTCACAATTCCATAACCTGTCTAATGATGATGAATCTCTATTGGCCACTAAGAGCCTAATGCATATACAAGAGATTATTCAAATATCCCTCCAGCATCATAAGGAAAATTGTCTACCCAAGCTTGATTTAAACAACTTTCCCGAGTTTTCAGGAGGCTAAGATTTAGATCCACAACTTCATTTACAAGCCTTCCATGATGCCTGTGTATGGAAAAATATTGATAATTGGTGGAAAAAAATTAAGCTCTTTCCTACGACACTCATTGACCAAGAAAAAGTATGGTACAGGTCCTTAAAATCAAAATCAATCCAACGTTGGCTGACAATGGTAGAAATCTTCAATGAAAAATACCAAACCTATGCAAGAGTGTCAGCCTTGAGGAGAAAAATCCAAGAGGGGAAACAAGCACAACATGAATCCTTGGACATGACCTTAGAAATATATTACTCTTTGTTAAATAAATACCTAGTCCATGGATTCTTCGAGGAAAGGCTAGTGTACCACATCATAGATGTGCTCCGTAACGAAAAAAGAGAGACCCTAGGGATGTATGCCCCAAGTCAACTATATGAGCTCCAAACCCACCAATTCCAAGAGCTTATTAAGCAGGTAGCAAAAGAAGAAGGAGAAATGGCCAAATGGGAAAATGTTGAAAGCTCTCAATGGGACCGAAATCTCAAATTAGCAAAGGTCCATGATCATGAAGAGAAGAAATCAACTCACCTCAAGGAGGTGGAATCACCTTTGCTAATACTAAAATCCCTAGATGAAATTGAGGTAAAGATCAATAATATGATAGAATGGATACATGAAAAATGTGGAGAATATGCCAACACTATTAGAGGTAGAACCATGATGAACCAAGAAGTAGGACAGAACACCCTTAGACAATCGAAAAGAAGGATTGAAGGGAATAAGAACTCAACTGCTACTCATATGTATCAACGTAACCTTTGCCTATATGATCGCCTCAAAGGTCAATGCTCGATCTTTTCACATTTACATGAGCATAGGGGAGGAATGCTACATCCAAAGTTTATACAAAAATACCATGTTCAATCACAGTGGCAGAAACCCTCATTGTGGGGGTGGCCACCATCTGACTGGTCACACCCTTCTTACCATCCAAACCTAAGTGCCTATCAAGTTTAGCATCCTATTTTCCAAATTGGGTAAACATACTCTATCTCACCACATCATTATCATTCTTCTAAATACTATGAACCCATGTCCTCTCCCACAAGATCACCACCTCATGTTCCTTGCACTTCTCCTCACCCCAAATATTCTCACCCTTCACCTCCCTCTACGTTGCCACTAGTTGTGCCAGTATGTTTTGCACCATAGCACCAACCCACGAACATTACTTGTGCTACTATAGTCAATAGTAGTGGAGGCCCTGCACAATTTTAAAAGTGACCATTCTTTAGGCATAACCATAGAAAGAGACAGCATGGTTTTGAAACCACTGCATCCAACAACTCAGCACAAGTCCAGCGCTATGATGCATCTCCTCCTTTGAACCCAATGCCTCCTGTTACCTTATCCGAGCCACAAATCAACACTCCAAAAACTATGTGGCCTAATGAATATAACCATGTAGGGGGACATAATGATCCTTTCATACCATCTTACGGTCATGGGTACCATAGTGGGTCAACTCCTTATCACCTAAACACATCTTATAATCTACCCCACTATGCCTACTACAATCAAGTGTGTGAATCCCAATTTGGGTATATTCCTATCACCACCTCAAAAGACATCTTATGGTTTGGATATGATCAATCCCCAACATTTCCAACATGCATGGATTCACATTTTCCATTTATTAATTCTAGCAATGCTTACTTGTTTAGTTATTGGGGATATCCTCCATTCTAACAAGAAGAATTAGTAAATATTTTTTCCTTTTCTTTAATTTTACAGTTTTTTGTTTTCTAGTTTTTCATTTCTAATTTATTATTTTATCTTTTTGTAGGTAATATCATCTATGAATAAAAAACTCATGTAACCAGGTAGTTGAGGTGTTGTTCTATGCTATCGACTCACAAGTGACTAATTATTTGAACAGTGAGCCCACAACATTCACCCACCCATTCTATTAATAAGAGGTTCTACTCTGGGTGTGATGATATTCTTGTCATTATTAAAACTTAAAGTAATTTTGTGCTCATTATTCCCAAAGAAAAAAATGATGGACTAAGAGGGAATGGCCAGGGTGTGGCATCAAGGGGACTTGTGAATTCTCTTTGGTGACTTCTGTAGGTGCTATCATGATGCCTAGTCATACTAAGATCCATGTAGATCTAATGAAATGTGGGAGTAAGAGTAATAAAGGCACTCAATGCTATTCTAGGGATCCCATTGGAAAGACATGCATCCATGCTTGAAGGTTGACAACTTCTCCTGTTCACTATTGGAAAGGACAAAGTGCCAAAGCAGCTAGAAAGAAAAAAAAAGTATCCTACAGAGAAATTTCAAATCACTCCTCCCTTGGACAAAATTCCAAGTGATCATATGCCTTGTTATCATGATGCTCTTATGGTTGTTCATCCTTAGATGAAACAATTCAATGTCACTTATTGGTGGACTGGACTTGCTCTTGATTCTGGAGCGATAGGCTAATGACACATTAATCACATCCTACACCCAAGATTCATTGTGCCCTGGGTTAGTTACCTCATGTCTCAATCTTTTCAATCCCTTCTACAATTTGTTTCATCTCACTATCTAAGTATTTCTAACTTGTGTCTTTGTGTGGCATAAAATTCATACCTCATCGTAGTGGTATTTAACATGTGTGTGTTTTGTTGCATCGGTGTAGCTTACATTTAACCCTTCTAGTTCCTATGGAAATTTTATGGTGTGGTTACATAAGGGCATTATAGGTTGGAACCTGCTTTGGGGAGGACCCACTTGCATGAATTTTGTAATTTANATTCAATAACCTTACAAACAATTGATCTTTGTGTGGTTATAGGTGGCCCCTAAAAGAGGATAACAAGGAGGACCTTCTCAAGGTGAAACTAAATGCCCAAGGATAGGCAGAGGCTAAGGACCTCCTATAGAACATGTAGAGTAGGAGGCACAATCATTTAGTATCCATTAGGAAACTTCTNATAGGCAGAGGCTAAGGACCTCCTGTAGAACATGTAGAGTAGGAGGCACAATCATTTAGTATCCATTAGGAAACTTCTATCACTGCACAATCTAGCCAAGAAAAATATGAAGAGGTTAGGGCCCAATCATACAAAGAGGAACAATGGCTATTTGTGGCATGGCATGTCAAGGCCAATCAAGTGTTCCTGTAGCTACTTTGTCCATGGGAAGTGCTGACTCTATCAAACATTGGAACATCAGCATGGATAGCTCATAATCCTTGGGTAGAAGAGGAGAAACATCAGGTAGTTCTTCAATAGCATCAATCTCAGAACCTTGGAGCATAGAACAAAGGAAAGGCACCCATGGAGGATCCACCACCACTGGGAATCCCATGAGTTCCACAAGTTTTTTCTTTTGTGTCTATGTCCAAATTTTGTTTAGTTCCACATTGCTCCATGAAACAGTCCATGGTCATTCAATAATCTCATACCTATCCCCTATTTGTAATTGAATGAACTTGTTCCTCACTTTATTTGACTCAAGGACGAGTTATTATTTAGTTGTGGGGGTATGATAAATCATTGTTTGTTAGGTGTTGATACCGGACCCTTGATAACCAATTGCTGATATCGATCCCTTAATATCAGACCCTTGATAACAAGGTGCTGATATCATACCCTTGATAACCAAGTGTTGATATTGGATCCTTTACATTAGACCCTCAATATTGGGTATGCAATATCATAGTCTAGATAATGATATCAAATACATAATATCGTGATTCTTGTGTAAGCCTATAAATACAAATTCGGGCACAGAAAGGGGAGAGTAAGTTAGAGTTAGAGTGGAGTCTTTTTTGTCAGTTTCAATTCATTTCAATCCTTTCCCCAGTGCATGCCCATAGTGTGGTTATTGTAATTGTATGGAACCTTTATTCAAGTGTGATGTACTTGGACATGCACATGATTAGCAATAAAGATCGAGATTACTCCATCATTGTAGCATTCACTTACTTTTAATTGTCTAATCATTATTGTTATTTATTGCTTTCTTAGTTAATATTTCTTTACCATCATTTACTATTCCTATTATTAAATGTAGAATGAGTACAACTTAATCATAAACATTTAAGTGTAACTACTTGGTAACCCAGTAGTGTATCTAGGAGTGCTCAAGTAATATGTTCTTGGTAATCTCAAAAGTAGTACATGAGGTCCAAGATGCGCATAGATGATTAAGGATGGATGCTCATCACACTTAGCCTAGCTTAGGCTTTGTTTCCTACTACTTATTAGATTAATCAAGATTATCTTCCATTATCCCTAGGAGTAGCACTAGTTAGGACAACATCATTCTCCTCACTTTGGACTAAATCATACATGACCAAGCAAATACTAGTCTAGGTGGGAAGATAACGAATTGCAATCAATGTGTAACTATATAGATACCACAGCTAGTCCATCTGTAGAGTTCAATAGGATCATGCATGAATGGTCGTATTCATATGGTTGAGTGTAGGGGTACCTCACCACTCATCAATTTATTTATAGATCATAGGGTATGCACTATGCATAACTTTACTAGACTCAATTTTCAAAGTTAATCTAATTTATAAATCATAGGGTATGCACCATGAAAAGCTTTACTAGACTTAGTTTTTAAAGTTAATCTAATTTTTTAAGGAATGTATAATGCATGAAACTTATAATCATTAAAGAAATGGAACATTAGGTTTGAGCTTGTAGACTAGTCCATCACTATTTCCTTGGAACTAGTTGAAGATATTGTGACTACCATTAGTGGTTAGTCATTCCCTACTAATTTCCTGATGATCCATGTGGATTTTTGCAAAAAGGACTTTCCCATCATCATGGGAAGAGCGCAACTAAGCATAATTAATGCCAAGATAGGAAGCAAAGACCATTCCTTAAAAAATTTTCACAAAAAATGATCATGAGACAATAGAGAAGAAGTAAGTTCCATTCATTATGTACAGAAGCATAAGATAAAACTACATGTAGAAAATTTGGGCTATTAGAAGAAGAACTATTACCACATGTTAATCATATGCTAATCTAGTAAACAGACAAAGGTGCCTATACGTAGTAATCAGAAAGTAAGATGGCACCCAATGGTTTACTTTAGAAAAGAGTTTTACTTTTACAATATGCATGGAACTAGTAGAGACCCTTACAAGTACCTATACTGACAAGATGAATGAGATGAAGTAACTCAAAAACCAACTCTCTTCAGTTGGAGATCCTAGAAAATTCTAAATTGGAACTCTTAGAGTTGGAAACATTACCAGACTCTCTTGAATATGTCTTCCTAAACAATGATAAATAAGTAATTGTGAATGCCATGCTCACTAAAAAACAAAAAAATAAGTTGCTAAAAGTGATAATTAGATGATCAATAGTCTTTTCTTAGTTGTATGATGAAATCACAATTATTGATCCATGTATATGCTAGATATGATCAAAATAGATACTATTGTTAAGCCCCAAAGATAGTTATATAGATGACTAAATTTCAAACTTAAATAGCTAGTTAAGAAGGAGATAGAAAAGATTCTGAAAGTAGAACTCATCTATCCTATATCAGATAGTGAGTAGACGAGCCACTCATGATGTACCAAAGAAAAGAAGGTAATGAAGTATTTGCATATATTTTCAATTATTGAACATGGACACATTCAAAGATCACTTTCCATTATCATTTTATAATCATATATTAGACACAATTATAGGTCACAAGTTTTACACTTCTTTAGATGGCTACAATGACTATAATTAAATTTAAATAACCACATAAGACTAAGCCAAGACACATTCATGAGTGCTTAGGGGAATTTTTCATATAAGAAGATGTCCTTTGACCTTTACGATACACCTATAATCTTCTAACACCTTGTCCTACACATCTTTTAGCAGATGATTAGCAATAGTATAAACATCTTCATGAATGTCTTTTCCACTTATGGGTTTGATTTTACATAGGCATTGGACTATCCAAAGTAGCTATTAAAATGCTATCTTAAAATAAATATTAAGCTCAATTCACAAAAAAGCTATCTTATGATCCAAGAATGTATTTTTCCTATGCACTAGATTTCAGAAGAGAAAATAGAGGTCAATCTAGACATGTTAAGAGTAATACAAGAAATCACAGAAAGGCCACAAGCTGTAAAAGATATCAGATCATTCCTTGTATACATAAGCTTCTAAAGAAACTTTATTAAGAATTTCCGCAAAATTACAAAGTCACTAGTGGGGCTAATAAAGAAAGATGTAAAATTTGAGTGAACCATGGAATGTGATCATGCATTTAAACTTCTAAAATAAAAACTTGTAAAAACTCCAATTCTACAAGCTTCTAATTATTCTAGGCCACTTCACATCATGGTTGATGCATCTAACTTTTCCTAGGATTAGTGGTTACATAATTGGATAAGCAAAAATACCCATACTACATCCATTATGTAAGCAAAAGCATTGTAGGTGCACAACTAAACTACACCATAACAAAAAAGGAACTGATGGTCATGATGTATGTCTTAGAGAAATTTAAGCATTATGTGGTTGGATATCCAGTTCTTGTACATATAGATCATAGTGCAATATGATTCATCATGAAAAAACTAGTGGTTAGCTTCCATATTATACAGTTTCTGGTAATTTTTTGGGCATTCAATCTTACAATGATTAATAAGAAAGAAACTAAGATTGTTGCAGATCATTTTTCTTAGTTATGAGGGGATAACAAGGCTAATGATGAGCCTCTTTCTAATTAGTTTCCTAATGAAATACTTTTTGCAAAGGAAATAATGGCAACAAAAAATGTAACAAAACCATGGAATCAAAAAATTCCTTTCATATCTACTTATATAGGAGGTTCCTATTAAATGGGATAGTAAGAAAAAATAACACTTTCTTCACAAAGTCAAGCACTACATGAAGATAGAGGAAAACCTCTATAAAATTTGTGCATATGACTTAGTGCAATAATGCATATTGATGAAGATCAACTTAAAATTCTTCAAGATTCTCATGAAGAACCTTATGAAGGTCATTGTGTAGGAAGAAGAACAACCATCAAAATCCTCATGGAAAAGTACTGTTGGCCCACAATCTTTCTAGATGTACATCACTTTGCCAACTCTTGTGAATGATGCCAAAGAGATAGAGGAATGATTGTCAAGCTAGAGCATCCTCAATAATGGTTCCAACCATTTAAACCTTTTGATATTTGGCAAATTAATTTCATGGGTTCCATCACATCCATGTTGAATGGAAGATTCTACATCATCATTGCAGTGGACTATTTCATGGAGTTGATAGAGGTTGTAATAGTAAAAAATTGTACATCCATGACCATTGTCAGGTTCTTTTAATAAAGTGTGATAAAAAAGTTTGGTATTCCTAGGATAATTATTTCTAATAATAGAGATCATTTTACTTGTATTGATTTTAAGAAACTAGTAATATGCTTGGGAATGGAACATAAACTAAAAACACCCTATCATTCTCAAGAAAATGGTTAAGATGATAACACTAATAGGGAGATAATACAAATCCTTACTAGGACCATTTATAATTATAGGTGAGATTAGATCAACAAAATTAATGATGCCTTATGGGCCTACTACTCCACTTTAAAACTTCCTATAGACTACTTTCACTATGAGCTAGTGTACAAAAAGCTACCAAAACTTCCCATACATATAGAGTTGTGTATACTCAATATCATATATGAGCTTGACCTCAACATCAATCTAATCTAAAAATACCATGTCATAAACATCACCATGCTAGAAAAAAACAAACAAGTAGCCCTTATAATGAATGAAATTCATGAGGCATACACCAAATAATGTTATGATACTATGATACGAAAAGTTGATTTTCAACGAGGAGATAAGGTCTTTTACTAGAACCCCACACATATACCTTAACAAACAAAATTTCAAACATTATGGAAAGGACCCTACATTATCCACTTCACTTTCCATTCATCCACCATGAAAATTTACCACCTTGATTATCTTGACAAGCTAATTTTAATCAACATGTAATAGGTTAAAAAATTTAAGGATTTATGGATATTCAAAACCTCTAATAACACCCCAATCAATGGCCAAGCCTACTCTATTTTCTATATCTCTGCCTTAAAACTTAGTCATAGGAGATACCCACCTAATCTTATATCCTAAAAGGACCTACTTTTCACCTATTTTTATAGTATTTTTTGTTTTCTTAGTTCTTCATATGTTTCTAATTTTTTGTATTTTCCATTTTCTTTTATAATTTTCCTTTCTTTGAGTCATTTTGTGTTTCAAACCCATTCTTTCAATTTTTCAGTTTGCATTAAGAAGGATTACCTTTTATGTACAAACCAACTTTAGTATTTGAATCATCTCCTATGCTATCAAGATGATCATGTAAGCACTTGTGTAAATTAGTGAGACCACACCATATATTCCTCTAGTTTCTATAAATAAGAGATCTTCATCATGAAAGAAATATGGTTCTTCTCATATTAAAACTAAAATTAACTTATGATCTTTATGCCTTGTGGAAAGTAGGAAGGACCAAGAGGGAACAGAAAAGGATGTGGCATCAAGGATAATTGTTGATTCTTTGCACTTCCTCTATGGATCTTACAACTTCATGTGTGTATGTCATTACTTATGTTTTAATGTTGATGGAAGCATGTTTTCAAACAAGTGTTTTCTTGCCATGTCATTGAAAATACATGTTATCTATGCCTAAAAGTAGTCCTCTTGTAGGGAAAGAATAATCATAAATTAATTAATTTATAGAAAGAGAAATAATTTCTAGGGTAGCATTGGAAAGACATGTTACCCATGCTTCAAGTTAGTTTTTGGATGGGATTAGCATTGTCTATGAAGTTGGAAGGATATATTATCCATGCCTAAAGATACCTCTTTAACTAATGGTCAACTTTTATTTAATTTGAAAATTTAAGTAATTAATTAATTAAAAAATACTTTTTTTCTCTTTTATTTTTGCATAGTGATGTTTTCATATAATTGTGGTAGTCCTATGATCGTATGTTTGGAATGAGCCAATGTGATATCGCTTGTAAAGGTATGGAGTTGGTTTAAAACCTAGACATCATGGAATGGTTACATAAGATCATTCAAGATATGAGCCTACTTTGGGAAGGATCCACTTATATAACTTTTGAGTATCTAGTATATACACCATCTCCACATGCCCAAAACATCAAGCTGCAACTCCAAAGTTAAATGCATCATTATTTCCAATTCATCTTCTCATAGTCCTTTCATATCATAACCCCTATTCATGATGTCTAAGCTTTTGTAATCTTATGAACTTCCAATTGAGCCTCACCATGCTATCCTCATGTATAGACCAGTTTTTGGCTTTCACTCAACCTCTAGATTATTTTCAAAAGTCATAAAAATTAGGCCAAGAAATCAGAAAAACTTTTCTAACGTGGTCACATCAATGCTACTACATTGATGCAATTAACTTTGTCAAAGCATCTCCATTGATGTATCAACATTGATGCACCTCAAAAATAGTATATATATGCATAAGAATTAGCCATTTTTCCATTTCTAATCAAAATAAGAAGGAAGTTTTTATCATTTTAAGAACCTAAAGCACTCTAAGATGATATCTAGTAACCTATGCACTCAAATTCAATCATTTTAGATCCTATGAGCTCTTGGACGTGAGCTCTACATCATGAAGGCTACTAGACTACAAATTTCAAAACATTTTTAACACTCCATAATATAAGTGGAAAAATGTAATTAAACATAATAATGAATTAAAACTAATAATTCTTAGCTACCTTAGAACATCAAAATCATAAATTGCAATTACTTAGAAGTAATAATGCTACAGTTTTCATGAAATAGACTAACTAGAGGATGATAAAGGGTACTAGTTCTTATACTAAAGCCATCAAAAGCTAATCAATCATCATCTGTGTGATTGCATATGTTGTCAAAATGAGATCTGAAAGTTGGGGAACCTTCACAAAGACAAGAAAAACATCCAAGGGGTGGATGAGAATAATAAAAATTACAACAAACATTAAGGCCACACATGCAACTAGCCTACTCAGAGAAGAACCAAAGATGGAATCTATCTACTAGATACTTAGTTTAGAAATAAGGTAGTCTAGGTAAAATAAAGTACCTAAACTGAAGCTAAACTTGGAGATCATGCTCACAGAGGCTTACTTGGAAAATATAAGAAGCAAGAAAATTTAGAGCTTGGTTCTCTAAGAATCCAACTTTGAACCATTCTTAGAGTTTGCACTATAAGAGGTTAAGGCATAGCTACAAATGCTTCTACTTTGGCCTACACTTTCCATGAGTTGAGAATGATACCTGGGCAAAACATACCTATTCTAGAATAATTACCTAGGGGATGCTATAGTGAAGATTAATGACATTACCATTTCCTACTTGATGAAGAGCATTGCAAAGGCCTTGGTATTGCCTAATGTAGGAGGGAAAACTTGCAAAGGTTTTCAATCAGTTCAATGATAACAGTAAGAAGGAGAGGATCTAGAGATTCTATGGCATTGACCACAAGGAGTATGATATCCTAACAAAGGTAGAAAAAATTTATTTTAAGATGACAACATATCATCTCAATTCAATGGTATGGCCTAGGAAGATGATGTCTTTTTATACCAAGGCATGTGTAGGTCATAATCAAAACATTCTCATCAACCTATTTGGGAATTGAAAATTACTTCAGAGAGAATGAAAAGGGTACGAATACACTCATGTTTCCATGATTAATAATAAAACTTTGCAAAAGGATAGAGATTACTCATTATTCCAACAACATGCTATAAAATGCCACAACAACATTTTGGCAAGAAATCATGGCAAAGAAGCCACCTTCATTGCTTCAAGAAGAAGAGGCATCATTACTACCAATAGCAAAGGATAGTACAAGTGGAGAAGAATGATTACAATAGCTAAGAAAGGAGTAACAGGTGCTTGATGAAGAACCATCACATTATCTTTTAGTTAAGAGCCATTTAAATGAGGTTGTAAGGACCATGAGTTGGATGCTAGATGAATTTGCAAACCTATTCTTCATAAAAAGAAGTCAAGCCATTATTCAAGCCAACCTTACCACTAGAAAATTTGTAGTATTCCTATATTTAGAACAAGTTCTAGAAATTTCAAGTAGTGCTACAACATTCATGGTAGTTTTGGAAGAAAGGAAAGGTACAACAGTGGTTATCATGATATAAAAGGGCTAAGAAATAGTAGTTGAGATGATGGTAGATGACATCGATGAAGAATTAAAGGTTCTTGCAACATTTATACTAACTTCACTACCATGGTAGACATCCAACTGTTTGTAGGAATTGGATCTAGGGGAATGATAGTCATGCAACATAAGGAGGAGCTAGAAAGACTAGTGGGAGCTAGGTAACTAATACCAAAATTATTTCACATTCCAAATGATATTTGAACAATCTAGTCTAAAATTTTGAAGATAAGGGGCAAGCTTCTAGTTGCTAAAGTGTAACTCTAAAATGCTACTAATATTTAACTAAAAGTTGATGGTGGAGGTTGCATAGATAAGAGCCTACTTATTTGATCCTACAATTCTTCTATCAAAATTGACAGGAGATGAAGCCTTACAAGAGCTTCAAAAGAAACTTAAGAAGGCTAAAGATGGCAAAGAAAGGGTTGTCGAGAAGGCATCCTTATTAGAGGTTATGCTAAATACTATAAATAATGATCTTTTCTAAAAACACTGAGAAAACAAGAAGTTGACCATGAATAATAAAAGATTGTTTAAGGTAGAAAACTCAAAAGAATGACTAGATACTAACAAGAGTAGTTGTTCAAAGTGAATTAAGATGTAAGTAGGCTAGTAGTTAAGAATATTTCTTAGAAGTCAGAGGAGGTGTGTGCAATGAGGCAAAATATAATAATTAAGATTATTTCTTAGAAGAAAAAGGCCCTAAAATATGATAAGGTTAAAAATCACTACATGAACTAGGTTTACATGTTGAAAGAGGTAAATGAAAAGGAACTTTGATGGTTAAAGTAAAAATAAATGATGCCCTCCAACAACTTCAACAATAGGATGGTGCATGATATCCCATCTTTGATGGATTTTATGCATACAACAAAGCCTAAATATGTATGAAGAAGTTGTAAATCGAGAAGATGATCAAGTACTTAGAGCTCACCAACATCTGATATGCTAATCTAGCAATGCTCACTACTAAAAGGTCAAGGTTAGAATTGGAAAAGCAAGTGGCCAATGTGTACTTATTTTATGAGCATGAGTTTAAGCTCCATAATGAATCCAAGAAAAAGCTATAAATTCCAAATGAAGAGCTTGAGAATCTGAAAGCCAAATTTAAAGATTAGTGAGTAGTTACAAAGAACTTCATGAAGAGGATGACAAACCTCTAAAAGATAAAAAACACACTAATAGCATTTGAAATTCAATGAGGCAACTTGCTGCATAGTTTGTCAATGCCAAAGAGATGTTTACTACTTTACCTTATCCTTAGGATGTACCCACACTAGTAATTCCCTTCTTTCGAAGGGAAGGGTCGTGGTTATATTCTTTTGCACTCTCTCTTTTCCATAGCTCCCCTTCTTCTTTTGCTATTTGCTCCAACAATCAATGAATTTCATGGGATCTAAGTTTTGATAGTCTCCCTTGGGCATAAGTCCCAAGGGTTCTCCTTGTCTCATATCTTAGCCCATCTATGATGTGGCAAATTTGGTCCCATTGTGCGTAACCATGGCCTAGGCAATGATGTAACAATGCATAGTATTGGACATGGTAGCATCCAAGGGTTCATGAGTACCTTGTTTCCATCCTTGGATTTTTTTACGCAAATTAGACACTCTGGAGTACACGTTTGATATTTATCATTAAACAATTCTAGCATCATACTCTATCTCCTAATGGTTTCTAGTTCTAAGGACCGGTACCAACTCTCTACTTCCTTTATGAGTGTCCTAGGAAACAACTTCAGTTTCTGCCACTTGTTCTCTATGTTTTGCAAGGTGCAGGCATCGTGGAATGCCTATAAATGATTTTTTGGATCAACGTTCTATCCCCCCTCAAAGCATGGAATATTATTCATATCTAATCGTTTGATCTGACTATCTTTTTGATGCCTTGTGGGTATTCTAACTACCTCTGTTATATCTAGCATACTCTGGGTTGCAAGTAGGAGCTCGTCATGATCATCTCTTTCATGATGTCTATGATGTCTACGTTGTTCCCTACTTTCCCTTCATTCATGCCATTGTCCTCACTCTTGACTCTCTCGTCAAGGTCTCTCATTTTTCCTACCTCTATCCTCATCATTATGCTCTTGGTGGATGTGCCCAGATGTGGAAGGAGAGGGTGAATGGTGTGATGAATGAGAAGAAGAAGGGGAACCATCGCCATGATGATATCTCTTACCTTCTCTTCTACTGCTACGATCCCAATCATGATGACGATTAGAATATCCATCCTTGTAATGTGCTGTTGTTTCCTTAGTGAATAGTTGGCATTCATGGGGATCAGAACTAGGGTTGTGTATTGTAGAGCGTAGGTTCTGATACCCCACCTCCTCACCATCATTAGGAGGGGGAACATCATTTGATAGAGAACCTGTTATAAGTGGTTCACCATCTTCAATTTCACTTAGGATGTGCAGGACCCCTTTTCCCTTCAACAATGTATGGTGGCTCTCCTCCTGTGAGTCCCTTAAATGTTGTGTAGCTATGGGATGATAATCCATTATATCGAAATCACCTACAACGTATTCAGCATATAGTTGTATCATGCCAAGCTGTGCAAGAGCACGGAGGAGCATGTTTGGGACTGATCGATCTAGAGGTAACACTATGTTACCTTGCAAGTCTTTCCATCATAGCTATTCATCCTGATGGAGGATAAAGGTAAAATCTAGTATGTACTCATCAGGATGAGTATATACTACCTGATGTTGTTGAGGAATTGGTGGATTTTGGTTATGTGTTTGATGGTGCCGACTATTTCTAGTATGATCCCTAGGTGGTGTATTACTTTTATTTGAGAAGAAGACATTGTTATTTTATTCGGTATGCTGATTAATTGTTATATAAATTTTTTGTTTAATTAACCCTAAGGGTTTGTTTAGGCTCCCAATGATATGAGTGATTTCCTATGTTCTACTTAGCGCAAAAACACTTAGTCCCCAGCAATGGCACCAATGATGAGTGGTGAGGTACCCCTACACTCAACCATACGAATATGAGTGTTACACACATAATCTAGTGGAACTCTATAGACTAAGTTCCTAGACGCCTTATGGAACACTTAAGGTTAATCATTCATTGTCTTTCCAAACTTACTTGTAGTTGTCACGATTGTATGGTTAAGCAATTCTAAGGTATATGATTTTTATATCTTTTCTGTTTTATCTCCTATGCTAACAAGGTGAAGGGTGAAGAGACTAATTGACTAACTTTAACAAACTAACTAAGCCTTAATTATCCTAGCATCAGCATCTATTCCCACTGACTGTTTGCACCCTGAATTGATGCAACCTTGGTTACCAAACACTAGTCGTTGCTGGGATCACCAAGCATAACGCACATGCTCGAAGCGGTCATACGGAGGCACTTAACTAGGAGAGAAGGGTTGAGAGATATTTAATTAACTTAATAAAGAATTTAAATGATAAACAATAAATAACAATAAATAAAATCCTAATTAGCCTATTCCATGCATTGCAAAGTTTATCCAAGAAGTTCATCTTTATTGCTGTACACAAACTTGTGTTCAGGTACAATATTTGCTCAAATAAAGATCCGTTCACTTTGGAGTTCCTACTGTGGGCACATGGAAATTAATCTATCTTTGGAGAGGTCAAACTACCAGAGTTTCTCTACAGTCTAAGCCTAGGATGAGAAACAAGGAAGAGTCGTGTCTTATTTATAGACTTGGTGGTGCACCGTGACATCGCGGCGAACACAATATCATGTACACAATATTGTGGCCCATGCAATATCATGTCCCAACAGTAGTGTTGGAACTTAAACTAGATGACTATATGTACCAAAAGGTGTTAATCCAATAACTAGTTTAACTATATATTTATATATTATTTGGCTTAGAGAATGTTTTATAATTTTCAAATTAATTCACTGAGAATTGATTTTCCATGGACAAAGTCTACATTAAAAAGTAGTTGGCATTCCTACAAAACCCCCAACCAAAATAATAATTCTTGTGAAAAATTTTTCTTATCCCATATTTATAACGATAATTATTTTTTTACCATAAAGCTTCTCATTAACTATTATGATAGGAGAAAAAAATGTAACTAGGAGAAGCGTGTTTAAGGATTTGTTGTAAGGATGATTTGATGTACTCTATTTTTTAAAAATTATTGTTCATTTTTTGTGGATTGACACATCAATCATAATCTTTCTCCCTCAAAATTTAACTATATATCTTAGAGGCAAATATTGTTAAAAAAATGTTCAATTTCAACATCTTCTCTAAATGGGGGAAGGGGTGTCTGTGTGTGTTGGAAACCAAAATAAGTAAAACATGGTTACACCTCAAGATATATAGTCCAATTAGAACTTTATATAACTTAGCATTTCCACTAGAATTGAACCCATGACTTGGAGCTTTCAAATCATGTGGACATTCCCTCTAGATGGGGGAGAGGGAAGGATGTTGAAATCCAAAATAATTGAAACATAGGTACACCCCAAGAGTTATAAAATTTTATAACTCAGTGCTACCTAGTAGAATCAAATGTGTAACCTGGGATTTCCAAGCCAAGAGTAGTACCACTAGGCTAACATCTCATTGTTCATATCCCCTCTAAATGATTATATATACCCCCAAGACATATTGTCAACACAATACTTTCATTGAACTTAACAATGCAGTAGACGGACATACCCATTATCCATTACCAGCTAAGAAATGTCTTACTAATAACTCATGGATAAAGTGAGGTCTCAAAACTATAACTAGATGACTTGTGTAGAGAGTATGGCTTGTTGATGGTTCAAGACTACTTCCCTTCTAAAATGGGGATTGGAAGAAGTGTGGAGATCCTTATAGCTTCTATGCTATCTTAACCATCACTAAACAACTACCTTGATTCCCATGTACTACATGATAAGGGTAGGTAGGCTTGTAGAGAAGCTCTAGCTCTAATGCTTAGGCCACCACCCTTCTCTATGGAGCAAGGCTTAGGACTAGATGCAATAGAGTAGGAATGTATCTTACCTCTATTAAGGTAAAGATGTCTCTATGCGTATGCTAATGTTCTTGAGTATGTTATGTATGTCACATTAGTTTAGTCACTTATATGATAATAAAGACATCATCTTGATGTCCCTAACCATATACTAACATGTGGCATGTGAGTTGTATACTTATGTTGTGCTCTAAAGTTCTTGAGAATGTTGAGGTGTAGTTCTTCTTAAGTTCACTTTGGAACATTTGGCTACTTTTGGACTCTTAGGTGGTGCTTTCGTAGAGCAATGCCATTACACTTGATATTAGAGCCAAGGTTTTGCTTCAAGTAGAAGACACATTTAGATACTTTTCCAAAGTAGTTATGAGGGATAGATGAGATTTCTAAAGATAAGTGAATAGATGCTAGTCTTATTCATGTAGAGGATTAAATTGTGTGAATAGTTTCTATCAGTATATGACATACACATGCTTCATCTACCTTGAGCCAAATGGCTATAAATGACTCTCAAGTTTATTGGTTACAAGAGTACCTATCATAAGTGGATGAGGTAGTCATGTGTCATCTATTGAGAACAGAAATGACTAAATGATTCAAGCATTAGTTGATTCTAAGGAAGTTCTATTCTATTGGGGTAATTTCTTGCACAAAACACAAACATGCTTCAGCTCAAAATTTTATACTAAGAAATTATGTGGTGTGTGATAAAACATCAATAATACATGCTATGTTGATGCAAGCCCATTGATGTAACTCGTTAGTATTCCTATTGATATCTTGGAATGCGTTGATGTAGATATGTTGATGCTAATATTGACATTGCCTATATAAATGCACACACCCCTTGCATTTATGATATCTTTCAATCATTTTCTTAGCCAAAATCTTTTAGTTTCTTCCAATAAAAGTTAGAATATTTTTTCCTCTAAGTGCCCATAGCATGGATTCAAGTGATTGTATGATACTTTATTTTAGTGCCTCTACACTTGGACACATTTGCATGAGAAAAAATAAAATCGATTTTTCTTCTAACTACTACAACACTTGAATTAGTATAGCTTTCCTTTCCTACAATTTACTTTACATGCAATTTAATTTCTTATTCTTAAGTAATTAATATTATCGTTTGTAAGAAATGTGAGTACAACCACTTCAAGAAAAATATACTAATAGTTAGTAATCCCAATAGTGGATAGTTGGTATGCCTAGAAGTATATGTTTGGTAACCCAAAAATATTAATATAAATTCAGGATGTGTATAGAAAGTAGGAATNCCCAAAAATATTAATATAAATTCAGGATGTGTATAGAAAGTAGGAATTGATACTCTATGTTAGGCTAGTTAGTTAGTTAAGTAGTTTATTGATTAGTTAATTTAAATATTAAATATTTATTTATGTAATCATTTATTAAGTAGAAAGAATAATAAAAATCATAAAAATAAATATCTTATGCCTCAATCACACTTAACCATACGCATAGATTAACACGAGTCTTAATTGAGAAGACAATGAATAATAATTACAAATTTCACTATTTAGGAATATCAATGACTTAGGTAAATGAAGTCCACAGAATTTGATTGAATCACATCTACATGTTAGTAATTTGTATGGTTGGTCTTATGGAATACCTACTGCTCATCATTGGTGTCATTGATGGGGACTTAGTTTAGCTAATTGCATTAAGTATTAGTAGATAATGAACTCATACAAAGTTGTACTAAGGAAAAAAATGAATTATCTTTTACAAATAATAATATATTAGTGCACACTTTATCAAAATAACTAATATGGCTTCTTCTCACAAGAATGATTCACCATCACATGTTAATGATTCCAATCAATAGCATGATAGATCCAAAAGAACTAATGGTGAAAAACATCAACAACTAAAAGTAGTCTATGCACATTTGGATTCCTACTATCCATATTTCACTTTCATTCTTCATCAGGATGAACAACTCTACTAGAGAAATATGGAGGGTAAAATTATGTTACCTCTTGATTAGTTTGTTCCTTCAATGCTTATGAAAAATCTTATGAAGTTGGGGATCAAAACATCAGGCCTAGAGTATGAGGTAATAGACCATACCTTTAAGGATTATTAGCCAATAGATGTACACCTTAGAAAATATTGATATATGAAGGCACACTATGAAGCATGCAAGGAAAGAAGGTCCCAACATCATTAGTTTTGTAGTCACAAAAGGAGGGCATTGAATTTTTCATAGGGAAATCTCAACATTAAGATTTTTCTCCTTTTTTTTAGGAAGATACATTTCATCAATTGTTATAATCAACCTTGGTGAATGACTAGGGTGAGGAGGGGACAAAGTCTAAAACCAAAAGAAATTCAAGGCAAAGGTCTCCTAGCTATTCTTTAAAAGAAAAAATGAAAAGAAAAGGAGAAAGAATAATCAAATGATCATAGGAGAAGGACCAATAGACATCACTCTCCTAGCTCTCCATAGTCACCATCCTCCTTGTTGTCAAACTTTGATAGGAAGAACCATAGCCAAGATTAAAGAAAAATGATTAGGATCATGATGGAGATGATTGAAAATTCCATCATAGTAATGAAAAAACAGAGCATAGTCAACTACAATAAAAAGATGAGCATTAATAAGAATGAAGGCATAATAGGTCACATCATATGGGACATGAACGTAATAGGGGCCACCATGAACACAATGACTATGATTAACCATTGCTTCTACAAGGAGCAGTTTAAATTCTTACCAAAAATTAGAGGGATAGACAAATGAAATGGCTTGATATGAATAATATCCCTAAGTTTGAATGAGGGTACAATGCTAATCTGCAACATCATTTACAAGCCTTTCATGATGATTCTACCTTGTAAATCATTGATAATGAATGGTAGAAGCTCAAATTATTTCCAAGAACACTCATCAAGGAAGTTGAAAGTTAGTACTCATTCTTGGAGCCAAGATCCATTCACAGATGGAGTACAATGCTGAAGCTATTCAATGATAAGTACTAGGTGTACTCTATGGTCTTCAACCTAAGAAAACAAATCCAAGGATGAAAGCAAGGTAATCATGGATCCTTGGATGTAGCCTTGGGAAAGTATTACTCTCTATTAAAATGATGCACATTCCATGCATTTTCTCAAAGGGAATAGCTTTGTTACATAGTAGATGGGCTCAAAAACAAAGTTAGAGAAACTCTTGGAGTCTATGCCCTAGGGAGAATTTCAGAAATGAGAGCTCATCAAATCCAAAAGCTAATTGATCAAGTGAAAAAGGAATATGGAAAGCATAAAAAGTAAGAAAGTGTAATAGAATATAATAGGAACCCATCAATTTGCAAAAGGAAGGTACATTTCTATGATTTAGAGGAGGAAGCACTATTAGGTGAAGTGGTGCAAAGGAAAAACTTGTTGATTCAAAAATTTCTTACAAAAAAAATCAACTAAAGAGGAAAAAATGGGGACTTCTTGGATGAGAAGTTCCAAAAAGATTTCAAGATTGTGAAAAAGAAAATGAAATATTGGAGTAGAAATAGATATAGAAGGAGGAAAGATAGAGATAAGAACTAATTTTAGTAGAAAGATAAAGTTGTAATAGTTGCTGAGGTTGTAGGTTCAGAAACAGATGATGACAGATGTAACATTTTTCAATACGAACATCCTAAGGGATGTTGTTATATAGTGTTACCTCTACAAGAGTTTGGGTTTATGTTTTAAATCCAAAATTGACATAAATATAACCACCCAAGAGATTGCCTTATCCATAAGGCAATTATTAGAAGTTGTTCCACTAACCATAATATTATCTAAGTGGAACACCACCTAAACCTCAAAAATATTATCATCAATGGCAAAACCCACAGTTGTGGGGGATGCCATCACCATGGTAGTAATATCCTTATTGGTAGTTGGATCCATATGGATATTATGTCTAGCAACATGTATCTGCTCTTACCTCTACAAGCCACACTCCTTTCTTTCATCACTACTATTTCCCAAAATATCATAGAACACCCACTCCGCAAGCTGAGTCTCATTTCACTTATTCTCATCCATATCCAACAACTTACCATGCACCTTCTAATACTACTTCCTTACCACCTGCACCACCTATGCAAGGAGAAATTCCATTATAACCTCGACAATGAAATGTAATGAGGGTTGTGAACTTACAATCAGATGACAATCTAAGTGGTTATGAGCATAAGCCTTAAAAAATGGCTTTCTTTAGATTCAATAGTCTACCTAAACCCTTGGAGATATCTATGGTTTCTAACCTAGCATTAATTTCTTCTGAAGTTATGATTAAGTAGCATTCAAACATAAAGTACATGAATGTTCCTACTATCATGTTGACTCATGCAATCACAGATTGGATTAAGGTAGAACATCTTCCTAGGAAGTGATATGATCTTGGAAGTTCCTTAATTTATTTACAAATTGCAAAAAATGATCCATGCATAGTTCTACTAGAGTTAGGTTCTAGGGTGAACTTAATTCTCAAGAGATTTATAAGACTTGGAACATACCTCCACTCAAGAAATGCAATATTAGATTAGAGCTTGCAAATCAATCCATCATTGTTTCTTTGGAATTAGTAGAGGATATTGTGATTACTATTTGTGGTTGTTCATATCTATTAGATTTCTTGATAATCCACATGGATAATTGTAAGGTAGACTTTCCTATTATCATGGAAAGGGCTTAGCTTAATATAATTGATGATAAGATGGGGATCCGAAACCTTTCCTTAGAAATATCCAAGGAAAATAACTTCAAAAAATAGAGATGAAGTGAATTCCATGGATTTCATGCAAAAAGTATGGACCATGAAAAGTACATCCATTATAGCATGTAAGAAGTGTGCCGAGACCTCAAACATAAAAAGGTGTCTATATGCAACAATCACAAAATAGAAAGGTACCTAGTGGCTTCCCATAAATGAAAGCTCTGATTCAATAATATGCATTGAATTAGTAGAGCTCCTAACAAGTGCTTATAGTAATAATATGGATATAATGAAGTAGATTCATAATCAAATCTTTCACAAAGAAGTAGAAATGGATTGGGGATAGCTAGAAATCCATGATAATTTTAAATGGAAGCCCCTTAAACTCAAGACTTTACCAAAAACATTGGAATATGTTTTTTTTAAATAATGACAAGCCAGTAATTATTAATGCCAATGTCACTAAAGAACAAAAAAGAAAGTTTCCAAAAGTTATAAACAAATGGCTAATAACTTTTTCCTAGTCATATCATGAGTTAACTAGAATAGATCTGCACATAAGCTAGTACCAGATCTATACAGATGTTGTCACATTTATACCATTTTGATGGATAGATTTTATGAGATAATGTTGAGAACTAAACTATCCAATTTAGCTTTTCAATGATGATTGGAAGTTAAAAGTTAAATTATTTATTTAAAAGGACAATAGTGAGAAGCATGATGAAGAAAGATGTTAAAGGGAAACACTGAAAAGTGATCTTTATATTCAAGGTGTGCACATTTTGAGTTTGTATTCATAATTCCAAAGGCATGGAATTAATGAAAGCTTAGTAATGTGTTTCTGGCTTAAGGATAAAGAATTTTTGGTTTGTCCATATAAAATATGTATAATGGTGGAGGTGAAATCTGGGAAATGATCTGGGAATTGCAAGATAGTGTATTGCAATCATATTACAATTGGTTCTTACATTGTATCAATTTATCAATTTTAGTTTTAGTGGTAAATTGGATGTTTCAAAGAATGATAAAAAATAAAGTGGATAAATTTGTGCATCCATTTTCCTTGAAACTATGCAAGAACTTCTTAGGAAAATTGTCAAGTAATTGCATTACTTTAAGATCCATTATTATGTTGTGGTCATTGCAATTCATTATGCCATATTCAATCTACGGTGGCTTCCAAATAGTGGTAGAAAATTAAGTTTTAGAGTTATGAATTCAGAACAAAACAAGAGGAGCATAGCCAATTCAAAGGCTTAGTAGCATTTGATGAATGTTGGTAGAACAAGATCAACAATGGTTGAAAAATTCAATAAAATTATCTAAAAAAAAAAACTTCATCATGATTCTAGAAGAGAAACCCTTGCTGTAGACAAAAGCATGGCAATATGAAGTGCAACAAGCAAAAAAAATTGCAAAAAACTTGTAGAAGAACATAGGTCCTACAACTCATAAGAAGATCTATAAAAAATCAACGTTCTAGAGCAAAAACGAGCATGCCAAACCTACAATCATGAGAAATTTGGCTCAACATTCAAAATGAAAAGAAGCCCTGAAGTAGTGGCTATCATATATTTCAAAAAAATTGCAGGTTAAATAACCCTAAGCAAAGGGCATTTGTCATGACAAATTTCTCCATAATAGCACCAAAAATTTGAATGAAGACTCCTCTCCAACTACCCATGCACAAGTTTACCTCATAGAGGGTCACACAAGAGGAGGGTGTCAACGTGATGAGAACCAGAGTAGGGTTTGAATCTGTAAATTTCTTATTCACAATGGAAACAACCATTTTGATGCAGCACCAAGTAGAATAATGAGTGTAGAGACTAAGGAAAATGTTTATAGGAGTTCCATGCCTATAGAACCATAGTTTTAGGATTTGAGAGTGAAGGCATGGAATACAGGACACACAAGAACCACGTGCAATGGAGGTAGCATAGCATCGGGCATGACAACCACAAACCTCAAACATCAATACGAGGCACACAAAATATGAAACCATGTATATTAAGGTCACATGGCCATAATAATAATTTTATTTTAAAAAATAAATCATCACAAACAAAAACTTATGGTTGACTCAAATCACAAGTAGTAATTATAAAAAGAGAGGTTTATGATTTGAAAAGGGGGGAATTTATAATCATTTCATAAATATAACTTTAATTTCTTTCAAAATTAAAAATTTCCAATGAAAGTTATAACCTCCCATGAAAGTTATAAATAGATCTCCTTGATATTTCTAAGGTTGTAATTACTAAGAAGACACTTGCCAACTATGGCTTGATTTTCTCATAACTCCCTATAGAAGTTATAACTTCTTAAGGTAGTTATGAATAAATTCCCTAAATATTTAATATTTACGTTAACCTTCAATGATGAATGTAACTACCATGAAGCTACTATAAAAGTGCTTCAAGAGTAGGAGAATATATATTGTTGGGGAAAAAATTGGTAGAAGCAACATTGAAGATTGTACAAGCATAGATTACTAAAGATATCAATTCGGTTACTTGGTTTTAATGCTATGAATGCCTTACTTTCCATTTTTTTAGTTATTTAGCTAGTGGTTTAGATAGTACTATGCTTGGCATTTAATTTTGGATTTTCTAGATTATTCTTAAAGCTCCATCTTGGGCAATACTAGACTTCTATTAAGGTTTGCCAAATAAGAGCTTATGTTATAGAAAAGAATCTTGAGCAGTTTAATAGTAATGTGTTATGGAAATTACCTATTTGAGTTTAGAGGATCTAGAGAGTCTTTGATACTTTTTCTTGTTTGAAATATCTTCATTTTTATAAAGTTTATTGCCTTAGAATCTTAATTTATAAAATTGTCAAATTTTTCTACTAGTTCTAGTGTTTGCAATTCTTGACAGTTATTGACTAGTTAAGCAGAAGCTTGTAGTTGTGTTTTACAAAGCATTTTGGTAGTGAATAAGATTGTCTTTTATGAATTTTCTTGTTGAGCTTAGAAGGTTTGAACAATTTTTAATACTTAGATTAAATTGTAATAGCTTTATTGCAAAGTGTTTTATCATGTTCAATTTATATTGCCTAAATGTTTGAGATTTATAAAAATCTACTTTCCTTTTTTTTTTATCTTTGTAAATCCCATTGAATCTCACTTTATTTCTAATTTTCTTGTGGAATTTTCTCTCTGGGGGGAACTAGATGTAGATTGGTAGAATTGTGCTCAACCATTTTTGTGAAATTTTATGTGTTTCAAGTAGCATACTATAGGGACTATATAGACTAAGTGATTTGACAAAATAGGAATCTCAAAAAGCTCACAGTATTTGACAAGGATAGCTAAATTTATTTTACAATATCCAGTTACAATTTCATATACAAACCCAAGCATTTCAACATTTACAACAGTAAGCACATACTCATGTTTAGTTCATTTCATAATCATTGAGTTTATTTGGAGGTACTTGGGCCTTGATGTTGCTAGAAGACTAGCAAGAACCTAAACCTTATTTTGAGGAACACCTTTGTTTGCTATGATCCCCAAGATCACTAGACTAGAGGTCCATAGTGTTGGTGGTCCCAAATGGTTGCCAATAGTTCTTTTGGAGCTAGAAGGAGGTTAAGGTAAATTTTCACCTAATTTCATAAGTATGATAGTCTTAGCACATCAACGATTCTTTTAGCTCTAAAAGGAGGGTAGAAATTTTGTTACCTAAGTTCATTACATTTAAAGGGATTAATAGTCATAGCACAACAATAGTTCTTTTGTTGCTAGGAGGGCTTGAAAGAGAATTAGTTATTGTTTTGAGTTAATGACCGAATAGATTGGAATTTTAGAAGATTTCAAAATTCTTAAAGAATTTTCTAATTATAAGAGTGATTATTCATTGGAAAAATAATAGAAGAAGTTTTTTGAGTTTGGGAAAAGTAGTGGAGTAAAGACTAGAAGGGTAAGAAGATCACCTCTTTTTTCTAGTTTATTAGTCTATAAGAAAAGGTTAAAGAAATATAAAAGTTCAACAATCAAAAGGAATTCTAACAGGATGGAAAATCCTTGGCAAGGAGTTACACCATTAGGATTTTAAAACTACAATGATATTCCTAAGGCAATTTACAAATATTTTCCTGAGCCTTTTATTCCTAGAAAAGCTTACTTGGCTAAAGAGTATATTCATATATTTTAGTTAGCTTTAGCTCATGCAAATATTTCACACCAAGATTAAGCTTGTAGATTGTTCATGAAAAATTTAAAGGATATGGCTCAAATTNACTCATGCAAATATTTCACACCAAGGTTAAGCTTGTAGATTGTTCATGAAAAATTTAAAGGATATGGCTCAAATTTGGTATTCAAACTTGCCATGCAATAGTATCACAAGTTGGGATGATATGAAAAGTCTTTTCTTAGTCCAATTTGACAATCAATTGGATCAACAACAATTGTATTGTGGGCTAGTACAAGCTAAGAAAGGAGTTAAAGAGTCAATTAGAGATTTCAACATTAAATTCCAAAGAATTTGTGGACTCTTTCAAAGATAGTATAGACCATCAAATGAAATGCTTAGAAACATTTATCTTAAGGTTGTAAATCCCAATATTTCAATCTGGTTAAGGAGAACATCAAATTTTCTAACATTGAATGACTACTTTAGTGAGGCTAGACCATTAAGAAAAGAATTAAACTTGAAAAATGAAGAGATTATTACAACTTAAAAAAGAGAAGAAAAGATGATGATTCCTGTGCAAGATTTTGCTCAACATAAAGCATTACTAAGGCCATCTCATATTAAGACAAAGTAAAAATTAGAAAGTATAGAATCTAGTAAGGGATAGTTAATGAAATATTTATTGAACAAAGTAGTGAAGCTAGAAAAAGCTTTGGCGAAAGTTAAAATCAAGGAAGAAAAGAAGAAGAGAAAATATAAGCATCAGGATACTAAGTTACCAGAAGATGAGGTTAAAAATGATCTTGTTATGTCTAACTTCCTTGATATTAAATCAAATAATGAGCTATCTAGTGTTCATTATACAAGCAAATCTTCTAACAATGGATCTAGTCATACCTCTTCTCTATCAAGTTCTAAAGAGGATATGTTATCAGATGAAGAGTGTAATAACAATGAAGAAAATGGATATAATCTTTGATCAAAGGAAAGATTAACTACTTCTAGGCCTCCAAACATCATTTTAGATCCATCTACTAAGAAAAATATTTTTTAACCAAGTAGAAGAGAGAAAAATAAAAATAAATAAGATTAAGTAGAGCAAAGTACTTAAAATCAAGCTTTTAATAAATAGATGAAGAAACCAGGTTTTTATGTTGATGGAGAATATGATCTAGTTGAGGATCTTAAACATGTCAACGCCAACATTAGCATATATCAATTGTTACAAATAGGAGATCAACAAAGAAAATCTTTAGAGCTTATTAAAGGTAAAAGGAGAGTTGGAGAATTGGAGTTAAGCTATGTATCCAAAATTGAAAAGACAACAAAAACTAGCTATGGGTGTACTCCTAATATAGAAGTGCCTCTTTTTCTTTTGACAATAAAATTAAAAGATAAATATCTTCACAATTGCTTTGTTGATTCTGGAGCTACATCTACCATCATGTCATTCTCTATATGCAAAAAGTTTGGTTTGATTCCTGAACAATCCAATAAGAAGATTGTTCAAGTAGATAAAAGTAGAGTAGAGATTGTGGGTTAGCTGACAAATGTTCTATTGGAAATTGCTTTTGAACCTTATATAAAAATTAAAGTGACTATTCAATTAGTATATATACCATATTCACATAGTCTTTTGTTAAGTAGAAGTTGGAGTAAGAATTTCTCAAGTTACATTTCAACAAATTATTCTCATATGTGGCTACCTTGGAAAGGGGAGCCAATTTGTATATATGTATGTATGTATGTATGTATGTATGTATGTATGTATATAGTGAACCTTTGATGATGGAAAAAATAACTTTGAATGGGAATAATACAGGTGTTGGAACAAGAGTTTTTGAACCCAAAATTTGCACACTTCAAGAAATTTATAACTTATAAAGAGAGGAAGTTCAAGACAAGAGAAAATGGGAATTATATTTTCATGGGTCTTGTAATTCCAAAGGTGCAAGAGTTGGAGTAATTCTAGTAAAAGATAATTTCCAAAAAATATTCAAGGCAATTCATTTATCTTTTCCTTGAATGAATAACAAGGTCGAATATGAAGCTGTGAGTATTTAAATTAAAATGACATTGGAGATGGAAATCAAGGTAATCACCATCAAAAGAGTTTGAAGATTGATTTGTGAAGTAAAATTATGAGGTCAAAAGCTCATTCTTGCAACCTTATAAATAGCTTGCCTACAAAATGTTGGATCAATTTCATTATCATGAGATAGAACATATAGGTAGAAAGGATAAGTATATAGCAAATGATTTAGCTAAGGTAGCTTCAACATTAGATGAGAAAAGGATAGAAAGTTATGAAGGAGTAGTAATTGAAAATGAAAATCAGCCATCAATACTAGATAACATAAAACATTTGCAAGTATTTAAAGATGATGATTAAGTACTTAGATTCATGAAGAATAAGCAAGAATTTGAAAATCAAATCACAC